>OY735205.1:47749512-47752012 GCA_963457665.1 Thysanoteuthis rhombus | reverse complement strand
ATGGATACATCTTAGTGCGTACTTATATATTTATTCAAGATGTGATAGATTATGTATATATATGCTTACATATGAGGGCTAATCCTATTTGAATAGCTACATTCAAACCACAAACACGTCAATACACTCCTATGAATGAATATATATACACATACACATGCACGCACTGAAGGCGTGAGATGGCTCACTCACAGAAAGAAAACGTTGATATATTGATAGATAATGGGGTTCCTGGTAGGATGTTTTTGAGAAATGTGCAAAATCTCATATTAATAAAGAATTGCGTTAACCAGTTGAATATATATATATATATATATATATATATATATATATATATATATATATATATATATGCAGGCATGTGTGATTGTATACAGTAAAGCATTGATTTAATGGACCTCGGTATAATGCATTTCGGATTTAATGGACCATTTCCAGGAATATTATTTCTGAGTATTACTCAATTATGAAAAAATATTGTAAATTATCTTTCATCCTCTCTTATAGTAAGCAATGTTTCAAAATTATGCCTAAAGTAAATCTTACATATGTGGAGATGGGTCGTCATGGTAAATTTCAGATAAGGTTTAGGGTCATCTCCATAAATGGTCAAGACCCACTGGACTACACTGTCAAAAAAAAAAAATCCGTGAAAGTATCAAATATTCTTTATTAGAATTCAATAATTTATTATTATACAGTATTGCATATTGTATTAAAATTCTTTTACATTAAAACATAAAATCGTAAAAATGGTATCTTAGCTAGCTTTCTGATTTTACAGACATCTAGTATAAACTTGTACGACCCGAATCAGTCTTTTAAATCGAGGGTTTACTGTTTACGAATCAGTGCAATATGAATTTCCATGACTTTCTGCGTGAGTAGGTATAGACCCACACGAAGAGATGTCAAAACAAACATACACAGGCAGTTATTGGTTTCTACCAGGGTAGAAAGTATGCGTAACTGCGTTTTGTTACTATTTCTTTCGGTATTAAAGTGAGCGTGGTATGCCTGAGTGCTCACTTGCTCCTTCACTCCTTTCTCCGCCAACCACCGTGACACGCCAATGACGAGACTCTGTTCAGGATATCTGGTATTAGAACTCAGTACATTGAGTAATGGATACACACCACACCCATTGCAAAGAGGGCACGAGCTTCCTCAGTCGGAATTCGATTCCCTTTTTCCATCCTGATAAGTGCAAGGCCACCAGCACCTCATATATATTACAATACTAATTTCACTACAACTGTAGAAATGTGTGTGTGTGTGTGTGTGTGTGTGTGTGCATGTGCGTGCGTCCACTATGATTACTTGACAGCTGGCCATTATGAGATACTGACATTCAATCAGCACGTAAGGTAGTTTAGTATCGAGTTTGAATTTGTTGTTTTTTAATACACTGCCCGGTTCTTGAGATAGATTATTGTCAGTAGAGCACATGGCAGCCATTTTGAATTTCATGATTTTTCCGTCATACAATTTAGAGCACGTTTTTCTCGCATCCGGAACATATTGAGGACACAAAACCAGTTGGTTTTTTTTTGGGGGGGGGGTTGAAGGTTTGCAATTCGTGTGAGGTCGACCCCCTCCCAATTCTGGTGTAATGCCTGGACTGAAGAGACAGTTAAAAAAAACAGTTGATTCCTTATCGGGGGTTTGTACAGATGTACCTGTCTAGCTCTTCTGTCTACATGTCTGTCCATCTGTCACCCTGTTCCCCTTCTCTCTCAACACAACTCTAAATTGTACCATGGAACAGAAAGAAAAATCTTCCAGGGCAAGAGATTTAAACGCTGAATTCCCTGCATGACATCTCCCATGGTGTTATTGCAAATCGTACACTGTAGATGATCATAAAGCTAGCATGGAAAGGTCTCCCACACGCAGCGGTTTTTTTTCCAGAACTGCCACCTTCTGACAATAGCTTGCTTTGCTCCTTGTCTCATCAGCAGTTTCAACAGGTTACGGATATCGAAGAAGTTATTTTATCAAAATTGTAACCGTTCCTTCATAATGGAACCCACAGTTAAACTGAAAAGTAGAGCAAGATCAAAGAAAACCAAGATAAATACTCTGATGACTCAACTATGATAACATGAATTTATATGAATGAACATAATTTTTACATTAATACTGGAAACGTATCGATATTCTGCAAATCTGTTTCTTTGTCTCAATTCATACAGACCAGAAAAATGTTACACGCACATATATATGTGTGAATTATGAACTGCGATTTGTTGTATAGAAACTTATTTGAAATGATCTTCCGTGGTTTATATATCAGTCGATTTAGATAACGTAAATAGAATAAATGATTAAAGAAAATGGGGCAGCTGCAGGAATCGAACTGGCCACCGATAGGGTAGCCGCTCCAACGTAGCGCTGCTCTTACCGTTGAGCTGAACAGCCACCCGTACTCCCCGTCGATTTGGAAGAAACGGATGGACCGAAAATAAACGAAATGAGAATTTGGATTGAAAGCAGTTAT
>OY735205.1:47649512-47744512 GCA_963457665.1 Thysanoteuthis rhombus | reverse complement strand
CCGTTTTATCGTGTCACATTCAAGGACACCTAGGTACTTGTATCGGTCTTGTGCAGTCAATGCCCTAATCTTGTTGTTGTCCGGAAGTTCAATTCCCTCAGTCATTGAAAGCCTTCCTTTATGCATCACCATGATTGCGCATTTTTCTATCCCAAACTCCATTCCTATGTCCTCACTATATTCCCTTACTTCGTTGAACAGAGTCTCAAGCTCTCCCCTGTTTTTCGCAAACAATTTAATATCGTCCATGTACATTAAGTGGTTGACCTTTCCTTTTGTTTTAGAGAAGTGGTATCCTTTGCTGTTTTTCAGGATTCTGTTAAGCGGTATCATTGTTAGAACAAATAACAGTGGGGACAACGAGTCCCCTTGGAAGATCCCCCTTTTTATCCCTACCTCGGCTAGTTTGTCCCCTGCAGCTGTCAAATCTACTTTCCAGTCTTCCATTGAATTACCAATGAATTTAACCACCGGTTCGCTAATTTTGAACATTCTAAGGCATTCGAGTATCCAGCTATGTGGAATCATATCGTATGCCTTTTTGTAATCTATCCATCCCATTGCGATATTCTTTCTCCTTTTCCTTACTTCTTTTAAGATCATCTGGTCTATGTAGAGTAAATCGTTTGCCCCTTTGGTTCCTATCCTACACCCTTTCTGTTCTTCTTCTTCTTCTTCTTCTTATTATTATTATTATTATTATTATTATTAATTTGTATCTCATTTTCTCCTTCATTTACTGCACTTTTGGATCGATCATTTCCTCCAACCAACAACACCCCATCCTTTCCCCCTCACATTATTCAGCCCGACTGTCCATGTTTTCTCTACGTTATTATCTTTCTCATTGATCTATTATATTACCTTTTGGCGCTTCGAGAAACGGGCAATTTTTTTTTATTACTTTGCCATCATATTTTGTCTGTGGCCTTACAGTCTTCCTGGGTCCTGCACAATCCACCCTACCTCACCAACCCATCCCCATTTATATTATAATAGGACTTTAAAAAAAAACAAAAAAACAAATAAACAAACAAAAAAAGAAAACGACTACTCTCCTCCCCTCTCACTCCCAACCTCCTGCCCCGGTCAACCCCAATCGGATTTTTGTGTTGGTAATTTTTTTTCTCCTTATCTTCAGTTTTTTTATTTGCGAGATTTCAGACTCTTTTTGTGTGTGTGTGTGTTTGAGTGGAGGGGGTCGTTATTTTCATGAATAAATGGAGTCGTTTTTTTTCCTTTTCTGTATCGAGTGATTTAATGTGGGCTTGATTATGGTCTATTTATTTATCAGATTTCTTCTTTGCGATGAGGAGACACGTTTATGTGTTTATACATACATGGATATTTCCTAAGCTCTGCTTGGTTCGACACATGGTCAAATTTGGGCAGTGAATCAGAGCAGGAAGATTGTATGGCACCAATATTGGATTTTTATTAAAGATTTGATATTAATTATTAATCATATTTATTTATCATAATTACCTATTATAAATCTGATGTCTATTTGCAGAGCTTTTGGTCGGAGTAATGGTTACCAGCACTGATAAAAGGGAATTAGTGAACAAAGTTCGAATTTCGGTTTAGTTTGCTTATGTTTACTTAGCACTTAAACCCTAGGGAAAGGTATGAATCCATTTCTTCCTGCACTCCGCTCAAATGGCTGGTTATCTTGGTTTTCAAAATGGCTTGTCACTGGCACACTATGACATTGAAGGGAGAAGAGAGCAGTTGAGTAACTACTTTGCCGAACCAGTCTCCCATAACTACGTCTCTTGCCTATGCAGGAGAAGAAAATATGTCGACCAAAGACGAAACACTCTGGTAAGTTATCCGGTGAAGGAAAAGAGCGCAGAAAAAAGTCCTTTCATGCCTTTCTAACGAGCATTCATAAGTAGTGAGCAGCCTCAGCTGAAAATCGAAACTGTTTCGTTGATTTTGTTTTCCGGGAAACCATTATACTGCACCACACCATGATTTCTGCATAGCAAAGTGAGTGACGCAACTTTGGGTGCTTGTCTATTCCACTTGTCATTTGTAATGAGTGAAGGCTGGGAAGAGAAGGCTGTTGCCATGGCCAGCGTAAGGGCTTTTACTTACCACAGGATTTGTATGAATGAATACCTTTTTTGCGATGTTTATTCAACGTACACACACACACACACACATACACACACACACACACACACACATATATATATATATATATATATATATATATATATGTATATATATATATACTGACACTTTTTTTTAGGGGTAGAGGATATATTTGCGAGTAGGGGTCAACATATATTCAGCATATATCTTAGCAGCAACCCTGTTACCAACGAAGATTAATACCATCTTTTTATAAGGGTATATAAGGTTGGGGTTATATAAACGATAGCACAGCACCATTATCCTTTATTGACGATAAGGTTTCAACTTCTAAACCTCCTAACCCTTGATAAGATGGCTTGATTCGGGATAGGGCGCAAATACCCCGTTTCCCTTGCTCCCCTCAACAGACACCCATGTATGGATATGTGAATGTGTGAGTACATGTGAATTAGAAGCATATTGTACGTGAGTTATCCATTAGAAGATTAAATCGTACTGCTTATAGAATGATTGCTTCAGATATTGCATCCGGTTGGGAGTGGCAAGCATATCATAAGCTGTACGATTGAATTTTTTCAACCGACAAAGTGGTGCTATTTTGAGATACCGCTGGACCAACTTAAGTTAATGGTAATGATGTTCAAGCTCCGAAACAGTGCTTGACCACATAATCATTATCTGACGTAGACTTCGTTGCAGATGTATTCCATCAATGTTTATGAGTAAATATTTATTGCTTCTCAATGAAAGCGTATATGAATATATATAGATAGAATGCTTGATTGATTTACTACGCTCATTCATTGTCTTCTTCATCGAACATTGTGACATGCCAGTGTCTTGATATTTTGTCGAGATATCTGGTGATAGTACAGAGCGCAGGAATTGCTTTCACATCTTGATGGTGATATTCGTGCTCAGAGAACACAAGCAACATCAGCCGTAATTCGATCTTGCTCCACTAATTCCACTTTCAGCGTTGAAACAAGTTACGCTACTTAAGACATGCTCCCTCGAATTTCTGTAGCTGGTGGACTCCAAAATCTTCTGTAGTGTGAATTCAGTCTAAATAACAAATGTATTCTATGCACTTTTGAATTCGACTGGGAGAATCGATATCTTTTCAATAAAAACTCAGAAAGCTATCAACAGATTTTGAAATCTTTTGTACGCACATTAATTTCCTTTGTGCGCTGGTTGTAAAACGTGTGTGTGCGCACGCACATAGCTTTGAATTATGCTTAACACCTTCGAAAATGCTTATTCGATCTGAGTAGATTATATCAAAATGACCATACTCAACAGTTCCTCACATGTTATACTAATTACGCCACGACCGATATCAAGGGTCAATGATGGAGTTGTTCAGATCTTTAACTCTCAAAGAAAGAAACTCTGTTCCTAGTCAGACGTATAGACAATAAAGAGAAAGAGAGAAGAAAGGAGATAGGCAAGAGAATTATTCGACCTTCTCCCACTTTCGCCCATAACAGGTTTTACTGTTATATCAGCCTTCGTTCCTGCTCAGCGTGTAAAGAGCTAACGGTCATAATAGCTCAAAAGTCAACCTACTACTGATCTTAACATCTTTCTGCGGAGTTCCCTTGCTTTCAGCGTCAATCTCGCGGGACTGCCAAGTGGGATTCTTTGATGTACACCTTTTGATTTAGATTTCCGTTCGCCTCTGATTATTTCCCCTGATTAGAGTAGGGATTTGCAACGCTCGCTTAGTTGTCGAACTTTTTGTGTTATTCCCTTCAAACATTCCCCGATGAACGATCACTATGTTGCTCAGATGAAGACAGACGCCGTCAAAGATTGCGCCGCGAGGTGGCCTAACGTCATACTCTCCTTGCAGAAGGAATTAATGAGGACTTCATCGGTGGTGACAGTGCCGGTGGCGATGGTTTGAATGACCCTGGCGGTCCAATGACGATGCTAGTTCAGATATCACGCGGTTACGATTATCATAATCATATAGATATTAAAAGTGATTGTTAAATTCAAAGGTTCTTCAGTAGGAAATCGCTGATTTATTTCAAAATTACTCAGAAAAAAATATTTATTCAATCATCATATTCCCTTTTTAACCTCTCTAAAATTATTTCACGTCGGCTTCAAGTTGTCAATCCGTCTCCTGAAGAATCAATAATTCGATGAAGCAGTAAATTCAGTAAATGATTCTTCAATGTGATTCTAATTGGACAAGTTCTTGGCTGTAAAGAAAGAGTCCAAATAGTTAAAAATATGGTAATCTCTAAAGAGAAAAGTCAGGCGAATAAGACAGCTACAATGAATTATCCATCTTTGACTGGTTCAGATTTAGAAATGTCATTTTTGCAACGTGCCGGCTAGTTTATCATGCAGCAAATCAATAACCATTCTGTTGACTAAACTTGGTAATGCCTGTTTAAATTTGTAATGTGTTATTTGTAACGTGTTATTTGTAATGTGTTATTTGACTGGTAAACATATTTATTAAGGTAGCCAAAAAGTTTGTTCTGTTGTCTTTAGATGGCATTTTGAGTGTTGAGTTATAACAAACATGATTGAAAAAGTCGCCTTTGGTTGCATGATGATAGAAATAATATCACTGCACATTTCTTTTATCGTCAAAATTAGACCGTTTTCATCTACAAATTCAAATATCGGAAATGGTAGAATATAAGTAACTTTCAGCATGTCATGCTTTTATATTTTAAAATGTTTCTTTGGCTCATAGGCTGTGCTCACCGGATATTTTGTCTTCGGACTCCCATTGATTCCAGTCTTTATTGAATTATCCTAATAAAAAATTTCCAATTCAGAGGAAGACTGCGGAAGGCACCTAAAAAGTTCTTTAAAGTTGCCTCATAGCTGGCAGAAGATAACGTTACATAACGGTAAATATGTTATTTGATTAAGCTAATTTCGAAAAAAATTGTTTCTTATTTATCTTCATTTATATTTTTACATAATAAAATTCAAAAATAGATTTTTAAGTGTATGGAAGATTCTTCGACAAACACACACACACACAAATTGCTTCAACTCTACATTCTTATTTTTGTTCATTCACAGTCTATATCTGCTCTCTTGATCTACCGTTATTACACAGGGGATGTATGATTTGGCCTAGACAGCGTAAATAAAATATAAATCTCAACGTGGACAATTATTCAATTCCTACAGCATTATTTCTGTCGAATGATATACCCATATCTTAATAATATAATAGTCCACGTTGAGAAACAAATAGAGCATTGCTGGCGTCTGTTTAGCCCAATGGTAAGAGTAGCGCTACGTTGTAGTGGCCAGCTTATCGGTTGCAGGTTAGATCTCTGCAGCAACCCCATTTTCTTGAATTGTCTATTCTATATATTTTGTTAAGGCCAAGTGATACATTGCTGTGTAACAACTGAAATAGAGTTTCAAAGTTATATTATGCATTCTTGATTATTTCTGTCGGATTATATATCCATTTCTTAATAAGAATATATATATATATATATATATATATATATATATATATATATATATATATATATATATATATATATATATATATATATCCTATTGACAAATATTTCTCATTCTTTTCTCCAATATTAACTGATTTCATTCCATGAGAATTCCAGTGCTACTTTTTTTTGCAATTATTATACTATTAAAATACTGCTACTTATAATAATAACGACGACGATGACGACAACGACAACAACAACAACAACAATAACAATAATAACAATAATAATAAGAAGAAGAATAATAATAGCAGCAGTCGAGCAAAGAAAAGCTCAAATGCTGCGAGATTCCAAAAGACGGCAATAAAATTAGTGTTATCAGTCAATGTGGTGGCGCTAAAATCTGATAAACCGATAGAAATGGCGGGAAAAGAGGGAGAAATATGGTGGAGATGGCGGGAATATATATATTTCTTTTCATTGTCGCTTTATTCGTGAGTGTAAGTAAAAGGAATGCAATCACTTCGGTATTTTATTGCTGCACTTTCAGAGGGCGCGGAACTCAACGAAAAAGCGGCACTCCGATTATTGGGGAATAATCGCTCAACTCTCGTTCATGCCTCGGGGATATTAAAAGTTTTACTCGTTGAATCTTGAAGATTTGGAATCAGTCAGTACTGTCACACCAAGCTTAAACTCTAGAGACACAGGTATAGTACGTTCAGTACCATGGACATTTAGCAGATAGATGCAAAGATCGTGTTGCTTGATAGAGGAATTATTAACTAATGCCAAATAAGTCCAATCGACCTTATCAGGAGGGAATATTTTTCTATTTTGGAAGGCACCATTCGAGTTATATTATTATTTACGAGCTGTTTCTGTAACCCATAATCTAGTAGTATCATTATTATTATATTGCTGGTCTTGTCAGCCAATCAAGAGAAACCGACAGTATGCCGTGTTGGTGATGATCAACTAAGACATCGGGAAAAGGGGGGATCAAAGAATAGATTACTTGAATATTTAGTCATATATCTACACTATTCCTGATCCGATTCTATACCACTATACATGCTGTTTCTTTACACCTCAAAGTGGTAAACGTTTTAGTCTTTAGTCGTCCGAATCTCTCAGGGGAAAGATTTGTTCATCAACTTTTCGCCATTTTTTTAAAAATCTTATTTTTGGCGCTTTTTATTGCAACGCCGAGGTCGCTTTGAATGCTGCTTGTGTGGCGGCCGTAGAATGTAAATCGATATGCGCATTGTAATAAATATCAACAAAAAAAAAAAGATGAAAAAAACTATCAAAAAATAAATAGAAAAAAATCCAAGAAATTCAGACAGTTTAAGACTATTGTATCATTATCAATATTATTATCTATATAACGGTAGTACCCGTCAAATATTACGGGATTAGTTGGGCATAGATCAGCACCTGCCTAGGATCATCAATAGCTTTTTTTTTTACCCGCACTCACTCAAATAGCGAAGTCGGGTGAAAATCATTGGACACATTCTGTGTAATTCTTGGTCTTGTTTGACCTTTAACCTTCATCATCTATCATTTGGGAATAGGAATTAAATCTGAGGTGTTCCCTCGTCAAGGGTCGAATATTGTGGATAAGGTAGTGCCAAAATATCCTCTATTTATCTTGGATGGGTAATAATGTTTGACAAAATAAACGACTCTTTTGACATCGGAATTGCGTGCCAACCAAACGTTCATCCTAATGATCCCCACCCAGTTCCCTAAGTGTCTTGACAGAGCTATTACGCACGAACAGCGTTTTTCACTTCGGGTGACAGCCAGGTGGGGATGTCACTGGGTAAATTGAAATGCCAATAAACCCACAGCAAGGGTAAAACAAAGGAGAGGTGAATTTTACAACAATTTTCCCTCCAGTGTTTATTCCTTTTGCTTTTGCCCCGCTATTACGTCCGATCAACTCGAAACTTGCCCCACGTTTGTACTTTTACCTGGGGATGCTCTACTGGAGGTATTATGCTCTATTCTCGAGATTTACTAAACTTGATTTAATACAACACAGCCCTGAACAGCGATTTGTTAGACATAGAGATAGGAAGACTACAAGAAAAACAGCATTTCATCTCCTAGCTTTTCACCTGAGCTTGAACACTGACCACAGGCACTAGTGATGATTACTAGAGGTGGCACGTGGGATCGACAGATCCCGTAATTACGGGGCGGTGCTTTCGTGCTCTGGTGGCATAGCACATACGAAGAACCCTGAAAAATCTAAAACAAAATAGTTTTTAAAAAATCTAAAAAAGAATCTGAAGAAGCAAAGAAATAATCTGAATTGCAGGTGGCGTTGTGCAGTCGACTGTAGTACCAGCACTAGATTTATTTAACCCCCAGCATCGTCAGGGGGTACAATATGCTATTTTCTCAGCTTACATCCGTATACAAAGTCAAACAGTGGGCCAGGAAGCCTGAAAAAACTGCATCTTAACTTTTTACCTGGGTTTGAATACGGATCTCTGGCACCAGTGGAAATACAAAACAATGTGTACTCAGCTTGGTTTAGTCCGGTACAAAGGAAATTTGAGGAGGATGAAAGTAAGAAGATTGTGTTGGGCTAATCTCCCAAGTGGAAAAACGGCAGCCTGACTGAAAAAAATCAGTATTTGATTTACTGGACTTTAGCCTGAGTGCGAACACTGACCCTGAGTACCAGATGGAAGTATAAAACAATGTTTACTTACTTTAGTTCTGTACGGTACAATGCCAAGTGTAATTAAATAAGGGTAGGGAGAATGTATTACGCTAACCTTCGAAAAGGAGAATGTTAGCGTAGAGAGTCGGATCCTGGCTTTTTAACCCTTTCAAGATCAATCTATGAAGGTGCTTGATATCACAGTTTTAAAAAGGTATAAAAAGCTAAAAAAAAATATATATATATACGTTTTATTTAATCACTGAAGTAACCTATTTTTTGATAAATATTTTTTCCATATTTTGAAGAAACGAAATCATGATGGGATACATTCGTCCCAATGGACCTTAATCCCGGAACACGTTTATCTCAGTATACATTCAAGCAAGGAAAAAACTCACTTATTTTCCGTGACATATACGTCCCAATAGACTTCTAAAAGAGATCTATCTTTCTCAATAGAACCCGTAATGCGATCAATGTCTTTTAGCAGCATGCCATGGTGGGGGTGATCAATTGCTTCACTTACATTTTTGGCAGTGATCTCTAAAAATATTCAAATTTTCAAGAAACAGGCAGATACATACTGAGGGATCAATTTAGTATGATTCTCCATTGCAAATCAAACCCCCATTAAAAGCCCACTCTAGGGGAAATTTTTTTTCAAAAGGTTCTTTCCTAGACATGATAAGGAATGTTTAAATTTTCAGCTTTGTAGCTACTTTGGTGTGGCCTGTACGCGTGACACATGCACAGCTTGCCAGCCAGTTCAACAAAAACTGAGAGAAACCTGTGTGGACACTTTTGGTTGACAGTTTCTGATAGGATAGAGAGATTGATAGATAGATAGATAGATAGATAGATGCATACATACATACATACGTACATTGCATACATACATACATACATTGCATACATTGCATACATACTGGAATATTTGTTATTGTGTTTCTGTCTGTGTGCCCACTTACGTGGATCTATAGATTTATACGTACATTTCTAGAGTCTATGTTGGCAAGAGATATGTGAAAATATGCACTGAATTCCCGGACCTGTTCAGGTTCATTAATGATATTATTCTATACAGTTTCCGTTTTTGGAAACCGCTGTACAGACTCATTTGTCATTTCAATACCACACAACGACACACAAGATCAACATTTTCCCCCATGCATCCATGCAGATTTCACTTACAAATATATATATATATATATATATATATATATATATATATATATATATATATATATACATTGTGCGTGTGTGCACGTGTGTGTATTTATGTACTTTGATGTACTTGGAATTGGTCTTTTGACGACAGTTGATTGCGTCATCAAAACAGTTTTAGTTTAGTTGGAGTGGGATTCGACTAAAAATAAAACAGATAGTTGAATTTAGTTTGACCGATTCTAGTATGAAGATGATTTTTTATGATACTGTTATTTTCAGACATGGCCTTCTTTTCACTTAGGACTGTTTCAAGCTTTTCCTACTTTTCCCGAGATTTTTTTTCTACAAATTATACATATCAGTATGTTATATCACTATATAATATACTGATATTTAACCAATTTTCTTCTTCATAGATTTAATTTCATATTCCAGGTACCCCTTAAAGTTCGAGTGATTTGTAACGTGTGAGCTAACTGAAAGTAGTCCAGACTTACGCAACTGTGCTTTGTGAGCAGTACTCACTGTGAGTCAATATATGCATGCCCGACGTTGCTAGTTCGAATGATACGGAGGAAACTGTGCTCAGTAAATAATCTTTTCATGGACTAAATTTAACAATTTTTTTTGCACCCCTTGCGTATATATATATATATATATATATATATATATATATATATATATATATATATATATATATATATATATATATATATATATATATATATATATATGCATATATATATATGTATATATATATATGTATGTATATTTATATATATATATATATATATATATATATATATATATATATATATATAAAAGATTCTATCGGATCACTTGACACCCACAATACAAACATATATAAGTACATACATGAAGAAAGGTTACCAGCTGATGAGTGTGTAGAAATATGGAAACAGGTTGGAATAAAATTTTCCTGGCATTCACTTCTCTCAACGGTATGCAGTCAACTAATGTATCAGAGAGGAATCGACCAAACAGAAAGGAAGCGAATACGCAAAAAGCACTAGCGAAGAGACAATTACACAAGAATATCAAAATAAAGTGGCTGTTAGATAGAAAGGCATTGTGAGAAATCGAAAATTTATCGGCAATGCTTTCGAAAGACAAAGCTTTACTGAGGTTCATAGGTTTCAAAGGATGTCTATTAAATGCGAATCATAGTATGACAGAGAGCTTGCTTTTGCTGAATCACTTCTAGATACATAGTTGAACAGTCTGCTTCTTATACTTTATTATATATTCAGAGATATATTATCACCGAGGGTTCTGCAGTTACAGTTTTTATAGACTAAGCTTAATTTAAAAAAAAAAAGCCTTATACAATGAGTCATATTCTTCCTGGATGCCCTGTGGCTATGGTTTTGGGTCATACTAAGCTCAGCTGAGCAAATAACCTGAAATAATGAGTTAGATTCTCAATGGGTGCCCGGCGTATGTGTCAAACTAAGCTGTGCATAGTAAATAAAATGGTATAGTAAGATGGGTCCAGGGCTTGTTCCCCATTAATGTGGATTAAACTGAGCTTAGTAAGTAGCTATGAAAATTTCTCAATCAGGATTTTTTTTTCCGTAAATAAGATGCAATTTTCTATTAAAAAGGGTGAAGTGAATTCAAAATATCTCATCATTTGATGGACCGAAGGTCATAAATTCTCGGTATCACGTGTTTCGTACAACCATGTCATCGGTATTGCACAATCAGGCCTCATTTATTTACTGAAAATGATGAAAAGCCTTTTTAACAAGCGTGCGTTTTATACGCCGAAAAATACGGTCAGGAATTTGTGTCGGACCAGACAACGTCAGTTGTGGTCGGTATGAGCTTATAAAAGCTGCAAACTACTGGTAAAATATTTAATGCAGTACAAGATGGAGACGAAATTATATCATAAATTTGGTCAACGCACCAAATATTAAGATGAGAATGCTGTTTTATTGGTATGCCGATAGGATTAGGCAGGGTGAACAGGTGAGTCAAGGGTCAGCCGTGGTTGTCCTGGATCAACGAATACGTAAAGAGAGTTATGAATGAATTTGCATGAAAATATGAATGTTTGGCGTGATTCCTGGATTATGTAATTGGGGAATCGGTTCGATGTTTAGAATTATTGACCAAGGAGGGGGGGGTACAGGGGGAGAGGAGGGGGAAAGAATGGAAGGAAATAAGGAAGAGAAATGGAAAAACGCAAATCAAAATGAAAGAGAGAAATATGGACAAAAGAAAGAGAAATAAGGAACGAACGAGAAAGGAAGAAAACGCATGGAATAAAGGAAAAATTACGAATAGCTTAGAGAAAGAAAGAGAGAAAGAAAGAGAAAAGAGAGTTGGCTTGGAAAAAAAAAGAAAGAAAAAATGGGAAAAAGGAGGAAAACGAAGTAAAGAAAGAAAAAAGAATGGAAGAGAAAGGCACACAGAAAAGGTGGAAAAGTAATGGAAGGAAAAAAGAGGTCATTACGAAAGCAAAAGGAAGTATAGAAGGAAAAAGAAAAAAGAGAAAAATGACTTCAAAGAGAAGAAACAAGGGAGAGAAGAAGAGAGAGAACGACGAAGGGGGAGAAAATTGGTAAAAAGGAAGAAATGAAAGATAAAGGGAATACGAAAAAAAAAAAAATTGATAAAAAAATATTAAAGAACGAGAAGAACGAACGAACTGACACGAAAGGAAGAAAAGGGAAGAAAAAAGGAAGAAAAAATGGAAGGAGAGGAAAGGGAAAAATAAAAGATGTCTAAACTGTGAAGAAATAGGAAAGAAAAATCAAGGGAAAATGGAAAAGTAAAGAAAAAGAAAACGAAGAATGAAAAAAAACGATTTAAAGAACAAAGAAAAAAAGGAAAATTAACATTATGCAATAGAAGGACGAGAAATAAAAAGAGAATGAAAAGAAATTAATTGAAAGAGGTTAAAATAAACAATGCAAAAAAGGAAGGAGAGAAAAATGAATGAAAGAAAATAAAATCATGAAGAGGAAGAAGGAGAAAGAAAGATAATAAAAAGAGAGGACGATAGAGATAATACGAAAGATAATACAAAAAGCAAGAGTAAAAAGATTGAAAACATTTTATTGGAAGATTAATACAGCCATGGAAAAAAGATGGAAAGGAAAAAAAAATCCAAAGTGGGAAAAATCACCAATCACCGACTAGGAATTGGACGGCCAAAGAAGGGATGCTGATAAAAAAAAGACACACTTTTTCATCTTCATTCTACAATCCAAAGATGGTCTGTCCATCGGCGCTCACTGCTATTTTTTCAGGATGGGGTAGGTGGGGGGAAGTATTCTGGGTGGGGGATGCAAAACGATGTATCCAGAATATATCTCAAGAGCTACCCTGTTGCAAGGATGACAGACAACCGATGGACACAACATGGATCCCCAGAGATCACATGAGAAACCGAGGCCGACAGAAGACAAGATGGAGAGATGAACTAGACAAATTCAGGAAACATTGGCTCTGCGACGACCATGATAGAGAATTGTGACGAATCTTGGGGAAGGTCTATGTCCAACGACGGACGTTAAAAGACTGATGATGATGATAATGATGATGATCCTTATATGAACGAATAATGATGATTTTTTATATGGGCACAGTTGAGGTTACATAAAACAGTCGTACTGCACCATTATCCTGGGTCGGAGTGAATGCCATGTTTGCATATCTGTCTTTCTGTTTGTCTGCATCTGTGTTTGTCACTCTGTTGGTGCTTATCTCGCTATCTATCCATCTAAGACTGTCTTACTCTCTTCCTCTGTTTCTTCTTTTAAAAATCAGGCCTTTTCTTTTTCTTTCCCTCATCCTTTTCCCAGGAAAACCCTTAAACAATTTAGATTTAGAATGACTAACGCCTATATCCAACCGTAATGGGGTTGGGATCAGCCTTGTATTGTTTTCAGTAAGACAGTGTGCCTAAGTTAAGAAAAATGTTTCTGATCCCTAGAGATTCTAACACAAGGGCAACATCGCACCATTGCACTAATAGAAAGGTGCCATCAGTCGCCTTGACGCTTTTTGTGGTAGGGGTCAGAGGACAGGTCAAGCATGTGGAGTTTGACTCAACATTGTGTTACATTTATTATTTTCGTGGGGAATGCAAATGAATGCCAACATCTCTTGTGAATAACTGGTAAATATCAGAAAGAATCCAATATGGGCACACGTTGAAATGTTAGTTCAATCAGCAAATCCTTGCTCTAAAAAAGGAATATCATGCTAGACCAACAAATGACATCTGATCCATAGCTTAAGAATAAATGCAAGAAATTGCTGGATTTAAAAAATCTGTGAACGATTGTATTGAAGAAGAGGATAGATGTGCAGAAAATGAACAATTTTCAGATCCTGAATAAATTTGGATTCAGTGTGATATTTGTATATTATGCAGGAGAGAAATTATTAAATATCTTAACTGAACAAAAGCAATGACAGCGCACTCACGTATATGTATGGTTTGACATTCATAAACCCAGTCATGTTATCTAATAGCCACACTTCGAATCTCTCTCTCTCTCTCTCTCTCTCTCTCTCTCTCTATATATATATATATATATATATATATATGTCTATCTATCGATCTCTCTCCCTCTCTCTCTCTCTCTCTCTATATATATATATGTCTATCTATCGATCTCTCTCCCTCTCTCTCTCTCTCATTCTCTCTCTCTATATATATATATTTATATATATAACAAACTTCATGATAAAGATTGAATTACAAAAATAAATACAAAAAAACTGAACTACTTGCACCAAGAACCCTAACATTTAATGTTAAAATAGTTATCAGACAAAACTATAAAATATGAAATATCGAACATGAATATATCCAGTAACAGACTTTAATCTGTCATGTGTTGAGCACTCATTCAGACTGGTCTTACATCTATCCATCTATATCTATATTTATATCTCTCAATATACATATACATATATATATATATATATATATATATATATATATATATATATATATATATATATATATATATATATATGTATGTATGTATATGCTAATTGACTTATGAATATGCTTAAATGCAAATACTAACTTGATACCGTTGTATGCGTAAATGAACTATATTCGACCATTACTTTTTGGTGGATTAATACATCGAAATATAGCATCAAGCATACAAAATATACACACTGATACATCACAGCACCAAAAAGCGATAAAGTTTTATAGATTTATGAAAGAAGATACATACATATCTGTATTCATTAGCATAAGTCCAAAATATGCGTACCATTAGGTAACAACATACACATAGATAACCATATACAAACATATACGCTTTACACACACGTAGACGCACACAAATATGAGTCTGTTTCGTGTGTGTGTGTGTGTGTGTGTGTGCGTGTGTGAAGCGTACATAGTTGTTTTCGGTGCATGATGGAAATATCATAGTTTTAGGGAATAATGAAAAAGTTTGGAGTCGTTTCGGGCAAGAACCGGTCGCTTTGTCGAGAAAAGCATGTCAGCACGTAATTATGGTTTACCGTAAACCGGCGGGAAGAAAAGTGGGAAGAAATGGCGGGAGACGAAAGAAGCAGAGAGTTTCAACCTCAACGAGAATAGCCAAAGAAATAGAAAAACAAAGCTGTTAAAATGAGAGAACAAAAATAACAACAAAAGGTTTCAACAGTAACCGTCACGTTTGTTCTCTCTGGTAATAAAGATTTCCCTTTGCCCATCTTGTCGACTAATGTATGTATGCTTCGATATTCGTAGATATACCAGGTGGTGTGTATTGATGTGAACTGGGGTGTTTATCTCTAGATAGACGAACGACCAGACAGATAGAGATATAAACCAAATAGACAGATAAACATTATATACATACATACACACATCTATCTATCTATCTATCTATCTATCTATATATATATATATATATATATATATATATATATATGTATTGCCCTCTCCCTCTCTCTCTCTCTATCTATATATCTATATATATATATATATATATATATATATAGAGAGAGAGAGAGAGAGAGAGAGAGAGAGAAAGAGAGAGAGAAACATAACTGACTGTTAGAAAAAAAGAATAGATTGACTGATAGATAGACAGATATTATAAAAGGCAGGAACAACGCATATAAACCAATTATATAAATACCAACATAGACAAAACAGAAATAATAGCAAATACAGACTGTTTATATAGAGAGATGAAATCATTTAATCAATCCTATAATAGGCAAATGCAGCAAACTGGCTCGGTAATAATACAAAAACAGATCTTGTTAATCACTCAATAGAAACCATCACGTGAGTAACGTCTTTGTTGGGGGTGATCAGTTGAGAAATTGGAAGAAGAGGTGATCAATAGAAAGATATACTTCCCTCGCCTTGAATCTCTACAAAATTTAGAATTTCCAAAAGACAAGAGTCAATGCTATGTTGACAGTTTTGGTCGATATTTTTCCAATAAACACGATTGGGGTGATGCATTGGAAGTGTGCAAATGAATAAACATTTGACCATGCAAACCAATGGTATACGCACTAGCTAGAGACTGTCTCACAGAATAAAAAGCATAAGATTCCTTGGGTCTTTGGAATTCAGATTGATCGCCCAATGCAGGCCAGAAGAACAGATAAAGTTAATACAAACATTGAGAAGAAAACTGGTTTGATAATTATAGTTTTTTCTTTTGTTTGTTTTTTGGTTCCAGCAAAGAATGAAATTGAAAGACAGCAAAAAGCTAGACGAATCTATAGATCTCGCAAGAGAATAGGAAAAGAATGTGAATTATGAAGGTATTACTGGAATACCTTTGATAGTACGGTTTTGATTAGTGCAAGTTTTGATGTAGTGCTTTTAAGGTATGTATGGTAATGTAATCTGAAAGAAAAAAAGTTTGAATTAAAATTAGACCTTTAACAGTGCAGTTTTGAACAGTACGGAAAATTTGGAACGAATTAACTGCAATAATGAAGTTATTGTACACACAATAGCATCATTCTCTCAGTAACACTTGCCTTCATTCGCAACCATTAACATCTCCATTCCACTTGTATTCAATACTTTCTCTGTTATAAATTTATTTACAATGTATTTCTATTGTAAAATTCTTTACAGTGTATTTCCATATCCAGAGCAAAATAGATCTTTCATCCAAAATTATCTAAAAGAACACCAGCACAAGATTAGAGCATTGTTGGTCCATAATGACCATAGATACCCTTTTGGTAGACTCTTTGGTTACTTTGATCAAACAATTCACTTCTTTGGAAAAAAAAAGCATCTTTAAATGGTGTGTAGTAGTGCAAATATTCAAGGTTGCAGCCCCAAGAATGTGACCTGGAGCGACCGGACACACACGCACACACACACGCAGACAATGAAAGAAAAAAGAATTTGGCTGGTTGGTCGGGCGGGATCTTTGTGTGGTTACGGTGATTATTTAATGGCTCTATTTCTCAAAAATGCATATATAAATTCCTGCTCACTAATAATCCCCCTTTTCACTGCAAACATTCCAATAATCAAATAATTTGCAACACAGTTCTAAGGTAAAACATAGATGAAAAATAACGCCTGTCCGTTTGATATCCAGTAACTTCAGTTTACTGGTAAGTAAATGTTCTGTCAAAGTTTGAATTAATTCCAAGCCACTAACAATCATTTTTAAGATATCATAAGCAGTGGGCAAAAAATAACTTTTTAATGACATAGCAGCTCTTCCTTCCTATTTCCGTTGTTTAACGTAGGACAGACCGACCGAAAAGCGTCTGATAAAGATGTATGGACACATCTAAAAATAACGAAATTTGGTGAGTAATCACCAAATTTATTTCTCCAAGTTTAGTAATGTCTATTTTCTGCGCTGAAACCAGCTGAAGCTAAACGAGAGAGCACTGGAGTAGTGGTAAAGTCAGTGACGGCACAATAATAACAGCCAAAAACTTGCCTGCGAATACCGGGTTTAAATGCAGTTGGTGGTAAACTATAACAATGATTATTGTTTCATTCTTTCCCTAGCGCAAGGAAATGCCGTGTCGCTGTTTGTAATAATCGAAGTCAATAAAAACTTTGACAAATTTATCTAATGAACCCAACAGGTCAATTGAACAGCTAATATATGATTCTCATCCTCATTCCCTCTTTCTCCATCTTGTCTCACTCTCTCTCAGTTTCTAACAGTCTCGGCCTTAATGTCGATCTATCCATCTTACGTTCGTATATACCATTGTTTTTGTCTCGGTCTATTTTCCATCTAATTTTCTTTTTTTGATCGCATCATTTCTCTCTCGTTTGCTATTCCTCCCTATGTGTGTGTGTGTATGCGCGCTGTGTATGCATGTGCGTGCGCGTGCACGTGCGTGTTGGCTTACGTAAATCAAACCATTGCATGAATACCCGAACTGTGTGGTGCACATTCGCCAATGGGCAAGCATAATCAACCCCTGAAAATAACAATCCGATCGCATTTGCAGTTCGTCGTTTCTCGCTGCATGGAACCAGACGAGTTCCTACGCAACCCTCTGCAATCATTCAAATGCTGAGCCGATAATCATTTCGGAAGATTCCTTCAATTTATTTAACATTCTTGCCTCTTCTTGACGTGCATGGGCGTCCACAACATTCATCTTCTTTGACATCCTGTCAACATCTTCAAAAAAAAAAAAATTATTCTATCGCTCAAGCACACATGGAAGTGAAAGTCAATCTTCTCCATAAACCTTAGTTAGCATACGGAAATATTTGGTAGCCGTTTGTTCGACTTCACTTATAATTATAAATTGTTGCGTGGCTCGTTTTTCGGACTGACCAAAATACGTCCACTTCAAGTGATGTTGAACAGCAAATTGATGATGATTGAAACTCTCCAGGGTTGTTTATGTGTTTCCATTGTTCAATGTATAATGTAGTGATTCGCGTACGCGCACTGAGGTCTCATTATTTAATAGCCATTCCTCGTACGTATCTATCTATCTATCTATCTATCTATCTTCCGTCTGATTTCTCCGTGACTCTTTCTTCTGTATCCTTTCTCTTCTACACCTCTTAAAAATCATCCTCCTGTTTTTGTATTTCTCTACGTTTCTTTCAACTCTCTTCCTTTTTCTTTTCACTTCCACGGTCCTACTTCCCTTTTTTTTTCTTCTTGTGTTAATTTCTCCTCTTCTCTCTCTCCTCTCTTGTATTCCTTCACATCAACTTTACTCCATTTCTCTTCTTCTTCTTCTTCTTCTTCTTCTTCTTCTTCTTCTTCTTCTTCTTCTTCAGCCACCCCCCACTTGCTTCCATCCCCTCTCTGTAACCCCCCCAACTCCCCCGTACTTACTGACGGATGAATTAGCGTTTTTCCACACCTGCATAATCACCAACGTCTCTAAGAGGACGTTGCGACCACCCAGCCCCGACTGCTTTCCCAACCCTGCTCACCCCGCAAACCCCATCCATCCACCCTTAAATACAAAGAACTATCTTTTTCGAGAATACAACCCTAATTACCACCTATTTGCCTATGTTTTTTCCCTTTCCATCCACACCTTCCACCGATTACGATAATTAAAGAATGGTGGCGAAAAGAAGAAGAAGAAAAAAGAAAAGAATTTGACGGCAAAAGAGTAAATATGAAAACGAACATGGAAATAAAACACGCAACACATACCCTCATTCTTGCGACCCACACGGACTGTTTTGCTCGCGCACATTCAAATGCACAACCACACACTCTCACTTATCCATACTTACTCATGAGCACACCCGTACATATAAACACATGCACTCACATATGAGAACACTCACATAAACGCACTCTCTCTCTCTCTCCCCCTTGCTATTTCACTTTCAGAAATACACTCATGCAAACAAACAAACACACACATTTTCTCTCACCCGTCCCATCTTCTCATCACAATCACTCACGTATAAATCAACATACTCAGGTTAAAACACATACACACACACACACACATGCACATACATATGCACACACACACACTCACACCCCGTTTTATAAACTTTCAAGTATAGACTCACACGAACACATATGCGCACATATTTTCTCTTTCGTTTATAATTTTGCTCCCCCTCCCACATTCACACTCCCATAAAAAGACACACACATATACTTATAAACCTATACACCCATAGACAGGTACTCACGCACGTGCAAACACACACACACATACAGGCACGCATTCTCTTTCTTCCTTACAATCTATCTTGGGCATGAACTCACGCACACATACACACATACTTACTCTCCCTCTCTCTCTCTCTCTCTCTCTCTCTCTCTCACACACACACACACACACACACACAGTTCTTTGGTTCTGGCAATCAGGCTGTAATTAGTGAATATGACTCACGTAGGCTGTTTCTATTCTTATGCAATGTTAGTCGCCTCTTTCTGTATTTCAAACAGGAAAAACAGACCGAGATGTAACTGCTGCCGCTATTTTGGTTTCGCCTTCTTCCCATGTGCCAGCAATGGTCAATAGTAAAATTACCACGGCAGAATTTTTCTTCATATTGCAACCTCTAAAGCCAACGCTTTCCAAACATTTTGCATTGACGACACACCTTCTGGAAATAGAATTTTTTAGTGACACTTGAAAAAAAAAAAAAAAAAAGAAGGTAAATGGTCGACCGAAGGTTCTTCTTTCGTTATTATCCTTTCGGATTGGGGTGGGAACGACACTTATCTTAGAATCATATCTTCATCCTAATCACACAGATTGAAGTGTACTCTGTTGAGTACACAGGGAAATTTCTCTTAATTAAGAGTTTTACCACACTCTTGGCTCGTACCGGAAATCGAACCCAGAACGTGTGAGACACACGTGGTAACTATTACACCATCTGAGCAGACACTACTTGAGTTTTATTGGCCAAGGCAAAAACATAATATCATCCCAGCAGTTGAATTGGCTCAGGAAAAGTATTTTTTTTTTTGAAAGACATGCCAAAGTATACTTAATTTCACAGAACATATTGAGATTATCAGCGACACGGCAAAGTATGGCGACGGACAGCTTGGATAGATCTGCTTTATACATAACGGCAATCAAGATGGAAAACGTTTCTAACTCTGTGAACGGAATTAAAGTATCAAGTTGATAAGAAGGTTTCCGGCATTTCTTTGACCAACTCTTTCATTCATATCAATTCATGGCATCATCATTCAGCCAGCAAAATATTTCCTGTGGCTTTCTGTCAACTATCTTACTTCAACTTTCTGCTGAATTTGAGAACTACTCCAGTTTTGATTCAATGAATTCTTCGAGGAACTTTGAAGAAATATTCAACTTGTTGAAATAACTCATCAGATATGGTGTGTTTCGTGGAGCAAAACAACCGATAGACTGAAACTGACTCGTCTGGAAAACATACTGCGCGAAGATGAACTTCAAAACTTACTCCATAGTTACTTAAAATAAAGTAAAGTGTCAGTTTCCTAAGACATCTCCAATTGGAGCACAAACGATCGGTGATAGAGTCCCGGTTTCCTCTGCTTGTTTCAGCTCAGTGATCCTTGCAAGTTTCAAGTCTGGTCGAGACCAGGATTTTATTCTAACAAGTTTTATGCCCTTCCCTCCGATAGGATACAAGTCCAACGAGGGGATACCTCAACCCTAATCACACGACTTAGTGTAAACTCAATTAGCTTATGAGTGCGCCTAATGGAGGTTTTTTCACATTCCTCACTTACACTGCGAATCGAATCTGAGACCTTCTGCATGTGAGGCAGACGTGCTAACTATTACACTATCCTGGCAGTTATAATAATTCACTGCATCGTATTTGCAACAGTAAGACAGACATTGTCATGTAGAAAAATTACAAGACGACGTCCTTGATTAGAAGAGAATATTTTCTCCTCCGATGTGCCACACAAACGAGTTGACTAATTTTTCGGTAAGATCGCGTGTTGTTAGAGTTATATATTTCATCAAATTTCTTCTAATCCATCAGTTCTGAGGTTTACTGTAGCTTTCTTCATAATTGAGGAAAAAAAAAACCTTCTTAAAACTTCACAATCGACTCTCTAAGAGAATTGGAAGAATTGGAAATCCGAGGAAGATTCTTAACCATAAAGACGACAGCAGAGATAGAATCAGTACGAATAGTGAGCGGAGGGCTGGAAAATTTTAGAAGATTGCTGCCTTGGTGTAAAAAAAAAAACGGGTACAAAATTATATCGTAATGGAAAAAATATATAATAATAATAGTCTTTGATCCACCCTGCCTTGAAACAGTGGTTGGCAATCTAGTCTAGCAGAGAGTTTGATTCTCACTTGATGACAATTGTACTTTTGTAGTTCATTAATCTCAGGAGATATAAGTAATAAATGTGCTATACTTCGCGTCCCCTATCAGAGATTTTACACACACACACGCACACACACACACACACACACACACACACACACACACACATATATATATATAAATAATCTCTCAGCAACTCTTAACATAACTTGAATAAAATATATTTCAAACGTATGTAGAATATATATTCATGTATGCGTACGTGCATTTATTTGTGCATATACATGGTTTATGGATGCATATATTGTGACTCAGCTTATACACTCTTATATGTATTTATAGTGTGACTCAGTTTACTTCATACCTTTTTCTTTCCGTGTTATCTTGATATAAAATGGCTGAAGGCAGCCGTTGGAAAACTAGTCTTTTTCGAGCGCATTTGGCCACTTGTGATAACACGGCCGACTGAAATAATTGCAATTAGAATGCATTATCGACGTTATGAGTCGCTTTGTTGATGGTCAGCCATTAAATCTTGAGAATTCGATTGTAAAGCGTGCCAATGGTTTTTCAATGAAGTCATAATGGAATATTAATGGACACCATTTTGAAAATGGTGGAAGGTAAAGGAAGAGACAAAAGGGAAGAAGTTTAAAAGAAGAAAGAGAGCAATGTGAAGAATGCAAGACTGTGGGAATGAAAGAAAGTGAAGCTGAAAGGAAGGTGTTAAGAAGATTTTTTTTAAGGAAGGAGGGAAGAAAAAAAGAAAAAATAAAGAAAGATAGAAAGAAAGAAAGAAAGAAAGAAAGAAAGAAAGGAAATCTGAATAGGAAAAAATGGGAAACGGAAAAGAATACAGACCCAGAAAAAAATGTTCAGAAGTTAGAAAAAAAAACAACATATAACCAAAACAAAAAACAAAGAAAAATGTTGAAAAGGATTGTCAGATAGATAGAAGGAGAATGGAAAGAATGGATTAACAAACTGAAATAGAAGAAAAGAAAAAAGAAATGCATGGAAACAAAGGAAAGCAAGAGCGAAAAGTGTTCGGAAGTTGGAAAAGGGAAGAAAAGAAGAGAAAAAAACGAGGAAAGAAAATTAAAAAGGAAAAAGGAAGAAAGAAAGAAAGAAAGAAAGAGAGAAAGAAAAGGAGAAAAACGAACGTTACCTAATAAAGAAGAACAGAGATAACAAGATCAGAATCAAACTATTTTTTATAAAAATATTAACAAAGCGAAAAAAGAAAAATGAAAATATAATTTTCCAGTGGGAAGTTCAAAGAAAATGGCAACAAAAATGTAATTCTTTGAAAGAAAAAAAAAAGAAGGAAACAATTAAGTAAACAAAACCGAAAGAAATAAAAAGAAAATCCTAGAGGTAATTTTGTTTGATTGAAATATGTTTTTTCTTCTATCAACTGATATTTCAAAGTCCTTTTTTTTTTTGGCGTGTTTTCAATTCTTTTTAAAAGTCGTAAAATTTTCCGCCTTTGGGTCACGTGGGAGAAAGCTGGAAGGGTCATGTGCACTAATTAAGCAAATTCCTTTGCTTTGCATTCTGGAAAATAATTCCTAACGACTAAGCTGTCAAATGCTTTGTTAATCTTAAGAAGAAAATTAAATAATTCCCCAAAACTGTGAGCATTGCAAATTTCAAATATCCAGCACTTTAACCACGGATAAAGCAACTCAAAAAACAGTAGCGATATATATGTATATATTAATTTCACGGTGAATGTACTGTTCGACCAAGACAACGTAAATAGAATGTACAATTAAAGCAAATGGGACTGCTGCAGGAATCGAATAACGAGTGATCATTTCATATGAGAGTTTCTCTGTAATGTAACGCAATTCATAATCATTCAGTCGGATCATATATCCATTTCTTAATTACATACTTACATATATATATATATAGAAGGAATGTCCGGAAAATATCCAGCCATTTAATAATAATGAAAGTATAGCCTACCTAGAGTAATGGAGCTTTATTCTTTAGCCACGCTCTTATAGCAACATCCTTCTCACTTTTCAGCATGTTTCCAAGTCTGCAAAGCCTCCTTTTGGGATTGCATCAACTGCCTTGTCACATTCTCTTAAATCTCATCTTCGGTCTGAAATCGCTTTGGGGAAAGCCAGAAGTAGCATGAAGCCAAATATGGGATGTAAGATCGCTGACAGGGATGATGTGATGTTTTGGAAAATGTCCGTCATTTTTCATCAAACCTGTACCCAAGGAACATTCCTGCCTAATTACACCATATACATATATGCGATAATTGTAGAGACATTTTTTTTCAAACATATTTCGTTCGGCACCGGATTTAACCGTCTAGCGAATCGAACTGCCAACCACGTAATTGTAAAAAAGAAAAAAATGTCTGCCGAAGGCGCTGTCAACGCAGCCGGTAGAACAGAGTTGCCTCACGACTACTTATTGGTGTACGCGAGTTCGGTTCCTGCACGGTGCTCATTTTCTTTATTCATGTACGTGGTCGGCAGTTCGATTACTGGGTTAATTTCGACACCGAACGGAATATATCTCCATATATATTGTTTCTGCAATCATCACATTCTGTTGGACAAAAACTGTCCAGTCTAATGATATATACATACTGACGGCAAAATGGGAACACATTTATGAGTAAATATTTATGCCTACGATCAAAGAGTGAAGAGATGGGTGTATTATGTGTGCTATTTCAGCCTCCTGCTCGCCGAGCGTGCTTTTTGCTCAGTCGGTAGAGCAGAGTTGCGTCACGACTGTTTCATAGTGGACACGGCCATGCAACTCTCATTTTCATTATTCATTTAAGTGGTCGGCAATTCAATCTGCTACTTGCTTAATTCCGGTGCCGAACAAAATATATTTCCAAATAAATTGTCTATTTGTTTCTTGAACGCGGACAATTATATCATTTAGAGATGGATATATAATCCGACAGAAATAATAATAAAATGCATTATATTACTCTGAAACTCTATTTTGAATGACCTCTGCAGTCGGATTATATATCCATTATTTAATAATATCATTGTCTGCGTTGAGAAACAAATAGAGCAGAAATGGATAGTGAATGAACCATTTGAGAAATTGGGCGTATAACAGTAATTTATATACATAAAATTGCAATTCAAAAGTTTCCTGCAACACCTTTTGCACGATACTCAACTCTTTATTGCTTGAGCAATCAGTCAACCTTGGAACGTACTTTTGCGAATCTGTGTGAAAATTATGAAGGTACGAAAATTGGTGTCACATTGGTCGCTTCTCGACATAGAGAAAACGTTTTTGTACAAAATAGTCAGGAGCGAAAAAAATTAGATCTATTGCAAGAATTCAAAACGAAGAAAATTGTGGCTAGATCTACAACAGCCTGAAATATTTGAACCAATGTGGAATCAAAGGGCGGAAAATTCTCCTCTCTGTGTTGGAAATCAAAAGGAATTCTTTAGAACAAATTGCTGGGATTTGGACATTCTGTTACCATGCATCGCCACATTGAACTTTCTACTCGTCTAAATAATGCATTAAAGCAAAAAAAAAAATCTTTCTCTGGGCAAGGGATTCGACAGGTGGTTCTTTTGCATGGAAACTCCTGCTTTCGTGTGGCAAATACGACGATCATAGATCTCGGAGGAGAAGCTCTTTCACGTGGAACAGACCTGTCACTTTCAGATTATCATTTGTTTTGCTTTCTGTTGCATTCAAAAATCTTTGTCTGCTCGGCGTCTCCAAAAATTTGAAGATATCGACAGATTCCTCAGAGAATTCATCGGATCTTGGAAACATTTTTTTACCTTGAAAGAATACAAAATTCAGTTAATAGATGACGTATCGTCATTAGAAACCAGGAGAAATATTTTGATAACTGAATAATGATGATATATAAATAAAAGACTTCATTATATATATATATATATATATATATATATATATATATATATATATATATATATATATATATATATATATATATATGCATAGACCTATTTTTATTTGCAAAGTGACATAAATATTTCTAGCGAAACTTTTTTGTACGTAAAATGACTTAAATGTCCGTCTACACAAAACAGATGTTTGTTTTCAACGTAACATTTGAAACGACAACAGCCAAAATTTGAGATTCTGAACGTTGAGATGAAAGAATCTTTTTCTTGGTTGAGGCAAATGCTATACGACATGATAATCAAACATTTCATCGGTCTATGTCTTCTCCATATTCAGATTCTGTCCGCTCAGGTGATGTAATGGTTAGCATGCATGATTCACGCCCAGAAGGTCCAAGGTTCGATTCCCAGTACGAGCAAATGGGGAAACTCTTCATTTGGACAAATTCGTGAACTCGGCAGCTAATTGAAAACACTCTCAGCTGTGGGATTAGGGTGGGGGATATCTATTTGATGGACGTGTATCCAGCAAAGGGGGGTGATCATAAAAACTTGCCTGAATAAAGTCCTGGTCTCGGCCAGACCTGAAACTTGCAAGGATCACTGGGCTGATGCGAGAGGTAACCAGGGGTTGGTTCCTGAGAGACGGGCGCTCTTTCAAATCACTGCTCGTATACTCCAGTGAGAATCGTCTTCTTCGATATACTCAGATTCTGAATGTTTTACCAGTCTGCAAACGTGTGATTATTTACCCATACTGACTAAGCGTAATGAAATAAACAGTCAAATACATTTACAGTATTCTTCAGTCAATCCACAGCCACATGTAAGTCAATATCTACATTTCTCCATTATTTCAAACGCCTGTTGCTTCTTAAGTTCCTGCGATTTTAATTGCTTATCCTTGCCAGGGAGTTAACTCAAGACAGAAAACAAAAAAAAAATTGCTCTCCTCTCTACGCACTGACAGCCGAGACATTTTTAACAATGACCCTCTGCTGGGCCCCTGCTGTAGACGTTGTTGTTACGAACCGCTCCGATTAACAACCGATAGAGGAAAATGCATAAATTACCCGACCTGCAGACACGCCGTTGTGGCTAACTTCTGCACTTTGTGTCTTGCTTTTCTAATATAAATGCTTGACACGTCTCTGAGAAAGAAGGCATTAAAAATTCAGATGGCGGCTGCAATAAAGATTATAAACAGCAGCAGCAGCAGCAGCAATAACCACAAGACCAACAATAACAAGCACAACAACAGCAACAACAACAACAGCAACAACAACAACAACAACAACAATGATAATAATAATGATAATAGTATTGATAATAATAATGATAATAATGATGATGATGATTAACTTACGATGCAACCTGTGTCTCTTTGCAACGTGTTGATTATGACATTAACTTATATTATGTCTCAGGTCTCTGCGTTTTATACTATGATAAGCAATAATAATAATAATAATAATAATAATAATAATAATAATAATAATAATAATAATAATAATAATAATAATAATAATCATGATAATTCTGAAACTCGATGATATCACGCATAAAGAGATTGAAAAAAAAGAGGGAAAACAACTTTCTTGAAAGGACTTGAACTTTCATCGAAGTCCAAACCGAATTCCTGAAGTTTGATAAATGCGACCAACGCAGGGGCAGTTGCTGTAGTGCGTTATAGTGCTGGAATTGTAGATTTGGCGAAAGATGAATTAGATGTGTGAGACAGAAAGACGAGAAAAAAACCCCTTACTATACATATAACGCTTTATCCTAAGGCAAATATTAGTCGTTTATAGATGAAAACGAAGGCCGAGGGAATAGGTTATATTAGCATAGTTGACATTGTGGACGAAGAGAGAAAAGATCAGTAAACTATCACTTTTGTAAAAATGATGACGAAGAACTTTTTAAACGTGCTGTACTAAAATTAGGAATTATCGGTGTTGACCTTGGAGAGGCGAATGCATTCCAAAGTAGATTAATTCGCGAAAAAAATGAAGCACTGGAGGAAATGCAATCGCGTTGACTGTTTCACAGAGACACCAAAGAAGTGAACAAAGAATAATCGTCGTGGGTGGGTTTTGAAAAGAGAAACGGAGAGTTTATTGGTTGCAGCTCAAAACTAAGCACTAAATACTATGTAAACAAAGAAATATATCATAACACTTCAACAAATAAATGCTGCTCGAGCAACGAGTGACTGTAAAATATTGATCACAGTAATGCAGGTTGTAAAATGCAGACTCAAAAAGAATATAAACAACGACGTGATGAGATGTGTCTCAATTTACACAGGGGACTCTTTGAGAAATATGGCTGGAAGACTTCAGATGAAACGGGTGCGACAGGGTAGCAACTGTTAAACACTGGGAACTATGCAAGCGACTGGGGTTCAACCATGTAGACAAACACCTGCCTCTTCAATAAATGTAAACGAACCAGAGTCTGTCCTGGAAAGTAGAAGCGATGAATCACTTCACGATTTTGACATCTTAACCGACATCTCCATCCAAGTAAGAAGACCGGACTTGGTAGTAGTGAACAATAGAAAGAGAACCTTCCAAATGATAGACGTACCTGCGTCACAGAGTGAGTATGAGAAAGAGTGAAAAGCTAGGAAAATACCAGGATTTGGCTAGGGGACAGGAAAAGTGAGGCATCGAGCATGTTATCAGCATTTTTCCTCTGTGAATCACTGCAAATATGTTTTTCTCTAGAAAAGGTGGTTGGCCCCCGTTGAAATGCATCGAACTACGCCCACTGAATAATTAAAAAAAACTGAGATGCAACAACTATGTCTTGATTTTTATCTCTTCACCTTCAATCATCATTTTCATATATATATATATATATATATATATATATATATATATATATATATATATATATATACGTTTGTGTGTTATGTGGATGTGAGGTTATCCAACAGAACGTTATTAATCTGACGATTGGAAGGAAGAGGTAATTTAAAGAGAAAAAATGGTGTTACATCTCGAATACTTTCTATCGCATGGGTAAGTTTTTTATGCATTTCGATGGTTGCCAACCACCACTTAAAAAACATGCAGTAGTTACAGAGAAAATTGCATGCTGTTTATAGGTCAGTTTTCAGGATTGTTTGAGTGGCTGTCTCTTTTTTAGAATGGCGCAGTAGTGTCTGGCATTTAATGGATACTTGTCAACATTTACGACCATTCTCACCCTGAACTTTCCTCTCACTTACGCGACTTATTTCAGACCAACCTGATTCTCCCTGGTACGGAGACAAACACCTGCCACTTCCATTCCTACTAAACAACCGAAGACACACGTCTCCTCATTCAATTCCTCATAGCCCAAGAATGTAAACTGTGTACAGTTTACTCTGCAACCGCTATAATTTTCTGAAAAAGATGGTCGGCAACCATTGAAATGCATCAAAAACATGCCCACATGATAATAAAGATTTTCCAGATGTAATGTCTGTTTTCCTATTAATATTTCTTCATTTTCCAGTCGTCAAATTACCAATATATATATATATATATATATATATATATATATATATATATATATATATATATACTCCTATCCTCCTATATATATGCTCCTATCCTCCTATCCTTAAACAATATGCAATTTGTTTTCTGAGACTCTCAAAAGTTCTTTTGCAATAGCGTCGCGCTAAAATATCAAAAACAATATGGTGCGCAGCGTTTTCTAATTTATGTTCAATATTTCCCGAATATTGAACTAATCAAAAAGTAAACACAAGACAAAATACAATTTATCAAGTTTAACGTAGCATAGAATTTTATTTCTACTAAGTTATGTCGTCAAACGTCACTGATGATGTATGCATAACATATGACAAATGCATATTGCTTGTTATGACATGGATGGATGAATAAAGAAAGTCCTCATGGTGTATCAGTGATATCAGTTTTTCTGCAATAGAATTTTCTTCTCTAAAATGTTTGAAAAGTTATGGATATTAGTTTAAGAACTACGCTTTAGTCGGTCCGAATTATTTACGGTAGTGAGCAAAAAAACGGTGTTGGACGGAAAATAGGGTTCTTTTTATAAGTGCTCCAATGGGAAAAAAGGTGTGGGTTCAAATCCTACGCTGGGCTCATTTCTTTATTTTCCGATCATCACCGTTGTTTTGCTCGCTACTGTAAATAATTCGGTTCGAGCAAAATTTAGTTTCTAAACTGTTTTTCCTGATTTCACAGAAATATTTAAAAACATTTCTTCTTTCCTCAAAAATATCTCTCTAATATCATCATAATTCAGTTCAGTCTTGGGTGCTGCTTGTAGAACAGTTGTTAGATTGGTAGACCAAGGTTGATACTCACTGTGTGCCTGACAATTGTGATCTTGTGCCTGACTCAACTGAGTTTGGTATAATCATTCCAATTATGCTCAATTCCAGATTTGATTCGACTAATATTACCGTTCAAGGAGAATCACAGCATTCGGCGCTATCTACGAATTGTTATGATCGCTATTCAATTCACTGCCAGTGTGAGATGATTTCAATAGTATATCTCGTTAGCAGCTTCTGGGACCATGAAATTATTTGCGAGACATCTCGTCAGAAGCTTCCAAGTGGTTGAGGGAAGAGAAAGACCCCTCAGGGGGTAGAGCATGCAACCCTAACAACTTCGTGTCTGGGCCAAAAACAAGATGAAAATAATATATGAATAATAATAAAACACGAAAGTTAATACCCATTTTTCAGTTAAAGAAAAAAGAAACAAAACCATACACCTAAAAATGAATAGATAAATAAATAAAATGAAAATGAAATAAATGTATAATTTAGGAGGCTGAAACATGTGGAGTGCTTTTCTATGGGTGAGTGGCGTAATTCTCATAAATCCTCGCGGTAGGTTTGTCGGATGTATTGTTTTTTTTTTTCTTTTCTTTTTTGTTTTGTTTTTTAAGTAGTTTAGAGTAAGGACTCGAATGTTTAAATAGAATAAGAAACCCTTCACTCAACAGCAGAAAGTAGAAAGGTGGGATTTTCTTTACAGCAGTCAGAGTAGGCTGGCTTCCATGCGATTTTCTAAAATATTTCAAGGTTGTGGACCCAATGCCTCTGTAAAAAGGTGAAAGATATATGACCCCCTAAGATAAATTTACGTACACGACTTGGTCTACCTTGCGTTACTTCATTTCCTTTTCCAATTTATTATTATTATTATTGTTATTATTATCATTGTTGTTGTTGCTATCATTATTATTATTATTATTATTATTATTCGTCTGCATGTTCACACCAAATGTTTGGTGGTGGCCATTGCAGTAAACTCGGAGACAGGAAGCCTCATCAAGTCTCCTGTCCTCTCAGCATTCTTGCAGTTCCCAGCAATGCTATGGTTTGCACTTTCCTGCCAGATGTTAGGTAGGCGCTGCTGAAAATTACCTGACAGTAAGTCTCCACGTGTCTCCAGCCTTCTTCTCGGCGTTCTCATAGTCTACAACACTGTTGTGCATTATATTGTACCAACTGTCCCCAAGTATTCAAACTGTAGTGCAATGTTCTTCTTCATCATCATCATCATTGTTGTTATTATTATTATTATTATTATTATTATTATTATTATTATTATTATTATTATTATTATTCATACAGAGAGTGAGAGAGGAGGGAGAGGGGAGAGATAGAGAAAGAGAGAGATGTATTCATGTGTGCGTATGTGTGTGTGTGTGTGTGTATGTGCGAGTGTGACTGTGTTGTGGCGAGTAGTGCAAAAGAGATAAAATCATTTGATTATTAATAACGCATAAAAATATTAAAGTCCTCTTCTTTACATATTTCTATTTACCGACTAATGTTGACTAACTGCTTAACGTTCAAGATAAAATTTAGGAAAAAATAGCGCATAAAATATACATAAGATTGTAAAAAAAAAAAAATCAAACGAGGGTAATTCAAATCAATCTCTTCTCAATCAGCCTCGTTTTCGAGTCATCGATAGTAATACGGCGCCAACTCAAATAAAAACGAAATGAAATTCAGAGAGTAGTGAATCGTCACACATTTATATTCACAGCTGCTTCGAACTTCTGAATATTTTGGTTGAGCAATATGCACTGATGGTGTTAAAGGCATAAAGGAAATTATTTTTCATCAACAAATATTTCACGAGATTCATTTTTATTCATTCTCCTTTCAGTTTCGTTTCTTCTATCTTTAATTTTTTTCATTTTTTTTCTTCTTTTCTATTCACCCTTTTCTTTCCTCCTTTCTTCATGTACATCATTCTTTTTCTGTTTTTCTATTTTTTTTATTCCTTTTCATTTCGCTCAATTTCTGCGGACTGGCTCATTATTCTTTTACACTATTTCTTTTGGTCTTTTCATGACTGGATAAATTTTATCTTCTGCACTATTAGGCTTAGTACAAGGATCCACCGACCAAAACATTGTGTTCAAAAGATGAACCGAGGTAATGACACGATTAAAAAAAATCTATACATAATGATTAGCCTTCATTTAAACAGAAATTATAAAGTATTATTCTCGCGAAATATCATCTGTATTGAAGCCAACGCCGAAAACTGGGCCTGAATCAGGAGGGATCTTCACATCTCCTTTCTAACGTTCTTCCAAATGAGCTCTGTGGCTGATGACAAGAAGCATGCTATTTATCTGTATTACAATATTTTTTTCTGAAAAAGATGGCTCGCCACCGTCGAAATGCATCGTAATACTCTCACGGAATGATTAAAAAAAATGAGATGTAACACCTATTCCTTGAGTTAATTTTTCACCTTCAAATTGTCATTTTCATCAGCATTCTGTCAGATCACTTCATATCCACAATACAAATACATATACATCTATGTGATAAGTAATGGATATCTTCAGATCATGGTCATAGTTTGGCTCACAAACGTGAAAAATTCAGTTCGAGCTAAATTTAGTTTCTGAAACTGTCTTTCTTTATTCATATCTCTCTCTCTCTCTCTCTATATATATATATATATATTGTACTGTATAAAGTTGAGATAGAGCAGGAGTGTGTTCTATTTACGGCGTAGTTTATTCCGAACATGTTTCTAAGCGAAAATGTTTCACCTTCACCGGAAAGGTCCAACATCTTCAGCGTTGGTAGAGCTGTAGATGGTTATGTAAGATCAGTAAAATGAAACATTTCTTTTCAAGTCCATCCTGCTACTGAAGGTCAACGAACTGATTTGACGATGTTGGCTATTTCGAGAATTTTTCTCTGTGAACCGCCGCAAATATTTTTTACCTGAAAAAGATGCCCGGTTTTCAGGTGTAACACCTTTCTTTTGAATTTTTCTCTTCATCTTCCAATTGTCATCCTCATCTATATGTATATTTGTATGTGAATTCATACAATGCAAATCGGGAATAAAATATAATATAAAAGAATATAATACAATATCCGATGTGTGATGAGTTTATTTCATAGAGTGTTCGATACATTCAACATTAAACATCAAGTTGAGTTAGAGTAAAGCAAAAAATATGATTCTTCGGGCGAATGAATCTTGCAATTCGAATCAGGCAAACTCATTCAACCGAAGAAGCCCAAACAGCGCAGAAACAAAAACGTGTTTATGTAGGAAATCATTCAGTTCATCATATCTACTTTATCATATATTTAGCGAGAGAATGAGAGAGAAAGAGACAAGAGAAGAAAGGAGGGAAGCAATACAGAGTGAAAGAGCTTCAGAGAGAGTGCAGAAGAAGGGAAAAACATAGCGAAAGAGAATTGAAGAGTGTGAAAACGGAGGACGGGGAGAGTGGTAAAATAACTGAAATTGCATATTGAAAATACTGATGTCGTTTACAACGAGGTAACGAGGGAGCAGACGATATAGATGGATATATGCTGCTAAAAGATGTTGGTTACGAGACGGTTTCTTTTGAGAGACTAACCAGACCAGTTTTTGTTTAATATTCCTTCGACTACTTCAGATATGTCGTCCCAACTTTTTTTCTAGTTTTATTTCTTATTTATTCTTTCATTGCATTTGATTCATTTGTTCTTCTGCTTTTTTTTTTTTGCTTCTTCTCTCCCTTAACTTTAACACCTTCTCATAAATATACTTCTCTGATAAAAAGCGTTTTTTTTTTTCGAAGTTCAGTATGACTTTTCAAAGGTGAAAAATTTAATATTTGTGAAACCTTTTTATTCGAGCATGCGCAAAAAGGTGAAAACATGACAGACATTTTGCACATTTCCTCACCTTCAGCTAGCAAGTAGGTACATAGCCTTATAAATATGTACACGTATTCGTAGAAAATCCTAATATATGTAAATAAGGAAATGTACCCGTGCCAGGAGGTATACACGGGTTAATTCCAAAGTACATGTGTAAGAAAGCAGAGGTAAGCCCCCCCCCCACACACACACAGGGGAAGGTTGGGGACTTGACATGGGGAGACTTTTCAGACGGGCTGACAAGAAATGGAGTCTGTCTAACGTCTGGTTTGTTAGGGATATATTTACAACCTCAGACATTGCATTACCAATTTTATTTTGTATATCATCATCATTATCATCGTCCGTCGTTGGACATAGGCCTTCCCAAGGATTTACCACACTTCCCTATCATGGGCATCGCGGAGCCAGTACTTCCTGAAATTGTCTAGCTCGTCTCTCCATCTAATATTCTGCCGGCCTCGGTTGCACAAGTGATCTCTGGGGATCCATGTCGTGAGTCGTGATGTCCATCGGTTGTCCACCATTCTTGCAACATGGCCAGCACACCGCCATTTGAGATTTTTAATGGATCCTATGATGTTCCTGACTCTTGTCTTTTCTTGGATGTACGTTGCTGTGTTGTGGTCTCTCCAAGTGAGGCTCAGCATTATTCTTTCATGTGCACGTTGCATGATACTCAATTTACGGGTCTGTCTCTTGGTTACCTATATCTCTATTCAGTGTGGTGTTGTCCGGAATATAACGTCGCATTTTGGGAACCAGAATAAAATGAAATTTTCAAATATAACTAACCTTGGAACTAAGCAGAAAAAGTCATTCAAAACTGTCAATATAGGTTCTTTTAGCTTTTCAAGTGAGTCTGGCTGGCTGGCATTCGATGATGTACATTAAAAGGAGGTAGAGGGATAAAAATTTAAACATTCACAACCTATCATAAATACAAAAAAATGTTGCTATTTGAAAAGTTCCCCCCCCCCCAATAAATTTCTGGTAGGAGTTCAATTTACATTGTAAGTTTATGCTAAATTGGCCCTTTAGTTTGTGCCCGGTTTCCTTTTTGTTTTGTTTTTTCACATCTGAACTTTTCTGTGATCGCTGCGCATCAAAAGGCGAGAGAAGTAAGTTATTAATTGTTAACCCCCCCCCTTTTTTTGAATGATCATCCCGGCTTAGTGCGAAAAGACGTTGGTCACGTGACGCTTTCTACTAATTGATTAACCAGACATTTTTTTCTATTTCTTATCGAAAAAATCTGTACGAAGAGGATTCTGTTAATTGCTCAATTGATCTCTTCCTTACTCTTGAAGATTTTCCACCAAGAGTGTAAAGAATAAGGGAAGCACAAACAGATGTAGAAGAGATTTCGAAAGAACAAATGTATAAATGCATTTGGGGATGGAGAGAGAGAGTGCCAGGGCCCGTAGATAGCTTGGCTCAAAATGGAACGTTATCAAATTCATTGTGCAATGGCGTACAACGAATCACTATGAGCAGCGAGAGTTCAAAAATCGATCTTTAAGGTAATCACCAATATATCAACCTTGCAATCAGTCACTAGAATGGTGAAGTGTATAATCACACTTACTAAATATATATATACACAGACACACACACACACACACACACACACATATATATTTCTTTACAAAGTTGGTACGTGATTTTGTGGTGGGTAGGGGTGGTAATACGTTGACCATATGTGTGGTAAGAGACCAAAGACCCATCATATAAAATACCCGGTTTCTAGTAGCACCTCATTTTTTGGCAAAGCTCAATATGAGCGAAACGGTGAAATAAAGAAAGAATCATGTCTTGAAAAGTCTTCTGACTTTGTCATTTTACATGCATTTACACATACATATATGTATAGAGAGAGAGAGTGAGGGATATATATATATGTATATATATATATATATATATATAGAGAGAGAGACAGACAGACAGACAGAGAGAGACAGACAGACAGATAGATAAGATAGAGAAAAAAAAGTAAAAGTAGTGGAAGAAATTCTATCTGATGAAAGGATGAATTGCTTCCAGAAAGTGCAAGTGTTCAAGCCCAATTAAAAATCAGAGTTTCAAATACAGATTTTCCAGGTAGCTAGGCAGGACCAAGCCGGCCCAAAATAACCTTTGCTACTTCCTTGACAATTTTCCATCTCACTAGATAGACGCTAGCGACGTAGAAAGACAGAAGCAAGATTGATAGACACTATGTGGCATTTATCTCCCTTTTATTAAAACGCAAACAGAAAATCTTTATGGTTATATTGTAATAAAACGCTGTTCCGTAAAATAACATAAATGACCAAGCACGTTGCATAGGTCATTTTCATACATCTATCTATACTTTTATTATTTATTATATATATATATATATATATATATATATATATATATATATATATATATATATATATATATATATATATATATATATATAATTATAAATGTGTTATATCACTTTAAAACTCTACTTGAAATGATCTCCTGTTTTTACACGGTGAATGTATCGCTTATCATTAACAGCGTCAATACAATAAAGATTCGAGCCTGCAACCGATAAGGTAACCGCTTCAACGTTACGTTGTTCTTACCATCGAGCTAAACAACTACCGGTAATACAAAAAACCAAATAACTGTTTTAACTCAAAATACTCATTTAGTTCATTTACTGTCTATATTTTCTCAATTTGTTTCTCAAATCAGACAATTATATTATAAAGAAATTGATACATAATCCGCCAGAAATGATTATGAATGCGTTACATTAATAGAGTTTCAAATTAACATAACATATTTATAATAATTTCCGTGGGATGATGAATCAATTTCTTTATGATATATATGTGTATTTAGAATATATGTGTGCGTACATATATGCACATATGCGTGTATATTTTCAGATGCACTCATATTTATTTGCTTATGTGTATATATGAACGAATATGATGAAGTATATTACCCAACGTATAGATATGTGTGTATACGTATACAAATAAGTACAAATATGTGTACATATGAGAGCCTATATGCCAAATATACAGATAAATATCACTAAGTATATATAAGCCAACATAACCACGCACATACACATACATGTATGTGCGTACAAACATAAACACACGCAAACGCGCACATACACACACACACACGCGCGCACATACATATATATATATACATATAAATTTATATATCTGTGCTTACAAATGCAGATGTGTGTGTGTGTGTGTGTGTGTGTGTGTGTGTGTGTGTGTGTGTGTGCGTGCGTGCACCCATACCTTCATATACCTAAGCACGCTGGCACAGGAAAAAATTATATGAGCTCAAGTGCAAATATATATATATATATATATATATATATATATATATATATGTATATATATATATATATATATATATTCACGTTTACAATTACGTTGAAGATATACAAGAGCGTAGATATCCAGCTGTATGTATATATATGTATATACTTGCAGACTTGCTGTAGTGTATATATGCTCATTTATATATATATATATATATATATATATATATATATATATATACATACACGTATATGAATTAGAATATATATATATATATATATATATATATATATATATATATATATATATATATATATATACAACTACGTTGAATGTATATGAAAGTAAAAAGACGGAAAAAAATGCGTTTGCCCTATGCCCAGGAAGGCTTTCTGGATTATGTCGGCATTTACCCTGTAATCCAACAAAAATACACTCTAACGAATAATATAAATACACTGAACTTTCCTTTTTTGTCTTCAAAAAAGTTGCTTTTCTAATTCTTGCCACCCTCACTCCAAAGCAGAAAGTTCGTTCATCCACTACCCTCCGTCTTTCCAACTATTTATCTATCTACATATCTTTCTCTATATACATACACACACCCACATATTGTGTACATGTATTTATCTAATATGGTTACTTCATATCTAACTATTCTGTCCTGTTCACATCTATCTATCTATCTATCTATCTATCTATCTATCTATCTATCTATCTATCTATTCTGATTCCTTCATACGTTTGTTCATATCCATTTATCTATCGTTAAAGCCCAATGTAGTTTTGTACATATATCTATCCGAACTTTACCTATCTACCCAAGAGGTAAGACACGATTTTAAATTTCCAGTCCCTCAAGTTTGTTAACTACAGAATCGTTGTAAACCCACTGGCTATCCCCTATTTGTACACATAAAATCTGCATTGTCTTCCGGCTGTCTTTCTATCCGTCTCTTTGTCAAGGCTTGCTCGATGGCAAATGACTAAATAAATGTAGCTTATTTCATTCCAGCTGCAGTGAGCAGTTTTGCAGTCCTAGTGAGAAATCCGACTTTCAAACAAGCAGAGTGCTTTGTTCGGGGAATGTCACTAAATGCATTTTATTTCAGTCAATACATTCCCTCCTTGTAAAATCTGTCATAGCCTAGTGGTAAAATATTAATCTGCAATGCTGTTATTTTCTCATACTTGTATTTCCATGTACATAGGTGTAGGCAGATTTTTTTTTTTTTTTTTGCTCATTCAATCAACTGAACTTTTTTTTTACGGATCTACCTTCATGTACTGCTTTTTTTTCTAACATTTTTCTTATTATCCATTTATATGCACAAGCACGCTTTCGTAACCGCGCATGCGTAATATTAGAAATAATACATATATTTCTACCTCTGTATGCATCATAATTCCATTTATAAAGATGCAATTTTTATATCTAATTCTATATTTACAAAATTACTTTTCCTTGTTTCTTCATTCTTTTTTTCAAAATCTCTTTCATTTTTCTTCGTTTTTTTTTTACTTTTTTCGAAAAATATTCGTTCTGCATGCAGTATTTTTATAATCATAGCTTCATGACATTTTTAGACTGTTTTTCTACTTTTTTTTCTTTTCTTATTTTCTTTCTTTCCTTTCACCCAACTATTTTTCAATTTTTTCTTTCCCCCTCTCCCCTCTCTCTCCCTCTCCTACTTTGCACCTTTCAAAAAAATCTTTTTAAATCGTTTATTTTTCCTCCCTCTATAATATCTGTTTCTGTTCGTCCATCTGAGTTTTCTTTCTTTTATTCTCTACTGACACCGTCTGCTTTTTTCATTTTTTCCTCCCATGTGTTCTTTCCTTGTTTTCATTCCGGCATTCATTCATACTTTTCTTTCTTTTGAATTTTTGTTTTCTTCTGTTTACTTCTTTTTACAATTAATTCATATATATATATATATATATATATATATATATATATATATATATATATATATATATATATATATTCAACCTCGTTACTTTTGTCACAACTCACAACATGGATCCCCTGAGATCACATGCGAAACTGAGGCCGACGGAAGACAAGATGGAGAGATGAACTAGACAAATTCAAAAAATACTTGCTCCGCGACGCCCATACATAACAGAAAATTGTGGAGGATCCTGGGAAGAGTCTATGTCCAACGATGGACGATAAAAGACTGATGATGATGAGGACTTTTTCTTTCTTTCTTTTGTTCGTCTTTCCTCTCTTTCTTTCTTTCTTTCATTATTCTAGCCTTCTATATTTCTCTCTTTCTATTCCTCTACTTCATTCTTTTATTTTTCTTTCTTTTTTCACGTTTTCTGTTTTTTAATCCTTTTCCCTTTCTTTCTATTTCATTCTTTCACTTTTTTTCATACGAGATTTATATTTTGGCCCCCACCTTCGTTCATTTCCCTCTTTCTCCTATCTGTTTCTTTCTTTCTTCCTGTCTTTCTTTTTCCATTTTATTCTTCTCTCATGAGATTTCTGTTTTTGTCTCTTTTTTTCACTTTTCTTTGTTCATTTTTTCATTTTATTTTTTACACCTCTTTCTGTTTTTTATGTTAGATTTCTGTTTTTATATCTTTTCTCTAATTTTCATTCTTTTTCTTATTTCTTTCTTTACATTTTTTTGTTCATTTCTATCCTTTTCATGTGAATTTTCTGTTGCATGCTCATTCTTTCTTTTTCTCGTTTTTTTTTCTTTCTGCTTTATTCTTATTAGAATTCTGTCTTTATTCTTTCTTATATACCTTTCTGATAAAATTCTTTTTGTTTTTTTTCCAGTTTTTCTCGTTCTCTCTCTTTTCTTTCTCTCAGCATCAACTTTTCCTTTTGTTATGTTTCAATTCTTTCATTTCGACTTTTCTTTTCAACTTGTTTTCCTCTCTCTGTCCTATTACGTCACCCTGGGATTGGCTGCGAAAGGAAAATATGGGGATCGTTCTCCCTTTTCCTGTCTACAAAAATCAGTATTCAAAATCCTGGCTCATGGGCTGAATGAGTCTGATCTGGGGCCCTGGGCAAAAGGGTTATTGGTCTGGTCGCCTAACCCTTGCGCTACTCAGGCTTATTTTTATGCGGGCTCGAACAACGATCACTGATATCAATGGGAAACGCTCTTATTTTATCAACGAGTCAGGCTGCTTCATTCCTTCTTTACACCCTTCTTCCCTTGTTTTCTGCCATTCTTTTTGAGAAAATTCATTGATGCCATGCGCTAACAGTGACGCTGTGACGTAAGCAAAAAACTGATGACTTATTGATCCCCAATGGCCCAATGTATGTCGATTTGTTTATCGAAGGTTAAAAATCCCATTTAAAGGAACTAATGATGAATAAGTTGAAATGGAACACATCGTTTTGAAACAATATTCCGTGTAGAAATTAATTCTGTTTTGGTTACCTTTTTAGATTTTAATGAAGCAAGGAAGTTTGACCGTAGTTCGTCCACACTTGTTTATTTCAGTTTTTTTTTTGATTTTCTTATCGTTTTTTTTTTAACCCTTTTCTCACCAGAGAATTATTTCTAAACTTCCGGTTTATTCTGAACTTCACTTTTTAGAAACCATCAACCAAAACATGGGTCATCATAGGTTTCCTGAGTTTTTAAGAAATTCTGGCTGGCTATTTATCCGTCTACATGTATCTCTCACACGTACAGTAAAGAATATGGGGAGGGGATGGGTATCAATCTACAACGTAAATTTATGCTAAATTGATTTTCAGTTTGTGTTCGATGGTTTTCTCTTGTGTTTTTAAAAAATTCTGACTTAAGTGATTCAGAAAAAGGCAAGAAAACTAACTTATTAATCGATAATCAATTTTTCAATTTTTCTCTAATTGATCATCCCCGACGCGGCATGCAGCCAGAAGACGTTGGTCACTTGACGGTCCCTATTGAGTGATTGACCAGATTTGTTTTCCATTATTTTTCCTTTCCCTCTTTACTCATTGCATTTTTTCATATCATTTTTCTTTCCTTATTGTCTTGCAATTATTCAATCTACCTGTGTCCATTCCATGATATATTTTTTTTCATAATTCTCTTTTGTTCGGATTCTTTTTCTTGTCTTTATCATTCAGTCTTCTATTCCTTTTCTCATATTCATTATTCTAAGTTTATTTACAACCTTCTGAAATTTGAATACACACACACACACACACACACATATATATATATATATATATATATATATATATATATATATATATATATATATATATATATATATATATATATATATAGTGACACGAACAGAGGGTCACGTCTGTTGTTATGCTTACAGAACCCTTATTGTTGAATACGTTTTTGGGGTAACCTACGTAGGTAAGCCCCGTTTCAAAAACTGTAAATGATCTGTAATATGAAATAATATCCAAATGCAATACATTCTGATAATACCCAATATAGAGTAACAAACTTCATGTATGACGTAAGTTATGTATCAAAATCATTGCTAAAATGGAGATGGTGCTTGAGCAATACTGCTGAGTTACTGTGTTAATATGACTGAAGTTTATTCTTTTTTAAATCCCTGAAACGGTTACATGGCAAATAACTGATGATCCCAACAAGAGAGAATTTACGCATAGTAGTATAATAACAAAGTATATGTAAAACAGAAAAAAAAAACAATGAAGAAAATTACACAAATTATATTGACAGGTATTGGGAAATAAGTCATTGATGTTGAACTAGAATCTTTTCGGAAGAAGTTTTTTAGTGTTTAAAACTGCAAAGTTTTCTAGATGATATATATATATATATATATATATATATATATATATATATATATATATATATATATATATATATATATATATATATATATATATATATATATATATATATATATATATATATATATATATATATATATATAGCACTCTTTAAGTGAGGTAACTCATCCACAGTAAGCTTATGCAATGCTCTTCTATAGGAATTGAGCACTCTGGTGGATGAGGGATTTCTGTGTAACTTAAAATATCAAGCTTAAATGCAGCCTTACTGCTTGGCCAGTTTCGTAGTCCATAAGTAGGATATTGGCCAACGGGTCTGAAGTGAAGGTTTCAATTCTGCCTCGCGGTACTGGATGGGATAATAGAAAAGTCTATAACCACACTGAAGTAATACATCGAAACAGCTGTCTATGGATGACAATTATATAATATATATATATATATATTACCATGAAACAGACGCACAATGCATTATAAAACTTTGAAACTCTATTTTAGGTGAATCCATTATTTGGCCTAGATAGCGTACAGAGAAAAAAACAAATTGAGCTGCCACAAGAATCGAACATGGGACCGATAGAGTAGCCTCTTCAACGTAGCGTCGCACTTAGTGGATGAGCTTGCTTGAGAGCTAACATCCCCCCTATCCCCTTCAAATATGTACGGTGCTTTGTTATCGTGTACGAGTGAACATCAGGTGTATAAAGGTATTTATATATCTTGGGCGGATTGATGCTCTTTAATCTTGGCTGAAGATCTATCAAAGAGGAGAAAAACCTTGATTTGGAACATTGAGGAGTGTTGATCGGATAATTTGTGGCACTGCTGGCATCATGTATCTGTTATCAGCTCATCCAAAAAAGTATGGCTGCTTCTAGAGAATCCTTCGTCACTATAAACAAATAATCTTTGTGGATTATCTAACTGCTCAGCATCGGTTTCTGTCTTCCATCTTACCATTCCACCTAAAATAAATCCACTTGTAATGGAGCCAGGGTGACAGGGACAGGCAAAGGGTATTGCTTGGGGTTTGCACTCTGTTCAGAGGCAACCATCTTGAACAAATCCATGGGCAATTTTACCGATCGTGTCCTCGAATGGTGACAGAGCAGGGATACTCAGACGAAACATAGCTTTCCCATATCCGGGGAGGGCGCAAGAAAAGAAACCCTAAACATATTCCAAACCTGGTAGCTTGCTGCAGTTGTGCGGTTAGTCCAAACAACAACAAAAATCAATGTCTAAATCTCGTTTCTTGAATACATCTACTCTGGGACCTAAAAAGACACATGTTTCGCATTGATATATGTACTATCAAACTCATCTCGTTGATGCCTCCGGACTAGAAAAGGTCGGAGGAGTGTTCTGGACTGGCAAAAATCAGCAAGATACTAATGTCTCGCTGTAAAATCAGATCTAAATCATAGTCCTCTTTTCCAAAATGGTTCAATGATTGCATCATGATATCAAGCTTAGACCTCGAAAACATCTTGCGAGCTGATACGCATCGATTCACTTCCAACAGCCTAATCATCGTGAGACAATTTGGATGCACCCCGTATCCAAGGACTGGAATAAGATTGACCATGTAATAATCGGAAAACTTGAAAGACGTTCCACTGCACCAGCTATTTTCAGACCATACGCTGTTACAAAGCAAAACATTTTCAATCCGAATGGACGACTTGAAAGCACCAAAATTCCAAAACGAATCGTTGTCTTGACCTTGAAAGCTGAAAATAAGAAGAAGGAACTAACTGAGAAACTTGAAGCAGGCGTGTCGTGATCTTTGATGACATTAAAGTTTCATGGAAATCCCTGACCTACACTTCTAAGGGACATGACCTACTCTGTGTTGAGGATTGATTCAACAAAAACAACGCAAGCGTACTAATTCTTATTGACAAGATGCATGATTTGCTCAATTCGATCAATGATGAGAGCTCATCTGCAAAAAAAGAAAGAGTACAAGAAGTCTAAACAGAAAATTCAAAAATTAAATCGAGAAATTTAAAGAATTTTGGTGGTCAGCCAAAGCTACTGAACTCAAAGAAACAGCCAACATGAAAAACTCCAAAACCTTCTTTGAAGGTTTAGGAAAAGTGAATGGTCCAAAAGAGAGTTGAGCATTTCCAGTCATGTCATTGATGACCAAATACGACACACAGATAAAAGAGAAAATTTGTCCCGACGGAAAGAGCATTTTGAAACTGTGATCAATAACCACTCAGTTTTCGACGACAGCGTAATTGTCTACACCCCTAGCGACCTGAAATATGACAATCCTCCCGAATATATATATATATACATACATATATATATATATATATATATATATATATATATATATATATATATATATATATATATATATATATATATATATATCCCTAACATGCCCACAAAATCTAACTCCACATCACTTCCCTCCTACTCTGACACATTTTGCCCTCTCCAAGACAAACTGCTGCTGCTCAACCATAAACTTCATCACTGGCTGGACTTTCTCTCGCACAGCAGGATGCCTCCACCAGCCTGGATACAATTTTTTACTCTCGAGGCAAATTTCCTGATGGTGGACTCAGGTTCCACATAAAACCATTAACCCCTAAAAGCACATACTCACACAGCACACACCACTGAAGATGGGAATACATCCCGAAATATGTCTGAACCATTAACAGTAAAGAAAACATCTACGGATAAATAAACCTTACTTCAAAACACTTTATTCCCGTGTCTGTCTCAAACCTTACTGTTCATAAATATATATATATATATAAATATATATATATGTATATACATATATATATATATATATATATAAATATATATATATATATATATATAAATATATATATATATATATATATATATATATATATATATAAATATATATATATATATATTTATATATATATATATATATATATATATATATATATATATATATGCTGAAGTAGACAGCTTACTCAGAGGCGGGTTATCCAGAGTTATCTAGAAGATTTGTCATGTCCCCCAGGACTATAAGGACGCCTCTATAAAACATCTGTTCAAGAATAATGGTACAAAGGTTATTTTTGATAAGTCACAGAGCATATCATGTGTTAATATTGCTAGCAAGATTCTTGCTCTTTTGATTCAAAACAAAATCATTGAACACCTCATCTATGATATCTATTCCAAATTTCAATGTGGTTTCCGATCCGGTCATGGGACCATCGGTAAGATCTCTCTCCGTTAGGTTGCTGAGAAGGTCGGTGTAAAAAACAAAACAAATGGTTTTAAATGCTTTTCCAAGATCCGACCATGGTTTTCCATATTGGGAACGAAAGTGCTTTTTGCAAAATCCTTAAAAAAGCTTGAAATATCTAATAATATACTAAATATCATCTCTTTCCACAGAGAGATAAAAACATCCGTTTCATCCGATGGAGATTCCCCAATGCATTTCACCTGACAAATGACACCAAGCAAGTGGTATGATGCCTGTTTTGTTTTTGTTTTTTGTCTCTATCTTTCAATGATCCTACACGCTTTCAGTGATTTCGATAAAGGTGTGAATTTCGAATTTCGATCAACTGGTAGAATTTCCAACCAAGCAAAAACATGCACAAGGAATAGTATGATTCGAGACCCCCTTTTCGCTGATGTTGCTACACCTGTCACAACATCGATCGAGGCACAAGAACTTATCGATTGCTTCTCTATCGTTGGCAACACCCTTGGCCTAATCACTATCATGGAAAAAACTCAAATAGAGCACCAACCCGAACCTACCTCCAAAAAAGTAACATTACAGGATAAAGTTTCGAACGCAGATCGATTGTGTGTATGTATATGTCTGTATGAGTTTATACTACCCGAAGAGTTAAATATTCAAGCAGGAAAGAGACCTGTAAAAAAAGTCCCCTTTCACTTTTATCCCCATGAAAGGAAAACAGCATCCCTTTACTTCTGACCTTTCCCTTCATTTTTAAGGGGAGCAAAGCTCCAATTCATATTTGACTCCTTAAAGGGGGAAAAGTTTACGTACGCTTTTAAAATGGGACAAAGGTTTTCCTTCATTTTCGACTCTTTGAAGGAGAAAGTTTTGACCCCTCAAAGAATCGTATATGAACATAAAAAAGATGCATATATGAATATTTAAAGGAAAGTAAGAACCCATCTAGCCTTATAATTACATTGTAAATAGAACCCTCCATTCAAAACCCTTAATTTTTTTCTCAAAACTTTCTATCCAAGTCCTTTAGTATGCATGCTAAATTTGATTTGGCGGTGCCCATGTTCAGGTGGTTTCTATAGCGTGACTGACAGACGTCTCTTGAATACACGCACACATAGAAATATATACATGCACACTCCCACACACACACACACACACACGCACACACACATATGCACAAACACACCCACATATATCGTGTTGGATACTCCAGTTCTCATACGATCATCAAAGTGAAGCAACCGTCTTGGAATACCAGATGCCGTATGCAGCAACAAGATTGTACTGCGTCTGCTTCAGTCGATGTTCTGTCACCGATTCATAAAATACCTTGTAGAGCTAGGATCATGCCTTTGGTCCTTTCTCATGCACATACAGTGTTGCCTCTTAGGAACTGTCATACCCGTATCGAGTGGCAGTGATTTTTTATTATTATTATTATTATTATTATTATTATTATTATTATTATTATTATTATTATTATTATTATTAATTTGCATGTTCCACACTAGATGCCTTGTGGTTATCAATGGAAACTGAACGTAAGAATGTCTCCTCAAATCTCAAGCTTCTTTCTAGGTATCCTCGCACACCTCTGCAGTGCTGTTGTTTGGGCATCTTCAAACTTTCTTTGAATTTCAAACTCATTCAGTTTCAATTCTAGTGTTCCGGGCCAATTTCAAAGTGTGCCAACTCTTATCGGTGCACACTTCATCTTCATCGTCACACTATTACTGCTAACACTTCTACGACTCCCATAATAACTTTTTGACTTAACAACAATAAGTACAATCGTGCTCATAACAATATCTATTACCATTTATTATCATGAGCATCATTTTATCATCAGCTTAGTAGCAACTATCACCTTGATAAACAACGATAACTTGGTTTTCATAAAAATGTTCCTTTTGAATTTCGACTAAAAAGAATTAGTGTGGTTTTAATCATCATCATCATCATCATCATCATCATCATCATCATCATCATCATCATCATCATCATCTCCTTAATGTCCGTCGCTGGACATAGACCTTCTCCATCGTAGGCGTTGCAGAGCCTGTACTTATTGAATTTGTCTAGCTCGTCTCTCCATCTAGTACTCTGCCGGCTTCGGTTGCGCACGTGATCTCTGGGGATCCATATCGTGAGTCGTGATGTCCATCGGTTGTCTGCATATTCTTGTGACATGGCCAGCCCATTGCCATTTGAATTTTTTAATGGATTCTATGATGTTTCGGGCTCCTGTATTCTCCCGGATGTATTGTGCTGTCTTTTGGTCTTTCCATGCGAGATAGAGCATAATTCTTTCATGTGCACGTTACATGGTTCTCAATTTGCCGCTCTGTCTCTTGGTTAGGTACCATGTTTAGGTTCCATAAGTAACTATTGGGAGGATGCATTGGTTATATACCTTTCTTTTTAGGCTGCTTCCATATATTTCTACATTTGAGTATTCTATCCATTTTTTCCCTCCTCTATTTTTTCTTCTTATTCATTCGTTTCTTTTCCCAACTTACTTATTTTTCATTCCATTTTCTTTCCATTTTTATATTTTTCTGTCTTTTTTTCTATTGTTTGTATTTCCCCTCTCCCAATTGTATTTATTGTCGCTGTTGTTATTTTGTGCGTTCCCTTTCCCCCCTTCAGTTATCTCCCTTCCACATCCTCTCTCCCACATGATTACTTTCCTTGAATTTTCAAAAACGGACGCTTGTGAACGAAGGGAAAATAAGTCACATCAACCTTCTACCGGCATCTTATAACTCCCGACACCAATATAATTACCATCGAGCAGAAAGCATTATTATTATTATTATTATTATTATTATTATTATTATTATTATTAATAATAATAATAATAATAATAATAGTAATAATAATATCCTTTTAATTATCTTATTATTTTTATTATTCATTATGATGATGTTGTTTTAAAATTAGTAATAATACGTTTTTGCAACTCTATCTCTCACTCTCAGGAATACATTTTTTTATATCATATAGTTATATTCTACGGTCGCCGCTCTGTCTTCAGCTTTTTCCCATCACAAGCATGTGTGTGTGGTAGAGAGAGAAAGAGAGAGAGAGATAGAGAGAGAGAGAGAGAAAGAGAAAGGGAGAGAGAGAGAGAGTTTGCAATTGCACATGCATAATAGCGTCTGGGGTAGACTCAGGTTCATGCCAAACAAAGAGAGAGAGAGAGAGAGAGAGAGAGAGAGAGTGAGCATATATTACTTTTTCCTGGCGATTTTTTTCATTTTTTCAGAATTCAGTATACACACTTTTTTCCCAGTGTAAGGCTAAGATTCATTTTATAAATCCGTTTTCCCTCTCCAATATGCACCCAAGCACCCAAAATATTGGACTTTCAGAGTTCCAATTGATTTTTTCAGGTTCACCATTTTTCTAAAAAAAAGTATTTTCATTGTTATTTCCGACAGTTCCCGCCACCACAACAGCTCTGACATCTGCTGCTGCTACAACTACTACAACTACTACTACTACAAATAATAATGATGATAATACGAAATATTTACTAGGTTATGTTAATAACAATTATGAATAATATGTCTACGGTTGAACCGATTTACTATAACTGTGAATCATATATATATATATATATATATATATATATATATTAGTAATTTGATCACATCACATCCACACAATTAACACGCACATATTTTAAATCTAAATGATAACACTCACAAACTACACAGGGAAAAAATCTGAAATTATATATATTAACACGAAATCTAATCATCCAAACAAAATCTTTAGAAAAATATCTAAATCAATAGAAACTAGGCTAAAATACAATTCCTCAAACGGAATTATATCTAAAAATGTTAGAATAAAATACACTGAAACCCTAAATGATGTGGTTCTACCGAATCTACTTTAAAATACGATGAAAAAGAGAAATTTGATGGAGCGAAACACAACAGCAAAAATTATTTGGTATACACCGACATTCAATCTACAAGTAAGAAACCAGCATAGGGAAAATCTTCCTCAAACTAATAACCCCCCCCCCCCGACCAACTGTGTAAAATATTCAACAAGGACAATCACAAAATTTGTTACAGTTGTATGGACAATTTGAAAGAATCATGAAGAAAACATAACGATAGAGTGACAAGGAATAATACTAGTCGAGAATATATGAATAATCAAAACTGCAATTGTACGAACAGCGATAGGTGCCATTTGCAAAATGAATGTCTCAAAACGAATAGTGTGAATCAAGCTGAAATACCAACCCCAAAGAAACCCTCAGAAGCAAAATGTTATGGGGGAATATCAAGAACACACCTTAGATTAAGATCAACCAACAATACATTATCCTTTACGAACGATAAATACAAAAACAATACACCACTATCCATTGGAACTTAATAGACAGGAATCTCACGCCTATAGTAAAATGGAAAATTTTTTTTAAAATACACATATGCCAGAAACATTAAAACCCCATGTTACCTATGCCTAATGAGAAATTAGAAATTCTCACCCATACTAAAAAAAACAGACTTATTAAATAGAAAAAACGGAGTAGCTGTAAAATGTCGGTACCGCTCAAAACTTCCATTAAAGAACATAATTCAAAACCCCACACACAGGTATATAAATATCAACCACCATAGGTATCTTATTCTTCTCGTTATTATTAGTAATAGTAGTGGAAATATTACAATTAACATGATCAGTAGTATTATCATACGCCCAACCACTTTAAGATCAACCAAATCACCTTCTCATAATTATCTTAGATATATAGATGCAAGCCCATCGAGAGTATTACGATAATTAGACATAAACACGTAAGGTTATGTAAAAATGAACGCTAACATTGGGGGTAGATAACAATAGGAACAGATACTCCATGGGAGGAAACATACCACAATGAGCTGATGGATTACCAACACACCGATTTATAAAAGTCTGAAACATCCCAAGTAATTTATAAGAATTAGCCTGGAATCCACTTCCCCAATGGAAGATAAAATGCAAACAGAGGCCAAATCTAAACAAAGAAAAGGAAAAAGAAAAAGAAATATCGATAGAATTATACAAAAGAGGGATCAGAGGGTGTTTGTTCCCTGTCTCTCCTCTCATGGGCCCTTCTCATCTCAGACGAAACTCGACTCTCACCTACACAGATACAAACACTTCCATCCCCGCTATTATTAAATCAAACAATACAGACACATTCCCCATTTCTTTTCTCAACTTCAAATATGTGAACATCAAAATTTTCTCTGTTCCTCTGCTATTTCTTCTCAGAGAAAGATGGCTGGCACCCATCAAAATGCATCGAAACATGCCCACATGACGATAATATTTTTTCGAGATGTAACACCAGCTCTCTCTTGAATTTTTATCTACACTTTCCAATTGTTACTTCCATCAACATATAGTCGGATCGCTTCACATTCACAAAACACACACACACACACACACACACACACACACACACATATATATATATATATATATATATACATATATATATATAAAGACAACTATATTGTTGAAAATCAGTCACAATTGAGTTCTTTTTGGATATTGTGCCGGATTAAGCAGCTGCAAGTATTGTGTGACTCTCCGTAGGACTTAGATTGAAAAAAAAGAATTAAGAACCTAATGGTGTGGAGCACACATAGACTGACCACTTGCTGCTGAGTCACCTAAAAAAAGACTAATCAATAGAAAGGGTCGAGAGATTAGCGACAGCCTCCCTCGAATTCGAAATGACCAGGGATAAATTGTTAGCAATGAATATTCTTGGATGGATGGGTTGTTGTATTCGCCTTCTGGCCAGGAAGATGCTGTCAGTGAAGGAATGCTACTCCTGTGGATTTTCATTTCACCCCATGAATAGAAGAAATTGTGAACAGGCCATTTTGGAGGAAATTAAACAAATGCCTATTTTGCTAACACCTGATCATCATGGAGCAAAATTAAGGACAACAGAAGCAACACAAAAAAATGGAAGTTGTTCTTTATTCACTACCTCAAAAATAAGTGCAGACTTGTATAAAGACTCTCTTTAAAAAACTCGTTTGATACCTTTCTTGAGCGATACTATGTTTCACTTGAATTGATCCTGTAAGTTTATGCTACTTTGTTTGTTTCTGCGTACGAAAATATGTCTGGGTAAGCTTAGGATTAAGAGTATTCTGCAATGACAATTTCCGATCGATTATTTAGTAAAAAAAAAATGATGCTTGCAAAGAAGAACGTAAATCTAGAACATGGTGTAAGTAAAGAAATTACAGGCAAAATAAGAAGTTAAACGGAGTGAAATATAATCTTCGGTTGCATTCAGATATGTATCATTACCTGAAGACATCGGGAAAAGATTTGATTAGCAGATACATTCTGACTTCCGAGTTTATACAAACTGTCTTCTTTAAAAGTGATATTTTTTAGTAAGACACAAAATGCACTACTACACATCGATGAGAACTGAAAAACAGGTGAGGTGAGTCACCCAATAGAAATCGTAACGTGATCAATGTCTTTGGCAACAACCTGTGCAAAGGTAGAAGAAATATCATCAATAGGCAGGTTTTGACAGGTGAAACAAATGCTGGTTTTGCCGACAACAGAAGAAATCAATGTTGACAATTAAGAAATTGGAGAAGAAAATTGGTCATCAATAACTAAGTTACTTCTCCCGACGTTGGGCGGTGATCAACAAAAAATTCATTTTTCCACAAAAAGGTGTGAATGCTATCCGACCCGAACTAAAGGACCAATCTGGTGCCAAGTTATATGGTAAATTGAACCCTTTACTGAAAATCTATTTGCAAGGGGAGATAATAAATAAAACAGGAAAACGTTTTGTTTTTTTTTCCTGAAAAAAAAAATGAGGAATAAATGTTTGGATTCCGAGCTGTGTAGCTCCATCGGTGCGTACTTACATATACCCAGCTAGACCACCTTGATAACCGAAGAGACCTACGATTATAGTTTTGGTTGACAGTTTCTAATTGATGGAGAAGTATGAAGATGGGCATGAGCAAAACATGCGTGTGTGTATGTGTGTGTGTGAGAGAGAGAGAGAGAGAGAGCATTTTTATATACTTTACTCATCGACTTCATAACTTATCCTCCATCCACATTGGACAGAAATATTTTCAACGAGATTTAAGATCAATAGAATACAACAGAATATAATGAAAATGGCACGTTAGCGTTGATGTTCAATAAAAATGTGAAAGCAACAGGTCTTGTTAGTCACTCGATGGGAACCGTCAAGTGACCAACGTCATTTGACAGCATGCTCTGTTGGGGGTAATCAATTAGAAAATTGGAAAAAAACAAGTCATCAATGATTGAGTCTGTTACTTTTGTTGGGCAGTGATCAGTAAAAAAGTACGAATTTAAAAAACAAAAATCAACCAACGTGAATGCTACCGGACTCAAACAATTTAATATAAACATACATTGCAAGCTGGACAACCTCCATGATAAAACAATCAGAAAAACTCTAGGGCCATTGGTGCAACGCATACGTAAATAACCAACCAGCCAGGCAGAACCACTTAGAAACTGAAGAAACCTATATTGACAGTTTTGCTGACAGTTTTGGTTGACATTTTCAAACAGTCACGTCTCATCAGAGCTTGGACGCTTACTTCACACATTGCTCTAAAAAAAAAAAAATTAGAATTAAAAATTTGAAAAAACCTAAAATACATATTCGTCAGAGTTATAAAGATTTGGAGGAACACATATTTTAAGGAGCGTATGTACAAGTAGTTGCAGCAAATGCCGAACAAGTTATCCATTAGAAATATATTATTAGAACTACCTCGTCTCAAGTAATGATTTACTGGCGTATGAAGTTTTGTGGTAGACACTAAATGTTTCTATTATATTCATTATTACGCCCGGAGGAGTTGCCTTGTTTGCATGACGTTTGCAGAAGGCGCACTTGATATTAACAAATGTCTTTTTGAAAGATAATATCCGTTTGGTGTGCAACTTGGCATATTCCCATGACAAGTGAAAGAAGCTTGTCTTCAAGTGTTCCGTCTGTACATGCAGTCATAATCAAATTCATACACACATATGAGCACTCACATTCTTCATAATTATGCAAGTTTATGGTTATATATATATATATATATATATATATATATATATATATATATATATATATATATATATATATACTTGAATAATTACGTTCCTATATGTGTCTGAATGTGTAACTACTCACATATAGAGTATGTGTGCATGCTTTGCTTTGATACAGATTTACGAGTAAGTATTTTTAAGAATACAAACAGAAACACCGATACACATACGTATTTATATATGTATACACAATACATACACACACACACACACACACACACACACACACACATATATATATATATATATATATATATATATATATATATATATATATATATATATATGCGTGTGCGTGTGTTTATCCCAAAATTTCAGACAGCAACTGACTGTTTTTTTCGCCAAGATTGCTGACATTTATATTATAAAAACATTAATTTCTGAAACGTTTTTTATTCTTTTTTCATGTGAATGTTTGTGTGCTGAGGCTATTTTATTTTTGAAACCCTCAGAGCGTCAGGTGGAACGACGTATCTGAGAGGAAATTCAGCATTTAAGATCGAAATCAAGGTAGACACAGAGGCAGAAGAAACTTTCAGGTCTTCCTTAACGTTCACTTAGTCTGGCACGAGGCCACAACACGAGAGCTCCGCATGAGGATCTAGTTTGAGAGATCAACTGGTGAATGGAATTGAGAAAGAGTAATAGGACCGAAAAAAGAAAAGGGGTGAATGGAAATTGAGAAAAGAGTAATAGGACCGAAAAAAAGAAAAGGGGGGAGATTTGAAGAGAATGCAACAGAGAGGGAAGATAGAGAGAAAAGAGGGAGGAAGAAATGGTAGAAGTAAACAGAGGTAAAGAGTGATAGGAAGATATAGAGGAAGGAATCGCAAGAGAGGGAAATGAGAGAAAAAGGGGAAAGAGGAAGAGAGAAAGTAAGAGAGAGAGAGAGAAAAAGGAGAAAGAAAGAGAGAGAGAGAAGAGAGAGAAATGAAAAGAGGAATTGAGAAAGGGGAACGGAGAGAAGAAGAGAAGAGTAGAAAGAGAAAGAAAGGAAGAGGGAGAAAAGAGAGTGAGGGAATGAGAAAAAGCGAACGAGATTCCGAAAGAAAGGAATGGAAGAAGTGTACAAAATAAAGAACACACACACACACACATATATAGAGATAAAGAGAGAAAGAGAGAGAGAGAGAGAAAGAGTAAGCGAAAGAGAGAGGAGAGACAGAGAGGGAAGGAGGGAGAGAGAGAGCGAGAGATGACCTAAGAGAGTAACACAGAAGGGGAAAGGGAATAACAACAGGAGTAAATGAGAGAAGGCACAAGAGAGAGGGGTGACAGAGTGCGTGAGGAATTTGAGAAAAAAGCAGTAAATAAGAATCAATAAGATTTTTTTTAAGTTGATCAGAATTTGTTTCTAAATTTGGAGAAGGAAAGGAAAGAAAAATCGAAGGAAAATTAGGAAGGATAGGGCTCGATAGAAGAAATGAAGGAAAGAAGGGTGGAAATATAAAAAAAAAAGAAAGAAGAGAAAAGGATAAATGGAAAATAATGGAATGATTGGAAATAAACGGAAATAAACGAATGAAATGGCGGAAAAAGAAATAGAAAATGGAGGGAAAAGAAAGAGAAAATGAAGAATGAAGGAAATAGAAAGAAACGTCGAAACATTTGTCAACAAAAAGATACATAAAAAGAGGTGCTTTTCAAAAGCGAACAACCTATTGAGGTTGATGCAAATGTTTCCAGAATTATTTGAATTTATTTCATTCATGATAATTCATCGCATCATTCTTCAGTCATTGGAATATTTTCCATATTCCACTATGACCTTACATCAACTTTCAATTATGTTCTCCGACATCAAGGAAAAAATTCTGTTTTTGATTCGACGATTTTCAAAGAAATTCTTCGATATGTCGAACCGCTGATTAGATAAGGGGAAAAAAGTTCAAGTGATAGTCTGGATATCACAGGTCTGAAGAAAACGTCGAATGTAACGGGCAGGCCAAAAATATGCATACAGTACGGATCAGGTTTAGTCTCTTGGACACTTGGAATGTCCCCTATCAACGGTGGCACTTTTCTGGAACCCGACATTGGCGCTGTGACAATGAGTAACGCACAAATTCCGATTTAGATCAATACCCATGATTTCTTGTGCGATGAACTTCTTCAATTCGTTCACTACTTTTGGCCCACTCTGTAGGTGAACTTAACATCTAAGCAATAAGATTTCTGTTGCGTCACATTTGTAACATAGCACAAGTGTTTTGAGGTTGAAAAATAACCAAGAGGTCATTTCTATTCCGATGCGCTATTCAAATGTGTTGAGTGATTCACTGCTGATTTTTCTGCAAGGTTCGTGTGCTGATTGTGCTGCGTCTTCCTTCAAAACTTATCTCTCATTCGTCTGCACAGGCCTACGAGCCTTTGGGCAGGTGGGACACTGCCCCCTCCCTCAGAGAAATTCAAGCAAAACTGTGTAAAAATTTGCTGTTTGCACCCCTAACCAAAGAGCTCCCATACGCCTATGTTCACCTGTTTCCATGATCTGAGGCCTTTCGAAGCGCTCATTGGTCTGGTTTTAAAAACTTATTTTTCATTCTTTGCAAACCATCCGTGAAACATGTTTGCACTTAGAGCATAAATACCCCACGTTTCAGTGAGCCGTTGCTTAACTTCCGTAGCACTTTCCCGAAGATTAAACATGAACAGTAAACAATGCTGAATGCACATATATCACCCATGGCTTTCATCAAAATAAAGTGCCGGAATACCTTGAACAGAGCGATTTTGATTTCTGTAGGTTTTATGTAGTACAGTTACGGTGTTGTTGTACAAAGTAATGAAACTAAGTATAAGCTGAAAACACTCATATTAAATCATGATATCAACAGAGAAGTTCTGAACAGTTCTAACAATTTTGGAACGCAGTGACCACGCTAATCAATGTGTACCAATAATTATCATTTTTTCCTGCGACAATTCTCCAAGTGTACGTACACGCAATCAATCGAAAGGTAAATAAGCTTCAAAGATACTTCTAAGATTTCCCTGTTATTGTGTAAAGAATGTTGCTGTAAATTTTCACATCAATCCAATGAAAAAAAAAAAATGTCCGGAACAAAGATGGCGTTTAGATTGATCGACACGACGCCACTGCTGAAACACGGTTGACGCTGAGCGAGGGACTATCTTGTTTCGCTAAATATTCAAAGTCTGGAACACCGTACCGTACATTTCTTAGGCTTTTCTTCTTCTTTATTCACACTGAAAACGATAAGCAAGTCGGTGGTTTGATATATGTGTAGCCATTCAAATAACACCCACAATGCGATAAAACTAGTAGACCAAGATGGGGTGCTCCCTTCTCACACGTATCTGATTACTATAACTTCTTAGCGCACTGTTACGACTTGGCAAGATTTTAACCCCGAACAACCCTGACTTAGGAATTTAGTAAGATGTCTTCTGAAACGGAAATACTATACACACGCACACACACACACACACATACGCTCAAACATAGACACAAACACATACAAGCAGACAGATATACATACACGTGTGTGCGTGCGTGTATTTCGCTGATTTTAGCCAGTTTGGGCTATTAATGACCGTTGATACTTGGCATTTAAAAAAAAAAAGATACGTCATCTATTGATCAGAATAGATGTTCTTTTAATGACGTAACACATTCTTCTATCTCCTCTTACTGTTTTTCAGATGAACGGGACGACCGAATGAAAAGCACACGATAGAGAGATATGGGCACTTTTGAAGAAAAAAAAAAAAAGAGAGGGAGGGAGGGAGAGAGGGGAGTGATTGAAGGGGGAATTTGCAATGGAGACGAAATGAAAAAAACAAACAGAGGAGGGCAGATAGAAAAGCAAAAATGGAGGAAAGGTCGAAAAGGGGAAATCAGGAAGAAAGAAAAATAAAAAAAGAATGAAAGAAAGAAAGAAAAAAGAGGGAAAGAAAGAATGAAAGAAAGAAATCGGCTGACAAAACAAGAAATCGATTGAAAATGGCGGTAGAATATAAAAAAAGACAAGCTTGACTGCGTAAAAGTCAAACTCCTTTTCTTCATTAAAATCTAAAAGGTAAAGAAAATAGAATTAATTTCTCCTTACAATATTACTCCAAATCTACGTATCCCATTTCAACTCCTTTATTAATAGTTCCTGTAAATGGAATTTGCGAACTTTTGCAGAACAAGCCGACCTGAGTTGGGTTTTAGAAGTAGGAGTGAAATCGTCATTAGTTTTTGCTTACGTCAGTGTGTTGCTGTTATTCAGGATTGACAAAAATTCAGGTATACCTTGGTTAGTGCAGATGATTTGTTCAAAACCACGCTGTTCATGATCTTGTCTGAATTAAAAGAATTTTTCCAGCTTATCCGGGTATATGTTGATAAGGGCGTTTAATTCATTTCAAAATTTCAGCACAATTCAAACCTTCCTGTTGAATGTCTTATACAATTCAATGTGGGTTTTTTGACTTCGTCACGATCGTTTGTACAGCAATATTTTAACACAACTACATCAATAACTGCACCATTCGGAACCACGTAATTCAAAGTATCTCTGTACGCCATTACATAATTTTGTACAACAATACTTTAATTGTTCTACATCAAAATCTACACAAATCAAAACCACACTATTCAAAATGTTCTTGTACTTAGTTACATAAATTTGTGAAGCAAAACCTTAATTGTACTATATCAAAATCTGCACAAATGAAAACTGCACTATTCACAGTATTGCCGTATAGCGAAAAAAGCGAATTCGCCGGAGATATTGATGAGGGACTGACGCTATCTAAAGGGAAAATGATGGAAAAAATATTCTATTTACCGTAAACCATTTATTGGAGCTAAATATAATTATGGACGCACACACGACAGGCTTCATTGAATAGGATCCTTTAGGGGGTGGATTGGTCGCTCTTCATTCCAAATCGAAGTTGGGAACTGACAGGGTTTGCAGGGTTTCATATATATATATATATATATATATATATATATATATATATATATATATATAATATTGTGTCATCCACAGACAGCTGTGTCGATGTATAACATCTCTTCAGAGTGGCTATAGACTTTCCATTATCCCATCCAGTATCGCGAGGCAGAATTGAAAATCTTCACTTCACTATATATATATATATATATATATATATATATGTATGTATATATATATATATCCTACATCTGTTAATCTATTGATCGTTCCATTAATTAATCTATCATTAACCAACCAACTTTGCCATTCTGTTATCATACATCTATTTTTCCACACACAATACGCCACATCTCACCCTCTACATATACATATGTGTGTGTGTGTGTGTGTGTGTGTGTGTGTGTGCATATATGTTTGACTGTCACGCTATAAAAAAGTACCTGAATATGGTTGCACCCAACCAGATTTGATATAGCTATGAGGGAACTTTAAAGATAAAAATGTTTTGGGGGAAAAAATTATTTTTAGAGTTTTGGAGAGGCTTCTCTTTACAATATAACTATAATGTTAAAGTGGAACCTCACTTTCCACCCAAATACACATCCTCTTATTTCACGTGTTTGTAAATAGTTCTTTAAGGTGTTTAAAGCGAAGCTCTCAGTTTTTTAGGGATGAAAAATGAAAGGAGACTTCTTCTTCCCTGTTTAGGGTCAAAGGTGGCGGAAGTTTTTTGCTCTTTTAAAGTGTCAAAATTGATGGTAAACTTTTCCCCTTTCAAAGGTATCAAAAGAGAAACGAGCCTCCCACCCCTCAAAGGGTTGAAAACAAACCATTCATGTAAGGTTTCAAAATTGGGCTGCAGACTTTGAGGGTTCAAAGTGGAGTGAGACTTTTTCCAGCACAAAGGTATCAAAAGTAAAAGGATACCCCCCCCCCCATTAAAGGGCCAAAAGTGTTCAGTAACTTCTTTTTTTCAAGGGGTCAGAAGCGAATAAACTCCTTCCTTCCCTTTAAAAGGTCGGGGGTAATGGAAAACGTGCCTGCTTAAGGGATCAAAAATTGAGACTTTTTCTTCTCTCTTTTAAGGGGTGGAGGGAAACATTTTTCCCCTTGAAGGGTCAAAGTGGAGACTGAGGTGTAGCTGAGGGAGGCTGTGGGCCATTAAAACGCCACCCCGGGTTCCCAGTGTATTGGGCACCATAAGCTTTTATCGATAGTAATTCATCTATAGTATTTTTATTAATATTATGCAGTCACAACTGTCACTAAATGTTGGAAGGGGGATGCTCAAAAAGCCTAGCCACCAGGACTGTTTTCTATCCTTAGGTATTTTACCTGGCGGAGAAAGTGTTAGACCTCCAGTTCTGTCTAATTTTTACAGTGCAATTCTCTCCCTCCCTCTCTTGATATATATATATATATATATATATATATATATATATATATATATATATATATATATATATATATCGATGGACATCACGGCTCACAACATGGATCCCCCAAGACCACATGCACAACCGAGGCCGGCAAAATTTTAGATGGAGAGACGAGCTAGACAAGTTCAGGAAGTACTGGCTCCGTGACGCCCATGATAGAGAAGTGTGGTAAATCCTGGGGAAGGTCTATGTCCAACGACGGACGCTAAAAGACTGATGATGATGATGATGATGATATATATATATATATTGTCTGTTCATATCTAAGTCTATTCGATCTATCTCTATCTCTCTCTTTCTCTCTCTCTCTCTCTCTCTCTCTCTCTCTCTCTATATATATATATATATATATATATATATATATATATATATATATATATATATATATGTTCGGGTAATCTGTTTACTTTTATCTATTACTTATTTATTTACCTTTCTGTCTGCCCTCACACACCACACTCTCAAGCTATCTTTTCCCCAATCTCCGTTCTTATGTTCATCTTTCACAAGATCTGCCAATCTCTTAATCTGTTTGTCACTCTCTCACACGCACTCTATCTCCTTATCAATCTGTTTATACAATCTCCTCCCCGTTCGTGTATCGGCCCAATCATCAAGACAACAATTCATCCGTGCACAAACACATATAATCGTTTTTCCCAACCGATATAGATTTTTGAATTGCAAGTGTGTCCGCGTTTATACGTAACTAGTAACATTTCAATGCATCTCTTGGTCCCGAAAATGCATAGAAGAATCTATTAGTGAATCACTGCCTCTTACTAACATTGAAACACACAGACACACAGAGACACAGACACTGACACAGACACACATGTCCGTATTAAGGTGAATTCTCTTTCACTAATTCTCGAGCTAACATATATATTCAAGTATTATAAGCTGGCTCTATTCTTACCGACTCAGCCAACGACACTCTCATGGTGAAGCCTGAGACCAAAACGTACTTGAATCACTCATTTCTTTATTTGACGACCATTGGCACTCTAATGGTGTTCCCTACGCCGATAGTATATACACACATTTATATACAATATGAATTGTCCACCTCGGTCGATAGATTGACCGATAGAATATTAAAAGTAGACTATATCCTTGATAGATATGAAGAGACGGAAAGGGAGTGCAAGACGAATGTGAATAGATAGAAATGGATTTTTGTACGTAAAAATTGATACGAAAATATAGAAATAGATTTATAAATATGTATGGCAGTAGTGGCGTAACAAGGGTTCTCAACAAATAACACCTATGGACAGTTGTGGTAGATCCTTAAGGAGGGCATGATTATTAATTACCAGCCATTTTAGGCCAGAGGAGAATTTTTGCTCTTTTTCACACCTGTGGCCGAGGTCGAACGCCTGCTCTCTCTCTCTCTCTCTCTCTCTCTCTCTCTCTCTCTCTCTCTCTCTCTCTCTCTCTCTCTCTCTCTCTCTCTCTCTCTCTCTCTCTCTCTCTCTCTCTCTCTCTCTCTCTCTCTCTCTCTCTCTCTCTCTCTCTCTCTCTCTCTCTTAACGCCTGTAATAAACACAGATTGGGTGATAGATGGATAGATACAGACAGTCTGAGAGAAAAAAAAAGAAAGAGAGAGTATGTGTGCAAGAGAGTGAGATGTGAATAGACTGAAATAGATTTTCATAAGTGGACATAGATTACTAGATAGATACGTAATGAAGATCAAAGTGGAATCTTTGGATTCATAGATGTGAGAAGATAGAATGTGATAGATTGAGACAAAAGATAGACAGATATGAACAGACTGAGATAGATGTATTGATGGATAGATAGCTGGATAGAAAGAAAACACTGAGGTCGAAATATTAGGTTACTTAAAAAGTAATGGCGTTCTCTCTTTCTTTACATGACATTCGTCAATAAACAAATCATCTTTCATGATACAGAGTACATACAACATGTCATCTTACATTGAACGGATGTTCGTTAATAAGTTTTTACATTCAGCTATTGCTGTTCTCTTTGAAGGTAGGAGTTATCCGCCCCTAACAACAACATAGACAAAAAGGGACTTTCACTTGATTTTTCTGTATGAATACGGACTTGGAAAGAAAGAATCTGAAACTGCACGAGACATCAATCAAGCATTTGGCCAAGGATCGACCCCTGCTCTCACAGTTTCTGGGGTTGCAGTTAGAAGGTGAGAGTTTTAATGATCTAAAACACCGAGGAAGGAAAGACCATTTGATAACACACTTAGGGAAGCAGTAAGGGTAGACAATCCAACATCGTCATGTCAGTGCATAGAAATAGTGGGAACAGGTGAACCAAGAGTGGCTACCCATTTCGTATGCAATGAGGAAAGGAAAAAAGATGGATAGGTGGGTTCCATCTGACATGACGGAAATCTAGATAAATCTATTGAACCGCGTGTCAAATGTGACATTTACGAAATTGAACGTTTTGGGAATAGATCTGCCCCACCCACCTTATTCTCCGGATCTTTCTCCTCTTGACTTTCATTTTTTTCAAACATTTTGACAACTTTATTAAGAATAAACAGTTCCGAAACCAAGCAGCTGCTGACGGAGGATTTTATTGAGTCTAAGGACATTGATCTTTACTCTGATGGCATAGATGATTTAGTTGAATGTTGGCAAAACTGTATTCCCTCACTTGGAAACTGCTTTGATCCAACATGTTATCCATTATCTTTTTCTTTCATTTTAATCTTTGATCCTTGGGAAAAACGCCATTGCTTTCTTCACAACGTATTAATTTGTTCACGTAAAGGAGAATCATTTTGACGATTTAGATTTTTGATGAAGTAATTCTCACGTAGATTTGCACGTAAAGAGTATAACCTCAAAAAAAACATACTTCTCAGAGAGAAAAAAAGGTCACATTATCTGACAGAAAGTTATATTATCAATGGAATAATAAGTACCTACTAGAGAGCCTGCTGCAATTACATCCATGCTTATGCACACTTTGCACGGAATTCAATTCATCAGACCGTCCACCATTCAGACTGAAAGGTATATCGAATGATTTCTCGAGAGATTGCCCAACGATTCGGATGACTTGAACAGCGAGTATGAACGGGATGAAATACGGACTCAACTGATATCGTAGTAAGTAGTACCCTTTGATGACTACTATGCAAACAGCAGGTACTGGGCAACTTTGAAGGAGACTATGGACTAGGTGTTACGATATCTCATTCTTTGATGCTTAGATTCCATCAATTTGATGGAAGTCACAAGGAAGAAAAGCATACATTTAAAAAAAAAACTCAATACCTTCCAAACTATGAATTTGGGGATTTATTTGTCAGAAAAACCGCTGACCAGATATCTGGTGAGATTGTGGAGTGGCTGACAGAATATTTCGCCTATATTTCGTCACAGATTGACGGGTCTTCATATGCTGTACTGAAAATGATGCAATTTACTTTTCTCAGCCTTCGTAAAGAATTCTGATTCTACATATTTTTATAAGATAGCGGTACTTGACCCAACGGTTGGTACATGTGATTTAGCTTTTTGTAAACAAAATCAAGGCATTAAAACAGGCAACACCCATGGAAACAAGACTGGCTTCTGCCAGGTCAAACTCCACCCAACGTTTTGTATTGTATATATGATGAACGAAAGTTGTATATATATATATATATATATATATATATATATATATATATATATATCCCAATATCTGTTAATGTAGAATTTGATATCATGATACTATGTGAGAATGTTACTTGTCATCAGCTGTTTATCGTGTGACCATTCTGAGGATTTAAAAACAAAACAGATATGTTAACATGGCTTCTCATCAGTGTTAATCAAACACCACTTCCGTATATATATATATATATATATATATATATATATATATATATACACACACACACACACACACACACATATATATATGTATATATATATATAAGCGTTATCTTATTTGAATTATCATTATCCATTATTTATCATCTATCCATTTCTCAATGTATATATATGCATGTGTGTGTGTGTGTTTATTAGGATGAAATAAGCCCTTGCATATCTGTATAAGTTTTTGTTAATATCTATGACTTATAAATTTAGCTTAATCAGTGAGACAACCTCCCAGCAATCAGTTCAAATCACGTTAAGGGATTTTGATTTTGCAGATCAGGTTACACCCTTAATTCTGTTGTGGTTTGTTCTCGTTGTTCTTATTATTGTTACGACCGAAAAATAATATCATCTCTAGTTTCAAAGTTTGACACAACCCCGTCCGTATACTCCCTAGGAACATCGCCGTATTTTTGGTTCTAAGTAATCTTACTCCGTCAGTGAATCGAAAAGTGATCCAAGATAATCCGTGGACGGTGATGAGGATTGAAAACCATGATTGCCGTCGAGTGGCTGACGAGATATCTCATAAGAAATTTATCCGCCCTGGATCTTCTGACTCAAGAAGCAAATCAGACACTGGTTCAAGACAGTCTATAGATGTTGATGAAGTGAACAGAATGATTGTCCTGGAACGGCTGGCGAGATATTTTGCGAGGGATCTCTTTATCCTAGGTTTAATTACTCTGATAATGATACAAGACAATTAATTGATAGTTGTAAAGTCAATGAAAACAACGATTGTCCAGGAGCAATTAATGAATTTTGCTCCATGACCACGCCTAATATCACGTCACATGAAAAGACCCCTATCCCAGGAGGTTCAAGTCCCTGGGAAAGGCTTCACAGATTATTTGAAATTATATTTTGCAGGGGTTCGCCAACATGGGTTTCATACGAAGACTGATTTATTGTAATGGGAGATGATGAGGAAACCTTTATTTAAGATCTTCATAGCTGTTCATAGGTTTTAAACGTCAAACGACTCTGACGAAGTAGTATCCAACTGCTCTACCAGATGAGCCATGATTCCTGTCCCCGAAATTCAACTTAAGTGTTGGATTCCCGCAAGCGTTTTTTTCAGTGCGAAGACATAAACAATCCATCATAAACAACTACGGAACAACAACAAGATAAAAATATAAATCAAATTTTAGCAGCGAAACAAATTTAATTTAATCAAGCTGTTGATGCTAGAATACTTAATCTCATAAAACAATTGCTTGTTTTTAGTAATGCTTTTTTCTTTGAAATGGTTTTGTTAATTCTGTACATTCTTATTCGCTTATATAAACGCTGTTTTGAGGATATATTTGTCCTCTTCGTTTCCTTTCTTTATAATTTCTTGTATCGTACATGATTTTTGGCACATTTCAAGAATTTTTCAACCAAATAATTTCTTTTTCGCTCGATTTTCAAAAAAGATTGATTTCGCCGTTGGCGTCCCTCTCACTCTTCCTTGTCGCTTGCAATTTTTAACGTTAGTTCTGAAGATGCTCTTAGAGCTTATACCTTGTGGTAACTGTAGCTTTTACAAATAACAAATTAATCACTTCGAGGAAAGAGGTTGCCCCTGTTGTGGTTTGAAATCAGAGCTTTTCTTATTTTAACCTTTCAGTCATGAATATCATCAGCCTGCCCAGGGGAAATTTTGAAGATTTAATTATCAAGCTTGGCTACATAAATAGCGGACTTGGCCTAACGATTAACAACACGGAAAATAGAATCAGCGATTTGAGTTAGAATTCCAGTCGATGCAGGTGGGGTTCATTTAGCGTGTATCGACAATTTTTTAATATCCGTCGATTAGATTAAACTAGACCTAATATCTTTCTCATTTCTGAATATCCGAGTACTAAACAAAATGTTCTACTGATTAAAACAGACGATAATCTGAAAGTGCTAGACCCAACTGAGATTGATATGATTGCCTTATTCAGTAAGAAGAAACTGAAGACGGACAGTAATATGATAGCCTTACACAGTAAGGCTAGCTAGGGATGGACTGAAATGTGTTTGCCTTGCGCAGTAAGGCTCCATAAAGATGGACAGTAATATGATGGTTTTACACAGTAAGACTACCTTAAGATGGGCAATGGTATGTTTGTCTTACACAGTAAGAGTAGTTAAAGATGGAATGTTATATGATTGCCTTATACAGAGATAGTAGTTAAAGATGGACAGTATGTTTGCCTTACACAGTGAGACTACCTGAAGATGGACAGTGATGTTTGCCTTACACAGTAAGACTACCTGAAGATGGACAGTAGTATGTTTGCCTTACACAGTAAGATTGATTGAAGATAGAAAGTTTCATGTTTGCTCTACACAGGAAGAAGTGTTGAAGATGGACAGTACGGGTTTTGCCTCACAGTAAGAATTGTGAAGAATGAAAAGTAATTTGTCTTATTTAGAGAGAATAATGAACAACTAACAGCAATACGATTGCTTTAAACTGTGAGAATCGTGAAATAGAGCAAAATGATTATTTTTTTACTTTTTACTGACGAAGGAAAGGAGAATATCCCTGTGAATATTAATATTCTAGTTAATTTATCTGTAAAAACAAGAAGATTAAATGTTTACCGTCACGTACACACATGAAAGTAAGAGAAAACATTCAACTGTACATTCACATCTAAGCTTTATAAAACCCACCCCATGTTGCCAATGTGTGCAGCAGCCTTTTATACACTTCGGTACATCTACACATATATACACGCATATCAACACACACATGCGCACCCACATGCACACCCCCCACTCTCCCCCCCCACATGTATACATATATATATGTGTGTATATATATACATATTCATATGTATGTATATGTGCTCATCAACATTTTTTCACGAGATACTGTTTCATGAAAACTGGAGATAAAATAATAATAATGATAATAATAATAATAATAATAATAATAATAATAATAATAATAATAATAATAGTAATAATAATAATAATAATAATAATCTTAAGAGAAGTGAGGAAAAGGAGAAAGAATATCGCAATGGGATGGATAGATTACAAAAAAGCATACAATATGATTTCACATAGCTGGATACTCGAATGCCTTAGAATGTTCAAAATTAGCGAACCGGTGGTTAAATTCATTGATAATTCGATGGAAGACTGGAAAGTAGATTTGACAGCCGCAGGGGACAAACTAGCCGAGGTAGGGATAAAAAGGGGAATCTTCCAAGGAGACTCGTTGTCCCCACTATTATTTGTTCTAACAATGATACCGCTTAACAGAATCCTGAAAAACAGCAAAGGATACCACTTCTCTAAAACAAAAGGAAAGGTCAACCACCTAATGTACATGGACGATATAAAATTGTTCGCAAAAAACAGGGGAGAGCTTGAGACTCTGTTCAACGAAGTAAGGGAATATAGTGAGGACATAGGAATGGACTTTGGAATAGAAAAATACGCAATCATGGTGATGCACAAAGGAAGGCTTTCAATGACTGAGGGAATTGAACTCCCGGACAACAGCAAGATTAGGGCATTGACCGCACAAGACCGATACAAGTACCTAGGTGTCCTTGAATGTGACACGATAAAACGGGAAGAGATGAAGGAGAAAATAAAGAGAGAATACCTCAGAAGGATGAGGAAAATATTAGAAACCAAATTAAACAGCAGAAATCTAATAAAAGGAATGAACACCTGGGCTGTGTCAGTAGTTAGGTATACAGGGCCATTCCTAGGATGGACAAAGGAAGAGCTCCAATCAATGGATAGGCGAACAAGGAAACTTATGACGATGCATAAAGCATTACACCCTAGGGATGATACAGATAGACTATACATTAAGAGAAGAGAAGGTGGTAGGGGGCTCATCAGCATAGAAGATTGTGTCCAGAGAGCTAAAACAGTCCTAGAAAGATATGTGCAAACAAATAGTGAAGAAATCATAAAGAGCGCGAGAGATAGTGCAACAAGCAATAAAGTAGAAAACAATGGAACAGTACAGCAAACAAGAAAAGAAAGATGGGAAGGGAAAAAATTGTACGGCGAGTTTGAAAGACAGATACAAGACATAGCTGACGAGAAATCATGGACGTGGTTACGAAAGGGGAACCTTAAGAGAGAAACAGAATCGCTCATCATGGCAGCCCAAAACAAAAGCATAAGGACAAACTACATAAAAACAAAAATCGACAGAACACAGACAAACAGCAAATGCCGCATGTGCGGTGAAAGAGATGAGACAGTAAACCACATAACTAGTGAATGTAGTCAACTCGCCCAGAAGGAGTATAAGCATAGACACGATAGAGTAGCAACGATGATACACTGGGAACTAAGTAAACAAATGGGATTCAACCATGGGGAAAAGTGGTATCAGCACAAGCCAGAGGCAGTTTTGGAGAATGACAACCACAAACTACTCTGGGACTTTGACATCCAAACTGACCACCTCATCCAGGCAAGAAGACCGGACTTAGTAATAGTAGACAAAAAAAGGAAGGCCTGCCAAATAGTAGACGTTGCTGTACCTGCAGACCATAGAGTAAAAAAGAAGGAGGGTGAAAAAAGGGGAAAATACCAGGACCTAGCGAGGGAGTTAAGGAAAATGTGGAACATGAAAACCAGGGTAGTACCGGTCATAGTGGGCGCACTAGGGACTGTCCCCAAAACGCTGAGGGAGAGACTGGAGGAGATCGGGATTAGGGGAAGGATAGAGACCGTACAGACCACAGCACTATTGGGAACTGCATGGATACTGAGGAAGGTGCTAGAGATATAAGTACTGCAACGAATTGTAGCTCTGTCATGATATGCGAAAGAGAGAGGAGACGTTAGCTGAAGACCTGAGGAGACTTATTGTCACTCAGCCTTCAGCGATAACCACTGGGCAACCGGTGTGAAACTGTAAATCGTAGAATTACTGCGACTTATGAGTACTAGGAGAGGAGGGCTGGAGACTTGAGGAGACTTGCTGTCACTCAAACTCCAGCGGTTACCACCAGGCAACTGGTGTGAGATTCCAAATAATAATAATAATAATAATAATGATAATAATAATAATAATAATAATAATATTAATCGGAAGTCTGGTTTATCATTCAATAAAAGTTTTTATACGACCAACGTCTTTTGACTGCATGCTGTGTGGGGGTGATCAATTAACAATTGGCAAAAGAGGTGATCAGTGAATAAGCTATTTCTCCCGCTTCAGTCGGACAGTGGTCATTGAAAAAAGTCTCAATCTTTAAAATAAACACATGAAAGTATCTTGACACAAACCAATTTAAATCCTAAATTGGACTCAACAATAAATTTTTAAAAACAGAAGTTTTTTCTGGGACATTAGTAATATATGTTTAAATTTTCACCCTCTTCCCTAGTTCCACTGGAGTGTACTGCACGCACGATGCACCCATACATAGCCAGCCAGACCCAGTTAAAAACTGAAGAAAGCAATGTTGATACTTTTGGTGCCAGTTTTGGTTGACGGTTTCTAATCCTCTCATAAACACAGAAAGGACGTGTTCAAATATATAAACTTAATCACTGACGCTAATACACTGCAAAACAAGCAATAAGTTACAAGGCTGCTGTCGTGTAGAATTTAGATTTGCTTTTCAACTCATGGTGCATGGAAATACGTATATACATCAAAGAATATAATCTTCGATTTCTGATACTTACCCAGCTTAACTAAGTACGGCACAAGGACAAATGATGTGGGGAGAAAGGGAGAGACCGTTTTACACCAATCTCCCAAGTGAAGGGGGCCCGTCTGCTGTAAAAGTCAACGTTATTATCTTATGAATATAATTTTATACACATGATGCCGTATAAACAAGAGCTGTTCCGCCAACAGAACAGGGCCGAGGCATGGTTTCAAGGAGAAATTATTTATGCTGTCGTAATTAAGCATTCGGCATTACAAATTTTGACATTTTACCTGGGCTCGAACACCGACCCCTTGCACCAGTGGCAAATATATAAATATCTTAGCCACAAGGCAGGCAACATGTTTTCCTTCTATAAAAACCACAACACAGACATAGAATATAAAGGCCAAATGTACATTCTATCTTGATGGCAATCTTAATGAATATATATACTAATGCGTATCTATAAATACATGACTTTGTCTATACGTGTGGGGAGAGACAGAGACAGTGAGAGATGGAGGGAGAAGAGCAGGAAAATAGGTTATGTTTCACAGATTTAGAGCAATGAACATCAGTATGCATGGAGTAGATACTGATGTTCATTACTCAAAATACCCTGATAAGAAAATATCGACTTCATTTGATTGATCTGAAACCAGAAGAAACAGCCATGAACTACAAATTTAGACCTCTACCGGTGTTAGAAAACATTTCTTCTCGGCTACAGTACTAGTCATGCCAAGTTTAATCCCACCCCAACGAAACTAAAACCAGCTTCATGGCGCAATTCATCATCATCATCATCATCATCATCAGCCTTTCATCGTCCGTCGTTGGACATAGACCTTTCCCATGATTTGCCACACCTCTCTATCATGGGTATCGCAGAGCCAACATTTTCTGAACCTGTCTGGTTCGACTCGCCATCTTATGTTCTGCCAGCCTCGGTTCTGTATTTGATCTCTGGGGATCTATATTGTGAGTCGTAATGTCCAGTGGTTGTCCGTCGTTCTTGCAACATAACCCGCCCATTACTATTTAAGATTCCTAATGATTTCTATTATGTATTGGTTTGTTTTTCCTTAATATACCGTGCTGTCGTGTGGTCTCTCCATGCGATGTTGAGTATTCTCACATCTGCACTTTGCATGATTCTCAGTTTGCAGGTCAGTTTCTTAGTAAGGTTCCATATTTCAGCTCCATTGGTCACTATCGGGAGGATGCAATGGTTGTCTACTCTTCTTTTTAAAACTGATGGGACTTTCTCGTTCTCTTGAAGGTTGAGCTTGCTTGACGGAAGACTTGCCATCCTAGGATGATGCTTTGTTTGATTTCTTTTTCTTTTTGAGGATTTCATGGAGATTCATCGTCCTAAGTTGATGCAGTGATCTATTTTTTCCAGCTTTGTGTTTACAATTTTGATCGATGTGCGCTTTTCTCAGACATCTTTGCTGTACATGAGCTTCATCTTTCTGAAGGTCACATGAAGGCCAACTTTCTAGCATTTTTCGTTCAGTTCATCTTGCATTCATTGGAGGACCTGAATGTTCTCAGCAAATAGGACGATGTCGTCTGCAAATCTGAGTTTGCTAAGGTATTCACCGTCTTTTTTGATTCATTCATTTTCCCAGTCTAGGTTACTGAAAATCATCTTGAAGTGGGCTGTACAGAGTTTAGATGAGCTGATATCACCTTCTTGGAGTTGGAAGAGCTCTGAGTCTTTATGTAGCCTGATAAAGGAGCTGCCGTGGCAGTATATCTGTTGCAATGCTCTGACCAATACAGAGTCTACACCTTATAGGGTGAAAGCATCAATGACTTTGGGGATTTCAACTGAGACGAACGCCTTCAGTCTATTAATGCTACCACGAGTGGCATTCTATATTCTGCTGCTTTCTACTTCTAGTCGATTTATCGAGTGGAGATGGTCCATATTTTAGTTGCTTCTTCCGAAGCCAGCTTGTTCCCGAGGTTGATTTTCGTCTAGCGTTTTGGTGATTTGGTTGGTGATAATTTTGGTGAAAAGTTTGTTGGGGCAGTTGAGCAGGCTTATTGGTCTGTAATCGTTGAGGTCTTTCGGCTTTCCTTTTTATGTAACAGTATTATGTTTGCTGTGTTTTAATCTTCTGGAACTTTACTTTCTTTTAGGCATAAGCTGAATGAAATGGCAAGTTTCCTAATGATGACTTGACCAACTTTTTGAGTAAGTAGGTGGTAATATCTGGTCCAGGGGCCTTTCCCTTTTTTCTTTGATGGCTTGTTATACTCCCTATGGCGTAACTTCTGGGAAGTTCTCGAACTGTTTGTTTATCTTTTGCACATCCTGTTCGCTGTTTTGTGTTCCTTGTTTGGAGGAGTAGAGTTTTTGGTTAAATTCTTAGGCATGTTTGACTATCCAGTCCCTGTATATTGTTAGGTCTCTATTCTCTTCGAGTACAATAGTTATTTGTTTCCGTCCTGTATTGATAGTCCTGTTGATAGCTTTGAAACCCCGACCTTTTCAATAATTTTTTCGATAATTACTGTTGTGTATTTCCTCTTGTCTTCTCTTCGTTTATTTCGGATGGTTTTATTTAATTCGATTACTTCAATTTCCTCTCTTCTTGTCAATGGCTTGAGATTTCTGCGTTTTTCCAAGAGGTTCTTGGTTTCATCCGAGATTTTTCTGATGGTTTGCGTATTGTTTAGTTTAAACATAATGGCGACTTGGGTTAGATAGGCTGTTATTTTATTTTTGAATTCGTTGATGTTGATGTTGGTGTCGTTCTAATTAACTGCTGTCAGAAAAGCCTATTTCGAGTATATTCGAGTACGTTTACACATTCTGTTTCTTTTGGTGATTTCATTTCTAACTTCAGTGCATGTCACTTAACTTGGTCAGTAAATATCAGGAAGGGAAAAAATGAGATTAGGAAGGCTCCAGAATCAGACTTAAAATTGCTGAAAAAAGGTAATATATGCGACAGGACGCACAATCTCAAGGGCACTGCGGTAAATACTTCGGTAATTCTGCACTTGTGCTATATCAACTTCAAATTCTATGAACCACTGGATGTCTAAGATCAACAGTTTTTGACAATTATAGCTTTTATTTGAATTGTTATTTAAATGCAATAATCAATAGGAGTGAGCTATTTATCTATATGATACGGACGACATATTAATACGATGGTATTTGAAACTGAAGTCATAGTCACTGCAATATAGCAAATGAGGAAACATTAATTTGCAAGCGAAAATGTATGTGTTTTGATATTCATGTGTATCTTCTTGAATTAGGGCTTCTTTATAACTTATGTTACAAGTCCTGCTCTTGCTTAATCTGACTTTGGGGCAGATGCACATCTGCAGGATCCGGTTTTCTCATATTGTGACTGGGAAAATCTGCTGAATGATGAGATGTTGCCGCCCTATATTTTGTCGTAATGACGTTTCGGCTCGGAAATACTGTCTAGGTTCAGAGTGCACATATGAATAGGGTTTTGTTGGAAGGGCTGGAAATAACAGCACATGTTGCCGTTCAAAAATGAGTATACCACTACATAGAATAATTTTGGCAATACAGTTTCAATGCTGTAGAGTTTGGTCTCAAGGAAAACCTTATAATATTCGTCCTGATTGTATAACGTTCCAATAGAAATGATAAGATTCTGCTATCTTTGAATTAGAAGAAAATTGATTTTCTACAAAAAAAGATAGTTGCATGAGTATACTCGTTTATGGGCAACACTGTATGAATAAATATTCACCCACACATTCGCACAAAAAATGAAATTTTAATAAATGCACGCATATAGACAGTAATATTATATGAGTGAGTATGTGCATATATTCATCGATGTATAAATATATGTAAAAATATGCATGCATGAACATGAGAGTGCCATGTTTGCTAAAATCTAAACATACGTGTATATATATATATATATATATGTGTGTGTGTGTGTGTGTGTGTGTATATACATCCATTTGCATGTACATTCATACGCATAAATCTACATACATACAAGTATGTATATATCATATGGGCAAAGGTTTATGCATACGTATAGGTATTCAAGTGGGTTCGTCGTTTATATATATACATACACATGAAAATATCTGTATACATACGAGACAACATCCATGTTAAGATAACTTTACATACTTAGTTCATCAAAGATACATACATATACATGTCTGTATGCAGATAGATATTTACATATCGATTTAATAAAACTGTATGTATGATATACAAATATGAATTATATACATATAAATTGATATGTATATATATATAAATATATGCGCATGTAATTGCCTATGTATATATATATATATATATATATGCACATGTAATTGCCTACATATATATATATATATATATATATATATATATATATATATATATATATATATATATATATATATACATATATATCAGTTTATTTCAAATGTCGTATATACGTGTATATATCCATTGATGACTGAATGCGTAAATCCATGTATTTTGATACTGGGTAAGATATGCAAAGATGCACACACACGCACATGCATACACGTACAATATAAATATTTATAGATGTGTATATGCACATAGATTGATATCCAGTATGACCTATATATCACTAGCATTCTCTCACAGACACACTCATACACACACACAAACACACACACACATATATATATATAATATATACATATATATGTATAAATGCATTTATTTGATGTTCGCACCGACTCGCTGCCGCCCTTCTGCTTGTGTGCACTGGTGCATGTCATTGGCAGGCCGAGTGTAAGTCTTTATTACGCATGCGCGTCTTACCGTATACGCCATGCACTTGGTTTGTACGAAATGCATTTGTTTCTACAGGCCAAGTGATTCTGCTTCGTGACTTCAGTGCCAACCATAATTCGTTTTAAGATCTTTTCGCTTGCTTTCTGAAATAATCTACGCTTTTCTTTTGTTATTCTTTCCATTTCTTTTTTATTTTACGTTCGCTTTGCTTTATTGGAAACCGTCAACCGATCCTGTCACCAAAGATGTCAACATAGGTTTCTTCATTTTTCAAGGAGGTATAGCTGGCTATTTGTGTATGAATCACATGTGCATTCTATGGAGCAAAAGGGCTGAAAAATTAAACATCTACTCCTTATTAAGTCTACAGAAATTTTTTTTGAAAATTACACCATTAATAGATTTTAGGGGGGTGGGTTCAATTCACATTCTAAGTTAATGCTAAATTGATCCCTTTGTTTATACCCGGCAGCATTCACGTTTGTTTGTTTGTTTTTATCTTGTTTTGTTTTTTTCAACGATTCGGACTTTTTTATTAATCACTACCAAACAAAAAAGCGAGAGAAGTAACTTGATCGTTGATCGACTCTTTTTTTAAAAAATTTAATTGATCATCCCCAACATGGTATGCTACAATAAACGTTGGTCACGTGACAGTTTCTACCGGGTGACTAACCAGACCTGTTTTACGTTTGCTGTACTTTATTTCCTTGATTGCTTTTTCTTTCCTTTTTTTTTTTTTCTTTTTTTTTCTTTTTCTTATTCGTCTTTACGTTTTGTTTTATTATTTCCTGCTTTCCGTGGCCAATGCTGGATTAGTCGACATTTGATCCCATAGGACATGAAGATGTCGCCGACCGAGCGAGGAGACAGGACGAAGTTTACACGGATACACATTTCGGGCAAAAGCACTGCCATACTTTGATTGGGAGCCAGAAAGTTTCCGATGTTATGTTTTCAGACATGCATATCGGTATTATCTGTGTGCTTGTTGTTATTATACACTTACAGAATGATGGAGAGACCAACGACAATAAGCGGACTAAGAAGAAAAAGAAAGAAAGAAAGAAAGGAAAGGAAAAAAGAAAGACAGAAAGAGAACTAGATATATAGATTGGTAAATAGATAAGTCATTCAATAGAAACCGTGTGAATGTTTTTTGGCAGCATGCTGTATTAGAGGTGATCAATTGAAAAATTGGGAAAAAAAAAAGGAATGAACAATAAATGAATTACTTCGCTAAACGTTTGTGAGACCGTAATCACAACAAATAATCTTTGGATTAATAAGACAAAACAAAAAAAAAAGCATGAACGCTGCAGGATACAGAGTAAAGTTCCAATGTTGCATAATTCAAATTTTCAGCCTTGTAGCTCATTTTGCGCAGCTTGTACGTGTGATGCATCGATTGCCAGCCTACCAGATAAACAGGCGTAATCAATTGAAAACTTACATAACTATGTTAATCATTTTGGTGACAGTCAGTCTTATTTTCCGATTTCCAATAGGAGCTGTTTACGTAACATATGATATCACGAGTATGATTTATTACACGGCAAATACGTCAAAATGCCCATACAATGTAATGATTAGCGTGTATTTGCTTGTATGTGCATGCCTTCTCATTTACAAATATGCTTGTGTATATGTTTTGTGTATGCTTCGTATTCATGTTTTGTATGCGTGTGTGTGTGTATGTTTACGTGAATATCTAGGTGTATATTCGTGCCTTTGCATATACGCTTTTGTGCATGTTCGTATGCGTGATAATAAATTTGTTCGTGTTTCGTATATGAGTAAGTGTCTGCACATCTATGTATAAAGAAATCAAAATCAGTTATATCGTAGATTAACAAAATTCCACGCGCGTGCACGCGCGCACACACACACACACACACAGATATAACACTTTTGACCAAGCAGACTATTCCATGCGTTGAAAATTGGAACATTGCGCAAGAAAAACCCGAATTTCATTCCAATCAACATAAGGCATGTTTTGTGGTTCTGTACGCTAAATTTCGGGTAATATATTTCGGTAATAGCTATCCTTTTAAAATCTGTTTCAGAATCGACCATAGCTATTTGGAAGAGTCTCTAAACTAGTAAGTCAACACCTCCTCTCCACGCACAGTGCTGAAAATCCTTTATGGTCACTGCAATCTTAGATCCTTCGCTTCTTCAAATAATTAAAATCAAAATATTGTTTTCAATGGCCAAGACTGCAGCTATTGATCGTTTTTAGAAGCAAAATGTCTATTTCGAATAATCATGACAAGTACTCTCTATGTATGTATGTTTATATGTGTGTGTGTGTGTGTGTGTGTGAGGAAAGAGGGTGTGGTTTCGAATCCCAGCCGGGGTCTCATGTCTTTCCTTATTCATATGGTCGGATATCAAAATCCATTACACATCATACTGTCGACGTAGGAACAATTATACATGCGTAGAAATACATAAATACCTGTCGGTTGCGAGGCTAGCAGAACGCATGAACAAAACCGGCGAGAAGAGAAGAAATGGGTTAAGGGTTTTATTCTGACCTCTGCCAACCGTCAAGATCCTGGTGACTTATTCAGGTCTAGGCTACATAGGTGCTCCCATAGAGAAGACTGTGGGTTCTAATTCCAACCAACGTCCATTCCTTTATTTTCCAATCATCGTTCCGTTTACTACTGCAATTGAATCAGTCCGAGCAAAATTTTGTTCCTAAAACCGTCTTTCCTTATTCATACTGTCGGGTAGTAATATCCATTACTTACTTACCTACTTACTCTCTCTCTCTCTCTCTCTCTCTCTCTCTCTATATATATATATATATATATATATATATATATATATATATATATATATATATATATATATATTCTAGAAAGCTTTGAACACTAAACAAATTCAAAATGTATTTTTTTTTTCAACTTTTCAACAGTAATCGGAAGACCTCATCAGAAATGTCTATATTTGAGAAAAATGTATTTATCTGGATAATTCACGGAATAACAACAATACTTTAACTCATACCTTCCAACAGTAATCGGAAGGCTCCATAAGGATGAGTTCATTTTTTAAAAGGATATCAGTCTGAATAATTCGTGTAATAACGGCAACACTCAATCTCATAATTTCCAGCAATAACCGTAGGGCTCTAGATGAAATGACTTTTTAAAAGAAGATACTTGTCTGACGAACTCTTTGAATAACGACAATGTGTAATCTCATAATTTCCAACAATAGTTAAATTTTTCTTATCATAAAAAGGATACTCGTCCGGATTTTTCATGGGATAACGACGATACTTCATCTCAAATCTTCCGACGATAATCAGATTTGAAATTTTTTTATACAAAAAGATGATAGTTTGAATAATTCATGCAGTAACAACGGTCCTCTATCTCAATATTTCCAACAATAAGGCACCAGATGAAATGTCTTTATTCATAAAAATATACTACGCTGAATAATTCATGAAATAACAACAATAGTTAATTTAATAACTTCCAACAAAAGTCGGAAGGCTCCAGATCCAATATCCTTTTTGAAAAAGGATATTGCTATCTGAATAATTCATGGAATAACAACGTTTTAATATCGTCTGTTAGTTCATTAATTTCATTGCATCATTATTTAACCATTAAAGTCTGTTTTCCTTTGCTTATATTGACAGAGGGTTGGACTCGTCGCAATAGCTATGGCAGATCTGGTGAGTTACTCAATAGAAATTTACTAGTGACCAAAGTATTTTGGCAGCATGTCATGTTAGGGGTGATCAATTAAAAATTTGTGAAAAGGGATGATTGAAAAATAAGTTACTTCTCCAGATTTTTGTTGGGCGGTGATCACTTAAAAAAAGTGTGAATGCTACCGGTCACAAACTAAGTGATCAATTTAGCATATACTACGATTACAAAATTGAAATCCCACTTTTTTTTTACATTGAAAAAGGATCGAACACAATCTAAAAGTAATTTTTTGCGAGATTTGCTTGCTAACCATTGCGTGACGGCGACGCTTTTATCCCTTGTTCCATTTTCTGGTGTTTACCCCGATGGAAGTTTCGTCCGTCCATCTACCTCTAGGATTGGTAAACAGGATCGTAACAGAGCATTGAACTTAATGCTTCTTTCAAGAATCCGTTTCTGAAACGAAGCGTAAAATCTTTCAGTTTTTATAGTGGACATTTATCCATTCTTCAAGGGGCCGAAGTAAGATGGCTGCCATCTCTTTCCCCTCTTCCCTCTACCGCCATGCACTTATTCTCTTTAACTCTGCCCCGGTTAATATCTTCAATCCGATCCTTTAGTATTTATAGTAATGTATAGTGATAGGATAAGGGTGGGAGGGGGAGGCTGGTATGGTTATGTGAGTGGGGTTTGCTACTTTAACATCGAGGTTGAAGATGATTGGAGCAAAAATAAAGAAGAGAACAATAAGCATAATAGAAAGTTTAGGGAAATGAAGAAGAAGATGGTTTCATAAATAATAGAAGAAGAAGAAGAAGAAGAAGAAGAAGAAGAAGAAGAAGAAGAAGAAGATGGGGGGGAGGATTTATAAGCTTGTAAAATCTATTTGGACAGAAAGTAAATATGCAGAAGATGATGAAGAAGCATAATAACAACAAGAAAAATAAGAACAAATAAAAGAATGAAATATCTATAAGATTGCCAAACATCTCTGTTTGACATTGAGAGAGATAGTGAAGAAGAAGAAGAAGAAGAAGAAGAAGAAGAAGAAGAAGAAGAAGAAGAAGAAGAAGAAGAAGGTTTGAAAAACTTTTTTTTTGGAAATAGGGACAGAGAAGAGGAGAAAAAGGGAGGAACTGATACAATGATAGAAGTTGATCGTTGTGAAGAAGAAGGAAAAGAAACGTTGTGAAGAAGAAGAAGAAGAAGAAGAAGAAGAAGAAGAAGAAGAAGAAGAAGAAGAACTTGATGAATCTAAGGAGACAATCAACTAAAAGATTCAAAATTACAGAAGACAAAATGGTATAAAAATGATTGCAATAAAGACAGTAGAACGCTCACCGTTCAGTCCTCACTGGGTCTCAAGCAATTTGGACCAGCTAAGTTAATCCTAGTAGGTAACAAAACTAAAAATATTGTTGAATGTTTAGTGGGATATGCAAGGAACCATCTATCACGAACTTATAAACAATAAGCAAAGTGTCACATCTGAATATACTGTCTTTAATTTCTGTCTGCATGTTTTAAACGAAGGGATATCATTATGTAAATTGGAGGGAGGGCCATTGTCCTCGTCTTCTTCTTTATTTCTTGAACACAACGTTTAGGCTGTTGTACCCTACAGTCAAATATACACCCATTCATCACCTGAAGACGGCTGTAGGGTGGAAATGTCCTGTTCAAGCAGTAAAACAAGATGAGTATAAAAGCCCGAACAAAAATTTGCATAGTTTTTATAATTTTGAAAAGGGCTGCTAACATCCGATGAGTTTTCCGAACGATTGAACTCCTTGCTGTTTGTGTTGTTAATGGCCTTCTTCAGGCAAAATAGAAAGGTCTGGAATAGCTGAAAGAAAGGCGAACAGTATCTCCTTTAGGAAGAAGTCCTGATTATAGACTGGGGATTCTGTTAAAAACTGAGAAAAAAAAAAAAAAAAGCAGCACACATCAACACGTCTACTGAGTGTATGTCAGACAAGTGCGCTACTCAACAGGGACGTGGTATAGGAATCCAGGCCTAACAGGGACAGGAAAAATATCAACCGAATCCAACGTTATAATTCGTACCACCATCACTTTTGGGTGGTTCACCTGAAGAAAACCGTATAATGGATCGGCCGAAACGTCGTGTTAACGGTACACACATTTCAATCTTCTAAAAAAACTTTCCGAAAGTCACAGCTGGAGTTCACTGCCAACAGCTTCGGTGTTTGAAAATGGCTTTGGACAGAAAAGAAACCCACCAATCCTTAGTGAACAGAGAAGGGGCCATTCTTCGTCAATCTAATACACGCCCTTATACTGCTTAAGTTACCAAAGATCTCATAAAGCTATAGTCTCGGAACTTTGAAAATCCTTTTATCAAGTGATTGTTCTGTTGGACCCCTTCTTTCAGCATTTAGTCTTTTAGACTAGATAGACCTTCATAAAAAGCAATTTTTGATCTTAAAAAAATCATATTCATTTAAAATAGATTACAATTTTTCGAATTCTCATGTATGGTAGTCCGTAATTCCAATAATTATGCCTCTCGATAGCAGTAGGATAAGTGAATGGTGATATTTCTTTGTTACCAGATTTGCAATGTCAAGTTTAGAGAGAAGACTGTTGCAGTCACCCTAGCATTATTTTCCGCGGACCCCGTCACGAATTTTAAATTCTAAGATAAGGTCTGCTTAATTTAGTGTGGTGATTTCCAACCGGGGAAGGGGTAATTCCCTTCTAAGGGGGGACGAGGCTATTCGATAAAAAATAAAAGTCTATCGATGACGTTTCCCTAATCATTATCGCTTGATTTCATTGAGTAACGAATAGCAGCAGTACAATTATAGGATTAAACTAATTCTTATCATAAAGCTGTCGAATCATATACAAAATAAAATGATTATTCGAAAGTATGCTTTGTTACAACTTACTTAAATTGAGGGAGGAAAACTAGTAATCTTATTGATAAAAGTTTGGGAATCACTAGTCTAGTGAATAGGTTCATCACTTGTTTTCTGGACAGACTTCAAATTAATCGATAATTTCTGGAGAGACTGACCAGTAACAGCTTACAGGAAAATTGCACTCAAAATTTGATTATTTATTTATTACTAACGTTTTAGACAGGCTAAAGTACTTTTCACGGTAATTTGACTTTCCTTGTGTCTATTCGGACCATATACCGACTCCTTAACGAGATTCTAATAAAACGCACCAACAGGTACAAATTTCAATGCCAAAACGTCTCACAACATGAATCTAATACTATGGGAACTAATTCAAGTGTTCCTGTTTGTTGAATTCTGTTGAAAAATGGTTCCTGTTTGTTGAGTTCAATTGAGAAAGTTCCTAAGTTTAACTGTATGCAGTTATATCGGTGAAGCTATAAAGGCACGCGAATTTGAAGTATATATGTAAACACAAGCCACACCAGCAGTTCAGCTTCAAGTTCTATTATAGTGAGCTCCTCACTGAATGTCCCACACGCTCGTGTACCGAACTGTGTTGAATTTGGGCGTGACTCTGTTGGGTAATAGTTTACAATTTAGTCCCACAAACAATCACTAAATACCTATACAAGGTCTGTCCAGAAAATATCTATCAATTTTGAATATTCCAAGAACGAGTTGCACGGCCTTTATGGAATTTGGCAACCAATCAGAAATTACCTCACTGCACATGCATTAACAAACACTCCCGTTAGGTTACTCAGTCTTTAATAAAAACGCCATTAATTCTGCTTGTGTACTGTGAGATCGTCACATTCACAATGACCTGGCCTGTTCATTCTTATCCTCGTGTGCAGGTTCTAATAGCAGAATATTGCAACCCCAGGCGTCTGAGTCTGGATATGGCTCTACGACAAGCAACCTCTACTAATTTCATAAGGATTCTCCAAACTGCTCTCTCGCCGCCCGTACTGCCATCAGAACCACCATAATTAGAGTTACTATAATCTTAGAATACGCCAACTAAATCAGTTTTTGATTGGCTGACTGGTTGGCTAAGTATGTATCACGAGTTCAGGCTGTACCAATCAAGCTGAGGAGTGATAATTTCAACATTTACTCCTTGTTTTTTATGCCTAGAAAAACGTTTTTGGGTTTTTAAACCCCACCTCTGTAAGATTTTAGTGCGGGGGGGGGTCAATTTGCAATGTAGATTTATGGAAGATTGGCCCCTTAGTTTGTGTCAGTTAGCATTCTCGCTTATTTTTTTAATGGAGTGTGTTTATGATCATTGCCCATAGAGAAGTAACATTCATTGATCATCTTTTTTCCCGATGTTTTAGTTGATCATCCCCGAAATGTTGTCAGAAAGTTTTGATCACATGACGGCTCCTATTGGATGACTAAACACTGACCTGATTATTTGATGGTAAAAAAGCATCAATATTATGGACGGCTTCAGCGCATATCCGACTTTGGAGGGATGGAACTATCAGATAGCCTTGAATTCGATCAGACGGTTTATTTGTTATAACTAATAAATTTATCAGTTTCCCAAACATTTCGATTTAACATGAAATGCATACTATGGAATCACCGTAGCCCCACAAATGACCCGACCAACCATCCAAATAGGCTACAGATTCTTCTTTCTTGGAGTGTCTGTATCTATCTATATGTGTGTGGATGTACGTCACCAGGCATCAACTAAAAAACAATTTTTTGTCTGTTTCAATGTGCCTTTTTTGGCCTCTAAGGTCATTTTGAACCGACAATATTCTAATCTTGAGCTGATATTTTTATACAATTTTAGATAAAAGATCTACTTTTTTAGATGATTTTGGATATTTTTAATTAATGAGTTCATGTCACGGTGATTCATTTATGCGAGATAGAGATGTATAAATACTTATTGATAAACATAAAATGAACCAAAAAATATTGAAACATCACACTCTCGATTGAAGCCATCATACCAAACTTGAAGGAGACCTCCAAGCTCCCTTCCAAGACATTGATCAGCAACTGTGATTACCATAATTGTTTCCATTTTGACCCCATCTTGATCAAAGACCCGGATTTGCTAAAGCACTACCGCCATTAAGTTAACACTAATATTTTCATTATCCTGATCGCCTTGAATATTTTCTCTGCTAAGATTATTTAATCAAATTTTATCATGAAATCACAAACACCATTCTTCGCCGAAAATCAAGAATATATGTCTCTCTTGTTTTTATTTATATTTGTCATTTTATTCTTTCTCTTTCCCCCTTTCTCTTTCTCTCTTGTTTTCCGTTAGTTAAATTGATTTTTCTTTTTTTTTTATTGTTTTTCTTTTCATTTCTGTTCTCGCTTTGTTTTTGTTATGTTGTTTCAAAGGAATTTGTTCTGCGCTTGGTCGTGTCTTCTGGCAATTTAGTCGAAGACGGAGAACGATTTTTACCAAATTCTTTCTTCCAAATCTGTGTCTTCACCCTCCCTCCACTCTCCTGCTCCCTTCCCTCTCTTTCCCTCTTACCCCCTCTCTCCCTCCATCACCATCTCTCCCTTTCTCACCACTCCCATCATTCTGATTCTATACATCTTTTTTTCTACTTCCATCACTTCATCTCTCTGTTTCCCTTTATTACTTTCCTACCCCCATTACTCTCGCTCTCACCCTCTCTACCTTCATCACTCTATCCCTCTCAGTTTTCCTTTCTCACTTCCTACCTCCATTACTCTTGCTCTCACTCTCTCATTGTCTCTAGCTACTCTCCCTCTCTTCATATTCCTGAGTGGAAAACAAATGTGGATTTGTTTCATTTTTTTTTCACGTGACAATTGGATTTTTTTTTTCAGTTTTTCGCGACACGATGTCACAACATGACCCAGCCATTTTTTCACATGAAACTCACCAGCCCTCAAATCCTCTCCTTCTTTATTCCCGTGTCATATCCGAGATTTGAATCTCTGTTCTCCAAATTTCTACCTTCCTAGTAATAGTAATAGTAAACTTGGTAATATTATTAGTGGTAGTAATAGTAACAATAGTCCTCATAGTAGAAGTATTTGTAATAGTAGCATTGGAGTCAGAGTTGTAGTACTGATGGAAGTAATAGAGATAAAAAAAATCTTTACTTATTCGAGCAAGAAATGCACCAACTCATATTGTCGTTCTTCAAATTCCCCCTTCCTCTCCCTCTCCGTTATTCTTTTCCTTCATCTACTCCTTCATCCCCAATCTCCTTTCATCTTCTGACTCTTTCTCTTCTCCTTCTCTACATTTACTCTTTTTCTTCATCTTTCTTCTTTCCCCCCCCCTTCATTTAGTCTATTATGTTTGTTTTTTTTTTACCTATTCCTCTCCCTTCCCTCATTCTGTTCGTTTACAGTTCCTCTTTAGTCTATGGTTAAGTGAGTGGCGTCACTTCGGGAGCTTGTCACCTCTGAAGTCTCGTTTCGTATGTTGCAAAAACCTCGAAGAATTCGAGACGAGGGGGAAAACTTGTGATGTGTTGAGCCTGGGCATAGACGACTGCTGCTGTGGCCAGCGTAAGGGAACTTCCTTCTACGTATTTTCATTATCTTCTTCCCTTTCTTTATTATATTTGCCCAAATATAATTTATGTCTCTTTCTCCATCTTTTCCTTCTTCGTTGCTCTTTGATACTACTAGAAACCGTCAATAAACACATGCCAACGAGGGTTTCTTCAGTCTTTAAGTGATTCTATCTAGCTGGCTGACTGTGGGTGTGTCACGCGTTCAGGCTTCACAATGATGTAAGAGATCAGAAAATTCAACATTTTCTCCTAATCATGTCTAGAAAAGGAAGATTTTCGTTCTTACGAAAATTCAACCCAAAAATAAGAGGTCAACGGTTCGATTTGCAACGTATATTTATGCTAAACTGATCCCTTTGTTTGTGTCCTGCAGCATTCATGCCTGCTTGTTCTTTGAAAATTCAGACATTTTTAGTGATCACTGCCACACAAAAGGCGAAAGAAGAAAGTTAGCATTTGCCCCTGTGTGCGTGCGAGATGTTATTCTTCATCGATCACCTCTTTGTCTAATAAATGTTGGTCACGTGATGGTTTCAATTGTGTGACTAACCAGACCTATTTTCACTCGCTTTATTTACATACTCCATAAACGCTCCACCTGATCTTGTCATTGTTTTTCTCTTTCATCTTCTTTTCAACCATCATTTTACTATCCTTATCATTCAGTCTATCTTTCGTTTTTCCTCTCCCTTCCCTTCCTCTCTTTTTCTCTTTCTCTTTCTCTCTCTCTCTCTCTCTCTCTCTCTCTATCTATCTATATATATATATATATATATATATATATATATATATATATATACATACATATATATATATATATTTATATATATATATATATGTATATATATATATATATATATATATGTATATATATATATATATATATATATATATATATATATATGTATGTATGTATATCGTTTTCTTCCTCTTATTTCTATCATCTCCATCCAGTCAGCGCCTGAAGCAATGCCTTCAATAAAGGCGACATAACCTCAGCGAAATATTCGAAAAGATAAAGAATAAAGTCGATAAAAAAATTAACCTCAAGAAAATTGTACACCAAAAGGAAAAGTTTAAAACAGCAGAAGAGGAGAAACCAAGAAAGAAACAAAAGACCAAAACACACGAAGCCATCAAACATAAATTCTAAAACAAAAAAAAAACGAAAATCCGACAAACGGGAAAGCAAACAAAGGTTCTGCAAGAATAAAAACAAAAAAAAATATAACATCTCGCACGCACACAGAGGCAAATGCTAAGAGACACATGACTACAATAACCAATTTGCTGAACAATACAAGTCTGCGTAGTATTAAGCAGAAGAAGAGTCTCTCCTTTGGTAGAAAAAGATTTTTAAAAAAACAAAACAAAAAACAGGTCTGGTTCGTCACTCGATAGAAAATCGTCACACGACCAATGTCTTTGGCAGTATACCGTACTGGATGTGATCAATTACAAATTCGAAAAAGGGTTGGTCAATGATAATCATCTCACCTTTCCTTGTGCCTGGCACAAATCAAGAGATCAATTTAGGTTAAACTTACATTGTAAATTGCCCCTTCCCCCATACACACACATACACACACTAAAACCTATTTAAAGAGGAGGGCGTTTTCTCTAGACATAATAAGGAGTAAATGTTATGATTTTCAGCTCTGTAGTTCCTTTGGTGTGGCCTGTACGCATAACACATACATACATACGTACGTAAATTAATGGCCAGCCAGCAAAACATCCTGCCAGCATGTCAGAATAACTTAAAAACTGAAGAAACCTATGCTGTAAATTTTGGTTGATGGTTTCGAAGACGAAATTACGCAGAGATAAACAGACTTGGGTTGGTCGACGCATGCGCACATACATACATACATGTCAGCACTCACGCATGCGTGCAAAATGAATAACCAGCAAACACAATTAAATTGAAAAACAAAACAGTAAAAACACCAAATGAGCGTTCAAAAGAAGAAAAAAAATCTTCATCTTCACGGAGGGAATAGATTAAGTCAAGACATAAGGTTCGGAAATCTGAATGGAAAAAATGCCTGAAGAATTAAAACAGATAGAAATAAAAATGGAACGGGAAAATAAACAAAGAACTTGAAAAAAGAAATTGTGATTGAACAATTTATAGCATTCTTCAGGAAGAAGAAGAAGAAGAAGAAGAAGAAGAAAATATGAGAGAATCAGAGCCAGTGAGAAAAAAAAAATAATGAGTCCACATATATTAAATGTACTCATAAAAATATAGACAAAATATAACCACGCTTAAAAAATCCTTTATGCACAATATATATATATATATATATATATATATATATATATATATATATATATATATATATATATATATATATATATATATTACGCTTTGAGCATATTCGGTAAAGTATACTATGAATACATAATACCATCTACGACTTACAGATGCAAAACATGGAAATCAACAAACCGAACAAAAACCAGGCTTTGAATCGCACAGAGAGTCACAGAAAGATATCTCTAATGTTGTTGAGTAATTATTCTCGCAAGGTAAGTGTTCTTTATGAGACACACCATGTTGATTAGTGTTAGAGCTATTTAGTAGTCTTGCCGATGTTGTAAACTACACAAAGGATTATTAATTATAAGAAATTGTCAATCAAAACTGCCAGCATAGGTTTTTAAGTGGGTCTGACTGACTGACTGGCTGGGTGGTTAGGTATCTACATAACTGTCATGCGTAATGGCAGCACCAATGGAGCTATAAGGCTGGAAATTTGAACATTTACTCCTTATAGTACCTAGTAATTTTTCAACCATCCCATTAAATACATTTTCGGTGGGCTGTTCGATTTACAATGAAAGAGTATACTAAATTGTTCCTTAATTTTTGGACTGGCTGTGTTCACGCTTATTTTTCAATTTGTTTTATTTTTTTTTTAATCAGACATTTTAATGATCGTACAAAAAGACGAAAGAAGTAATTCAATTGATCAACTGTTATTTTTCAATGTTTTAATTGATCACCCCAACACAGTATGCAATCAAAAGACGTTGGTTGCACGACGGTTTCTTTTGATGCTTTTTTGTTGTTGTTTTTTTACGGCAAAGGATATCTACGACATTGCACGATTGTGATCTCAGGTTTGACTCGTGTCGAAGAAACGAATCAGTGCAGACAGTCATAAAATGCCCATGGCATTCCGAATGTATCTATGAGGTCAGATATATTGGACCGATTCTCCTTTAGTGAATGTGGTCTTACTTCATTGAACCAGGGGCCTCCACCGGGGCCCGGGGAGCCAATGGTGGGGGCTAGGATTTCTTCGGGAGATCTGAGTATCGAAACTCAAAAGTCGATACGATATATACATTAATAAAATGGGTTTACAGGCGAGCAAACATTACATGGCGGGCTTAAAAGGTATCAGCTGATGGACATGGCATTACCAAAGGAAGGTACACAAGCAGTGTGTATGAGAGTGAGGCGAATCACCACCACCACCACCACCATCATCATCATCATCATCATCATCATCACCATTATTATCATCAGTCTTGTATCGTCTGTCGTTGGACATAGAACTTACTTACGATTCGCCACACCTCTCTATCGCAGGCGTCGCAGAGCTACGATCAAATGTGGAACCGAGGCCAACAGAATATGAGATAGCGAGACGACCTGGACTGCAGCATTGTGCTGCCTTATAAAATTATTGTTGGAGGCCCTGCGTTGGACTCGGAAGTTTTCAATAAAATTTTGTTTTAAAACATTTTTTTTCTACAAATCAAACATTTTGAATATGATTTTAAACACTAACGACCAACGGAAACTGTCGACATTAACTTCGAAGAGAGAGAACTCAAGTATTTGCAACTACCAAGAATAAATAAATGAATGTCGTTAAGTTTAGAAAGCAGGGACAATTTTTACTGTAAAGGCAGAATGAACATGGAAAAAAAATCCTTCTTATATTTTTTTCGCTACAAACCCGATACCTTCTGGCCATTTCTTGATTTTTTTTTCGGATTCCAGAGCTTCGGGTTAGAAGAATCATTTTTTAAAGTCTGTAAGGAAAGATAACAACAAAAGAAGAATGGGAAGAAAGAAAGCTTCTCCCACACGTCAAGGAAACTGTAAGCTAAATGAACAATGACTCATAAAATGAACATGAGGCAAAAAGAATGAGATTAGACCGCGAAAGAAATATCAGAACAAAGATTATATCAAAATTGAATAAATAATCAAGAGAGATTCTATAAAATTCAAACTGTGGAAAAATTCTTTCTATAATTACCACCTGTCTTATGTTCATCCTGGTGTAAAATTACCACTTCGAAATGAGCAGACGTCGTTTGATTTGAAATACCATTTTTAAGGAAATCCTGGAATTGACCTGACCTTAAATTGATCTTGAGTGGTGACCAGAGGTCGGTATCACCTATCCGATGTTCATCCTTGGGTCAAATTGACCTGGTGCGCAAATTTGTAGCTGATAGGGCGCAACCGTCTCCCTTTGATTGTAAAATGCAAAGATTAACCGATAGAGATTATCAGAGAGTATTGCCACCTATCCTAGGTTCATTCTTGGGCCAAATTACCCATGTACACAAATTTGCAGCCCATAAGCTGCAGCTATCTATGTAAGATGCGAAAATGTCAAAATCGACTTGGCCCTAAATTTACCCCCGATGTCACTGAAGGTAACATCATTTATCCTGTGTTCCTTCTGGGGTCAAGTTACTATGGTATACAAAAAAGACTATGTGAAAGGTTAAGAAACTATTGACAAAGGCAAAAACGAATCCTAATACTTTCTCTGTCTTTGAGTCAAACACAGTTTCAAAATCAAGCAGAATCGTCAGGAAAGAAAATATTATACTGAATTATGTACCGACTTCTAATGACGCAAAACTGTTCAATGTTGTCAGAAACAGTGATAGGAATGCTTTTGTCTGTCTTTTATTTCGACTGATGATAGAGTCTGGACATTCGCCACAGGTGTGCTTCGAAAGTAAAGATGGCGCTTAGAGAGAAAAGGACAACTGATTCCAATCACGGATCAACATCAGACAATAATCAAAATTGTCAAAAGAGACCCAGAACAAAGAAATAAATTCTGAGGCACAGTTAAAAGCTGCTGCAAATAACGTAGACTTCAATGGCAGTGAAATTGCAGGAAAAGATTCCAGACAAATTTGAAATGAAGAGCGTGAAAAAGATTCACAATAAGGGGACTCATAAAGAAAAGTAAATTTCCCACTGTTTGTCTTTTGGCGATTCAATGTGAGGAATCTCTCGGGTCAACCATCGGCAAAGAGAAGGGAAAAGAAGTCACATCGTACGGCATTAACCTTAAAACAGGCAACAAAGCCCAAAAGAGAGTGAAAACAATTTTTGTATAAGTCAGACTATTAAAACGAAAGGCTTTCAAAGGTATTTTGATGACTATCGCCGAATGCAACTCAATTCTGTCATTCATCGTTATCACTTATCATTTTTTTACACAGGTGCAAAAAACATTTGAACAATACCACATCTTTTTTACTCCAGTAACTTTTTGTCAAACTCCTGTCCAAGTTTGGTGTTGACTTTGTTTCGCTACTGTAACAACACCTAATTCAGTGGGGGGAGCTCTTTACTGTTAGTCTTTTTTTGGTATGTTAAACCAAACTGATGAATAAAATCATCATTTCCTCGCTGTGATTTGAGATCGTGACCGAATAATTGTTAAGCGATTCTCTTACTGTGTGGGCCAAACTGACTAATCTTACAAATATCCAAAAATTAGAAATTCGTAGGGTTTATTTCATTCTGATGAATAAATCCATTCATTCATTTTACTTATACAATGCAAAAGTTTTGATCGGAATAGAAATAGTAATTGAATTTGACCCTGCAGCAACAAGTCTTTTGTTTTTTGTTTTTTGTGCAAATCAGAAAAGCAATGTCAGTTGATGTTTTAAAATAATCAAAATGTTTTAAAATAATTCGAAGTAGAGTCGGGTATCTCTCCCTTACTGGGAGTCGCAGAAATATTCAAAATCTTTTTTAAAGAATAATTATGAGACTAGTGATTTGTTTCATCATCTCTATACAAAACTGTATCCCTTTTGATGCTAATTGTGAAAATGGCTAAATATCATTCACTAATTGAAAACGTTCTAATAGTTTTTTCTGGTAATGAACATCGTAAAACTTGATATACCCCCCGATCTTTATCGAAGTAAATGAATGAAAATCAATTGTAATTTGGGGGAATGTAGGGGTCAAGAAGCAAAAACTCCGTTTAGATAACAACGCCCTTCAAAATACTCGCATTCATTCCTGACCCCAGACAATCCGTTTTTTCGTGATTCTTATTTCATTTGTAAAATTATCAGCAGCTTCCTACAAATTTCGGTCATGAAAAATTGAACTATAAACGAGTTCATATGGCGTAAAAGCAACAGATGACGAGAGCTTATAATAATTAAAACACATTTTTAATTAATGGCATTACTCTTATTATAATTTACGATGAATTCAAAGATCTCTAGAAAAACACCGAATAACTACCATTGGAATCGTTTAAACTCCCACACCTCCCGATGAAAGACACAGTACATAACATTTTGGGGGGATTCTTTCGTAAGTACTTGATACTAGACTCTCTGAGAACAAATTTATGAATAAGTGGAATATCTCTTCAGTGGTAAGTCATGCGAGAGATCTCGATATTGAGAAAGTCTCAGAGACTAAGACCCATATATTAAAGTGAGGCAACAGATACCTCTCTAAATATTGTTTTTCTGCCATTTTTCTCGTCTCTCGCTAAGTGAAAAAGATACCAGTACACAATTTAAGCTTTCGATGAAGATAACAGACACACTTGCATGCAAATATTTTGTATCAAGTATCAAGTATTACGCAAACCTATCTATATATTTGAATTTACTGTCCTCCCTTTGATAATTTAATCGTCAATAACATTTTAACCGTTTTCTTCTCTAATGTACGATAGATTCATCATCATCAGTCTTTTAACGTCCATCGTTAGACATAGACCTTCCCACAATTCTTTATCATGGGCGTTGCAGAGCCAGTATTTCCTAGTCTAGTTCATCTCTCCATCTTGTGTTCTGTCGGCCTCAGTTTCGCATGTGATCTTTGGGGATCCATGTTGTAAGACGTGATGTCCATCGGTTATCTTTCATTCTTGCAACATGGCCTGCCCATTACCATTTTAGTTTTTTAATAGTTTCTATGATGTCTCGGACTCTTGTTTTCTTCCTTATGTACTGTGTAAGGTTGAGCATGATTCTCTCATGCACACGCTGCATGCTTCTCAGTTTGTGGGTCTGTCTCTTGGTTAGGTTACATGTTTCAGCTCCAGAAGTGACTATCGAGAGAATGCATTGGTCATATATTATAGCCCTATTCTGTCAGTGACGCTTTATTCCTGACTACTGGCAATCATCTTTTCCTCATTTGCAATGTATTTCAATAGTGAAATCATTTCTATTGTATTCCAGCAGTAATTCTTTTTTAAAAGTATCCCTCAACTAAAATCATTTACTATGTATTTCTATAATAAAATAATTAACCATGCATTTCTTTATTACGTAATTTACTCTGCTGGTCTAGTTGGGAATAGTACTTGTTCGAATCAATCTTTTTCTTCTTCTGAAGAAGCTCATATTAGAGGACTCTCCACCAATACCACTGATTGTTTTCACATAAATTTCTTTGAATTAAGATCGCCCTTAACTATGGTTGTTCGAGGTTCATTTCACTTGCTTTTGATTTCCACTTTATTGCATGGTATCTATCCTTCCCTTGACGACACAATTTGTTTCAAAAACAGAATATTTTCGTTACGCTCCAGTAAAAATTGTACTCGTGAATAAGGTCTAGAAATCTTTTTGCTCAATTTATGTGGAAGCCACATATTAAAACACCTAACATAACCAAGCTACTGCGAATAATTCCAAATGTGTGGTTCGTATATTTGAGTATGTTGGGTATTTCGTATGGTGTATAACGTTAATTATTTTCAGGTAATGTCTTTATTCGATAGCTGTCAATCTCAATTGGTTTACCTGACTGCGGAGCATCGTTCAGGGAGAAATCTTCTGCACAAAACATCGCAAACCACTTTGACACGTTCAATTATCCATTCCTCTTTCTTTTTTTAAAAAACTGTACGAATATTTCATTTTCGTTTGAGTCACATTTTCACATAATATGCTAAAATGTAGCCTTTTGTATTCTATTTCTATAATCAGTAAACAAGAATACGCCAATTCGACACTTTTTAAATACACGCTGATATGACAAATGTCACAATACGATACATGCACATATGCGCGTGTGCAAACAATTGATGTAATAAATACTAGACGCTCTTAATACCATGAAATGATAAAAACGTAATGAACTTTTTGACCAACCTAATAAAAATGGACGCCAAGTCGACAGCTGTTAAAATATAATCAGAAGCGATCGTTTTGAATGAAGTTAGTGAAAATCTATTGACGAGATCGGGACTAGTTTTGGGGCCAACACACATACACACACACACGTGTATATATGTACATACATATATACAAATACACACTCACACACGTACATATATATGTGTATGTACTTGCACATACGTGCGCGCGTGTATGTGTGTGTGTGTGTGCATTTGTGCATGTATGCGTGTATGTATGTACTTGCGACTTGAGACTCATATAGCAACGCATGCGCAGAACTTGAAAAAATACATTTCGAGACACTGACAGATAGACAGATGATACGATAAATGACATGACTGTTTGGATCGGTTGAAAGGCTGATAAGCTGATTGAGAAGTTGAGATTTACAATTAGATGGAGTTTGATTTGACAAATTGAGATTGTGAACATGTTGTTTGTTTTTTTTTATAAATAATGATTATTTGTGTACATCTGAGCTTGTTATCTCATTGGTAATATCGACTCACGTAGATGTCATTTTTGCTTTTAATATCCAGAAATCACTTCAATGGTGTCAATCGCTGGCTAAATGAAGCGAACATTTCCTTTAAAAAAGGAAAAAATTCAAACATAACAAGAAAGTACATGGGTTAGATTTCCCTTGGTGTTATCTTTGAGCATCATACTGAACACCATTTAAATGTTGTATATACAGGGAATTATCGGTCAAATTCTTTATTTCATTATCTATCTAATTGAATAACAGCGAAAGGCTAATCTTTACCCTCTTTTTTGCACTGTTAGAGGCCTTTTCCAGTGCAACACAACTTTTATGCCTTAGATTATATTCATTTAACGTAAAGTTTTTAGATGAAAGTATTCTCAGCGAGAAAATTAGCAAGGAAAACTGGCACAAAATGGCTTCTTTAAACAAAGAAAGCTTAATAAAAAAAATTAGTCTTTTCCTGTTTGATCGATTTTTTTTCTGTCCAAATTCCCGAAGTTTTGAGTAGCGTCTCGATTGATCCTTTCGTGTGGTTTCTTACCTTGTCTTATTGTCTCTTCTTATCCTACCGTGTAACTTGTGGTAAACTTATCCGTCTTCTCATGTTCCCGAATTTGTTCGCAAATATATTCAAACCTCACCTGTGTTTGTATTCTGGCCTCTGCTTTCCCCCCTTTCCCATACGATCACCGAGTTGTTCCCACGGTACACAACGAATATTCAGTGAAGCACATATGCATATTTCTCTTGCTATTTATTGCTCACCTGGTGTGCAACGAGGCCACAGCCGGGGAGAATCGAACTCACTACACTTGTGGGTTGTTCTTGGAGAAAACCTTTCTACCTATCGATGATGAGCGCCTTTTAATTTATACATGTATGAGTGCCTCGAATTGGCTTTACACCACTAATATCTATTTCCAACGTACTCTCTCACTTTGTCTATGCACTTAACCCAACAGTTTCTTTATTAATCACATCGATCAAACATTATACAGGGAAAATTTCAGATCCAAATTCAATTAATGGCTATGTCGGGGATTTCATACACCCCATACATAGAATTATATAAAAGTTATATACAATATCAGCACGCGATGCATGTAAATATCTATAAATATGTATGAATATGTACAGCAATTATAGCTATATATATATATATATATACATATATATAAATTTCTCCGAAATTGTGCCAAAGTAAGCAACTGAGGATCCTTTCAAAAAAATTCACTTACAATTTATGTGTAAATACAGAAACAGGTGAGTTAATTTTGTTTTACACACAAAGATTGTTAGTTCTCACAGCAGTACACACACACACACACATATATATATATATATATATATATATATATAAATTAAATAATAATACATATGTATAGTACATTTGTCTCAATTTTTAACAAACAAACAAACGGAAAACAAATGAAAATAGATTTTATTCGTTGTAAATGCTTAATCACGGTGCTCAATATTCAACACAGTAAATAGGACTATTGATATATAAAAATGAAATCAGTGAATGTAAGTATTTCGTGCCTCTTGCACTCCTCCACAACCAATATATACGTATATACCAAATAAGTACCAAATATGTATATATATATATATATATGTGTGTGTGTGTGTGTGTGTGTAAAGAGAGAGAGAGACAGACTGACAGACAGAGAGAGACAGAAAGCTTTACAGCTTAAAACACTAAACACATTAAAAACTTTTTCAAAATGTTTATATATATATATATATATATATATATATATATATGTATATATATAAATTGTGTTTTTTTACGATGTGTGCGTAGAAAAGAGGATATCCGGTCACGTCATGGGAATTTGACGTTCGGCCAATCGAGCAGTCGATAGTCCGCAGTCAGCCAGAGCGGACAGAACTGGACAGTGCCAGGTTGTTGTCAACGTCAGAGGATATGTGAGAGTCAGATTTCAGTTGGATCCCTACGGCCATACAATGGTCAGACGATTTGCTCGGAGAAGAAAACTCATCTTTTTTCAACTTTTCATTCTCTTCTTTACCAAAATCTACTTATAATAAACAAGAAGCTTTGTCGGTCACTG
>OY735205.1:47644512-47647012 GCA_963457665.1 Thysanoteuthis rhombus | reverse complement strand
ATTTATGTGCCTGGAAAAAAATTAATTTCACACGGTTTGAAGGTCACAGAAATATCAACAGCAGGAGGGCGAATATAATTCAAGAAAAAAAGCATGGACATGCTCCAGTTAGAGAGAGAATCTACCCTAATTGGTCGTGAAAAGAAGAAAGCCCTCCTCGTCCCGAGGAAGGCTCACTTTGGAGAATTGTTTTCCAAGCTAGACTCACAGCTAAATACTACTGGAGTGAGCTTGATTCTCACAGGATTTCAAACATCGGTGGCCTCATGTCAGACTAAGCTATAATTAGTAAACACCTACAGAGTACTTCATCATGGAGCAATGGTTATCATAGACCGATACCTCTGCGAGTTCAATACTCATTGGATTTTTTCGAAATTCTTACCTTATACAGGTTGAATTTTCCCAAACTCGGCAAGGTTAGGACCAGTGCCAAGACGACTTCTGAGATTCGTCCACTTTTAGAAAATCAGCTTTTACTTCATTCTCACGAAAATACACGCGGCACACAAAGCATATGCGATTCATCGCTATTTTTTACCCTGGCCTTTCCAGCCAATGAGCCATTCGAGTCAGAAAATTGTTTATCTAGAAATGATCCTTTTTATGAGAGAGAAACAGGGAGAGGGAGAGATAGAATCTTTATTCCTTTTTTTTTCTTTCACTCTTAGAGGACAGAGAGATGGGATGTTGTTTATTTCTTTTTACGATAGAGTGAAAGAGAGAGTGAGAGAGAGAGAATTTTTTTTTTCTTGCTTGAATTTATGACTGGGATGGCTTATCAGCTGGGATGGCCGGGGTCGAAAGTAGCGCCCCATATGGTTTCAAAACATATTGATTTTCAAAAGCCGCACCAAAACACGGTGACAGGCTTGTGAACTGAGCCAACTCAACGACGGGTCGTTGCCGAATGTCAGGAGTTGAGCCGAGTATCGGAAATTGCTCTTTGGATTGCCGAGTTTGGGAAATTTAATCTGCAACCCCACAAAAAAAAAAACAAAAAAAAACTCAGAGATGTAAATTCAGTCAAGAAGAGAAGGCCCTGTAAATTAATAATAAAATGACAGATAAAATTTCATAAATCATTATTCATACATAGATTTACTCAACTCAGCTAAGTCTGGGGAAGAGCTACCACAGATGGGCTACCTACGAGGATCGAAACTACAACTGTAGTAATGGGCTGGTGAGAATAGATCAACCTCTGACAAGCGCTCACGGTTCGTCATAGCGTAGTTCACGAAATAACACAGGAGTTATTAATCCAACTCCAAAACAGCTAGATGTAGCTTCAAAATAGCAAATTTGATTACTGGTTATCGCGTTTCGGTTATTACGCGGTTGGCTTTCTTCGATCCAACATCTGCGTTATAACGGGGACGCCGGTGATCTTATAGCTTGGCCATTGGTTGGCAAAGTTTGATATTCGTGGAAAAGAAAATTTATCGAATGGATGACTCACAAACCAATTTTGAATAGTCTTTCTTTGTTAATGAAATGTGGGCAACACAATTCAATGAGACCTTGATAGAACAAGAAAGGACGACAACTGAACCGATGTGGATATGTTACTGAAGGCTTTGCTCAGAATTCAAATTCTGCTTTGTCAAATCCAATTTGTATCACATTTACCGTTATTTATCCTCTAAACCTATCGTAAAATTCAAAGCTACTTTTTAAAAAAATCATATTCTTTTTCAATTTCATTTCATTGGTAACCGTCAACCAAATCTATCACTAAAACTGTCAAAATGAGCTTCTTCAGTTTTTAAATGGGTTTGGCTGGCTGACTATGTAAGAGATGTGCGTACAGGCCACACCATTTACGCTTGAGGGGTCAAAATTCAAACATTTATTCATTATGTCTAGAATTTTAAAGAAATTCTTTTGTTTTTGGCTTTTTCAGAATTCCTCCCAAGATAGGCTCATTGGGGGAGATTCAATTCATAATGTCAGTTGATGCTAGAATGGTCTCCTAATTATATCTGGCAGCGTTCAAACTTTTTTTTCTGAAAATTTGATTCTTCTAGTGATCGTCGTCCAACCAAAAGCGAAAGAGGTAATTAATTCATTTATCATGATTTCTTTTCCAATTTTTTAACTGATCACCTACAACACGGCATGCTGCCGTTGGTGACTGAATGGTTTCCATACAGCGACTAACCAGACCTGTTTTCTTCTATTTTAAGGATCTGAATGATTTCATGGTTCATGATTTCCTTTCTTTTGTCTTCTTTTGGGAATCTTATCAAATGCCTTTATAGCATTGGCTTTTGTTCTTTTCTTCTCCTCCCTATCCGCCCCTCCTCCAGCTTTTCCTTCCCCTCCATCCCTTTCTTCTTCTTCTTCTTCTTCTTCTTCTTCTTCTTCTTCTTCTTCTTCTTCTTCTTCTTCCTCTTCCTCTTCTTCTTCTTCTTCTTCTTCTTCTTTTTCTACACTGCTGCTCCTCCGTCTTTCATATAATCCTCCTTTCTTTCTACCTCATTATTCAGCATCCTCT
>OY735205.1:47607012-47639512 GCA_963457665.1 Thysanoteuthis rhombus | reverse complement strand
CTAGATGCCATTAATGACACCGTCAAAATAAGGCCCCCAAAGTTAAAAAAAAGCTTTTATTCCAAAGATTATACAATCATTTTTTGCAGGGGTTTAGTGGAGTACCGATGCCAATTTTCATGTTTCTAGAAAAAACAGGATAGCCAGGAGCATTGGAACAGACGAACACATAAATACACTAAGACATAAATACACAAACACACGTGCATATTAAAAAAAGGATAGAACCCTTTGTCCCCAGGGGTGGCTTATGGTGTTTAATATCTATAACTTTTTTTTGTCGATGTAATGTTCGGCAATTTGGAAGATAATTTTCATTTCGTTTTTGATGCTGCGATAATTTATTTCTGTTCTGAACCTTTAACGAGGATCAACGGGAAGAATCAATTGAAAATGGATATTATTTTTTTTTAGATATTAATAATGTTTTTCTTACGGAAACAAATGTTGACAAATGACGCCAATGCTGTCGAGAATTGTACGTACAGCGTTGCAGATTTTGATCAGTGTTTTTATATCTAACCAATCAGTCAAATTCAGGTTTTATCCTTTAGTTTGATTATCTCCCTTTATTATATTTCTATATCGTCTGTTTCCTTCGATTCGATTCTTTTTCCGTATTCTCTCTCTGTTCGTGATTAAAAAAACTACTTTAACCGCTTCTTTTACCTTTTGCTCGTTTAGAGAGCTACTAGCATTGGGTTCGACCCCCCCTCTCTCTCTCTCTGTGTCCCCTCTCTGTTTTTATGAGTTCTTCTTCATTTATTCAATTGTGACTATTTCATATCCCACTTTCTTTTCACAAATATCTTTTGCCCTTTTCCTCTTGAAGTTTTTTTTTTTTTTGATGGGGTTGAGGGTTGAAGGTTTCAACCATCCTCTCTCGTTGAATAACCATTGTCACCAAAGGCGACGGAGGGTTCTATCCCTTTTTGTATATGATTGTGGCTATGTGTTTGAGTCCTCCATAACTCCCTGTCATATCATTTTGTCTGCAGACTTGAAAAGTGGCATCAGTACTCCTCTAGACGCCTTCTGAAGAAGTCTTTTCGGAAAAATAAAAGCTTCTTTGACCTTTGGGGGCAACATTTTCATGGAATTACTAATGAATGTTTCTAGATGATTTAGTCAATTTTAGATATTTTACTGACTTCAAATTTTGAATTTCTCTCTCGTTTTCGCCCCTTTTTTTTTCATACTCTAACTCTTTGTTCTTACTTTCAGTCGTATGATTTAGTAAATATAATCTTAGACTATGGGAAGGGGTTATGAATGAAAGTGATCACATTGGTCAATATTCAAAAGTCTGGTCATGAACCTCCAATTTTCAAACTACTCAAGTCACTTAGGATCAGTAGGATGCTTATCGTACCATACAAAGATACACTGAACATCAGACTGTCGAAGACGTATAATGAAAAAGCCATCATTGGGAAGTAAGGACCGCTAGTGACATCAAAGCCGTTCCAAACAATATCTGGAAAAATCCTTTGGGAAAGCAGAAAGTCATGGCAAGAGCAGATGGATACTTCACCCAGATCAATATCTCAAATGATCAAAAGTGATCTCGGACTACGTGCCTATCATCGCAGAGCTGGACACATGTTAACTTCAGCTCGGATGAAAACCACAGAGCAGATATTGAAATCAGTGTTTCTACGGTACGCAGGCAATGTTCACAGAAAAATCTTCTCCGCTGATAGGAAGATTTTTAATGTTGAAGAGGGGTTCAATCGCAAAAAATGCTGATAGTTCCATTGAAGCTGCTGAAGTCACTCACCGTTTCGTGTGGTGGGGAATAAGTTATGAAGATATTTATCAACTTCATTCTTGTGAGTAACGAGTCAAAACAACTGCTTATGTGTACCTCAATTAGATTTTAAGGACACGGAAGCATCTTGATGAAACTGTTTTCCATGGAGAGAATCGGGCGTTTCAATAGGACTCTGTTCCAGCTCACAAGACTCAGGGACAACGTTCCAGATTTCATCAATCCCCAGGATTGTCTGTCTGGAAGTCCAGATTTCAATCCTCAAAAAGACACTGCGGTTTTAAATGTCTTAAACGTTCTCTGGTTGAAAGCTGTCACCAATTCCACAAAGAAAATCGCTCGTACTACAATCGATAAATGGCCTGATCGTTTGTAGTTGTGTGTGAAGCCGAAAGAAAAGCATTTTGAATAACTTGTTGATTTTTGTGATGCTTAAAGCATAGTTAATAGGTACACCAAATCTTGCTTTGCTTTACTTATTGCTTTCCTTTTAATCAATAGATACATTTGTAACAGTATTCATGGCAGTAGTAAGTATAATCAGTAATTTATTTTATTTTATTTTTTTTTCATTATTTTTTTATATTTCTGGAGAACCAGTGAACACAAAAACTTCAAATCGACACTTCACTGCCTTTTGTGCTCACTGATAAATCTAGTGACTAATATTTGACTAATTTTTCATTATTATCAATTTTCTACTAGATGAAGTACTGTGAACCAAGGCCCCTCAAAGTCGGAATCGGACTCATCCAATAAAAATCATTGGAGTCACAGAAATATACTTAAATCTCTTCTTTTTTTTTTTGAATTCTTTTTCTTTTTGTTTGTGTGTGTACGTGTGTGTGTGTGTGTGTGTGTGTGTGTGTGTGTGTGTGTGTGTGTGTGTGTGTGTGTGAGGAAAAAAATAAGGTATCTTTTGAAATTCTCGTATAATTGTGTCAGCGCTACCGGACATACCATGGTTATTCACTCAATGACTTGAGCGGCTTGTCTGTCACTGCTTTAGTGAGATAGATTCTATTTGAGTCCCAGATGATGGTGGGCTTTTGTAGCATTAAGCTACGCTCAACACATAACAATAAGAGAGAGAGAAAGAGAGAGAGAGAGAGAGAGAGAGAGGCGAGGGAGGGGGAGAGAGGAGATGGAAACGGGGAAGGTTAAGAAGAAGTCAGAGGAAAGCCAAGCGGTAGAGAAAGAGAGCAATGGAGAACAAATTGCCGGTATCTGAACCTCACATGAATGAATCACCGTGGTCAGTGCGTGTACTAGAACTAGTTATCTAAAAAGAGAAAAATCATCTTGAATTAAGCAACGAAAGAATAGCAGATAATTAGAAAGGCATGAATTAAAAGACACGGAGAAATCAGGACGAGAAAATGGGCAAATAAGCCGGTGTTAAAGAAGATGGGCGAAGAAATTTGTGAAAAAGCAAAAGAAAGCGTTGAATCGGACGCAGACAATGATGCCAGCATCTTTAGAGCACATCACGCTACACCATATCCTATCATTTCATATCAATAAGTGACTTTCGCTCCTCTCAGAGCTGCGCAGACGTTCGACCAGTGACCAAAGCTATATTTAGGAGTTTTTTTAATAGGCTTCCTCTAGTGCCATTTATTCATGAGTCTGTCCTTATAACATTTTTATTGTATTTTATCGTGAAAGAGAACTTCTTTTTCCTTCGCTGGTAGATTTTTTCCATTTCTTTTTCTAAAATGTGTTCTTTTTTTTTCTCGCCGGTTTCTTTATAGAAAACGTTGGCCTGTACTTAAAGGCATCCTTAACTCCCCCACATTTGCTGCCTAATACATTCTGTCATTATCCAGATTTTCACACACTTACACACACACACTTACACACACACACACACATATATATATATATATATATATATATATATATATATATATATATATATATATATATATATATATATATAAGTGTGTGAATGCGTTTCGTACATTTGTTAACAATACAGAGTGCTATATGTTTTGGGTAAAAATTCTCAAAATAAAGCTTTAATATACTTTTTTATATCTGTATTTCGCTACATTCTGACAGAATGTTCATTGTTCTCTCAGCTTTTCAAGTGATTAATTAAATGCGCTTAATGTTTATTTTTTAAATAACATTTTTTTTCCTCGTGGCTCCATCACGTCATGCGACTGGGGGTTTTCTTAACGTCCAGTTCACGCTGTGCACGCAGTGGCACTCTATTTCATGAACAAATCATTAATAAATATTCTATTGTGTAAGTACACAAACACACACATACACAAAAACACACACAAAAACACACACATATATATATATATATATATATATATATATATATATATATATATATATATATATATATATATATAAATGAGCACGTGTATACCGTTCGTAAGCAAATCATTTACAGATTGTTAGATGATTAACGTTGCAATAAGCATATTTTTTCAAGCATTTGTATACATGTGCTGATTCGTGCGGACATTCACCGAAGTATCTAAACTGGGCCCAAATTACGTATAAATCTATTTTTCTTGGTCAGTCAATAGATACCGTCACGTGACCAACGTCATATCGTAGTATACTGTATTGTGGGTAATCCATTAAAAAGATTTTTTAAAAAGGAACGATCAATAAATAACTTACCTCTATCGCTTTTTGTTGGGTAGTGATCGCTTGAAAAGTCTGAATTTCATGAAACAAACCCGAATGCTCCCAGACACAAGTAAAGGGACTAATTCAGCATAAACTTACATTGCAAATTGTACCCCCCCCCCCCGACTTCATACCTATTTTGGGAGGAAGGGCGATTAAAAAAAAAAAATTCTATATACATATTGAGTAAATGCTGGAAATCTCTGTCCCCATGCTCCATCGGTGCGGCCAGTACGCTTACATACATAGATAGCCAGCTAGCCAGATTCACTTGAAAACTTTTGGTTGAGTGTTTTAAAGAATTTTGGAAAGCTGCAACGCAACATAGCATCAAGTGAGGATCGAAATCACGACAGAAGTGTTAGTTTCCCAAGCTTACCTTTTGGGAGCACAAACTCACAACTCTAGATACCCATTGGGGATCGAACCCTCTACACCAGTTCGTGTTTACTGAGCTGAGCTAAGATCTTGTGTTTACCGAGTTCAACTTTACTCTTTTACCGGCTGATAGAATCGAACTTTTTCCTAAGATGAAAGAGAATGTTAGCGACTTCTTCTGTCGTCTTCGATCTTTTTCATTCTTTCGAAATGCATTTGTAGGTTGAGTTCTGTTTTGTGTCAGACGACATCCCAGCTGCCTTACTTCACAGATTTTCTCACAGCCGTTGACATATGTCACCATGTGTGTACTTAGTGACATTATAACTCATAATTACATACAAAACAATACGCCTTTATGCTCAGCGTACCGTCTTAAATAAAATCTGTTTTCTGTGTGCAAAACTTGTGATATGAACGTTTTCCGAGACCTTCAAAGTGAATAGCGCAATGGAGTCTTCCCCCATAACATTACAGTGTATGTGGCAGGTGTATAATATTACATAATACATTGAGCACGCTCGTCTGGAGGCAGAAACATAGCTGGAAGTTCACAAAGAAACGATCAGACGAAAAGTTAGGCATCAGACATTGAAAAAGATTTAAAGCGTTCAGCACTGAAATCAACCCAGATTAATATCTCTGATCTAAATGTTCATTTGAGCTGTTCATAAGCTATTCACATAGTTGACAATTTTTTTAAAGGTTAAAATTAACTATTTCGATCAGAAATATCAATCTGTGTCGTTCGTGGATCATTTTAAGAGCTGGATTTCTCATCCCACGTTTGTTGGAGTCTTGAAGATTACAGTTAGCATTGATTATGGATTATTTTCATACGTTTTTTTTTTTCTCTTTGAGTTATCCCTAGTATTGCTCTTTCCATGGCTCTCTTTGTAATTCTGAGTTGGTTCAAAATGATGCAAAACGATCGGCTGGAAATCATTTGGTATGAATTTGAGACATATTGAAGAGCACTTTGCCAATGTACTTGGAGCGTAAAGTATACAAGGAATGCATTATACCAGCTTTGACTTAAGGATGCAAAACAAGAAAATAAGATATATTTGTATATAATTATAAATGCGTTATATTACTTTGAAACTCTATTTACAATTATCTTCCGTTATCACACGGCTGTAAGAGCAGCATTTTCGACAATTGCTTATTCAAATTGTGCTGGCAGGACCAAATGATATATTCACCGTGTGATAACGTAAAATCATTTCAAATAGAGTTTCAAAGGAATGTAACGCATTTATAATTATTTCTGTTGAATCATATTTCTATATCATAATAGTACGCATATAAATATTCATAAATATATATATATATAAATATATATGATTACGTATATTCAGATGCCTGTACGTGAATGCACACGCAGATCAGAATGGGCTGTGATAAGTGGAAATTCTGATGTGAAAGCAGATAATGTATCCATAAATACAAATATTGAAGAGCACCTTGCCAAGGCACTCGGAGCGTAAAGTTTACAAGGAATACATAATACCAGCATTGACTTTCAGGTGTGAAACAAGAAAATGAAGTTTACACGACTATATATATATATATATATATATATACATATATATATATATATATATATATATATATATATAGTCGCGTAAATTTCATATATATATATGTGTGTTATAAAGAAATGAATGTATGATCCGGCAGAATGATTATAATTTGCGTTTTATTATATTGAAACACTTATTTGAAATAATCTCCTATTATTACACGGTGAATGTATCATTTGGCTTAGACAACGTTAAAAGAATAAGCAATCAAAGAAACTGGGACCACGTAGTGTCACTCTTACCATTGAGCTAAACTGCCGCTGGTAACACGAAAGCCAATTCGATAGCTTATTAATATAACGCATTTATAATTATTTCTATCGAATCATATATCCAATTCACAATTATACATACATATATATATATATATCTCCCATAGGAATAGAGCACTGTGGTGGATGAGGAATTTCTGTGTATATAGATATATTGCTTAAATTCAGCCTTACTGACCATCCAGTTCCGAAGTCCAGAGGTAGGATATCGGCCTGAAGTGAAGGTTTCAATTCTACCTCACGGATGGGATAACAGAAAGTCCATAGCCACACTGAAGAGATGTAATACATCGAAACAGCTGTCTGTGGATGATACAATATATATATATATATATATATATATATATATATATATATATATATATATATATATATCCAATTCACAGTTATATATATGATAAAACGCAATTTATTTTATACATATATATGTATGTGTGTGTAATTATGTGTATTCAAATGCTTATATGCAGATCAGAACGGGCTGCCGTAGGTAGAAATACATATGTGAAAGTATTTCTAAATGCAAATATGTATGCAATAATTCAAAAATGCAAACCCACGCGAAAGCACCATCAATTTCCCCTATGCCCGCCCATCGGCTGGTATGCTACCGCCTTGTTTTTATAGGATTTGACTCACTTCGGCTTCGACCTGCTCGCCAATTACCGAAAGAGTCTTGGCCCGAAAATTTCCTCATTTGGAAAAAACCAATCGAAAAGTGGCAACCTTAACCCAGCCAGAAAGATAATCGCTCCCGATTTCTCTCTTTTTCTTTCTCTCTCTCTCTCTCCCTCTCTCTCCCCCTCTCTCTCTCTCTCTCTCTCTCTCTCTCTCTCTCTCTCTCTCTCTCTCTCTATATATATATATATATATATATATATATATATATATGTGAGTGTGTGTATATATATATGTCCTCCCATCTCCTCTTGCCCTCACCCCCCTCTCTCTTTGAAAAAAATCTTATTTCAAGGATTCAGATGGGGACTTTTTATTTGTTTGTTTGTTGTTTTTGTCTTTAGTTTTTTACTACTTTTCTTATTTTAGGGAGGGGCGCTTTTTGTGGCATTTTTTACAAAATAAGCCAAAAAAAAAAAAAAAGAGACAGTTTTCCTGGCAAATGTCAGCTTACATACACATACCACAATTATTTGTGCTCTTTTTCTCATATCTTTCCTCCATTTGTAATGTTCGTTGTCTCTTTCGTTCTCTTCCTTCGTATTCTTTCAACTGGCATTATTATTATTATTATTATTATTATTATTATTATCATTATTATTATTATTATTAGTAGTAGTAGTAGTATTATTACTACTACTACTACTATTATCAATTCATTCAATCACGATTGTAGCGTTGTGAGACGGCTGCAAATGTGCAAACTATTATGGACAGGCACAGAACTCCATATTCCACAGTTTTTCAAGTTCTTGAGCAAGGTCCCGGTATTTCCCAATCCTTTTTGGTTTCTGCTGCCACAACCACATATAATCCTTCACCAACATCATTATTGTTGTTGTTGTTGTTGTTATCAATAGTGGTATTAGTATTATTAGTAGTTGAGGTCCCTTAACAGTGCTCTCTTGATATATCTTTTAATACTCCTGGTCCTTCACATAATGATAATTATCAATAATTCATTCATGGATTTCTCTTCTTTATTTTCATTCTCCAAATACTTCTTCTGCCTCCCGTTTCCTCCAACACATTAAGTCTCCTTCCTCTTCTCTATTTTCATCCTTTCTTTTACATTTTCTTCGTAATGCTTTTTTTTTCTTATTCATTATTACCGTCGCTTCTCTCTCTCTCCCCCCCTCTCTCTCTCTTTCTCTCACTCATTCTGAATATCATCATCACTGATGTCGTTGTCACCTGTTTATATCATGAGTGTTTCTGCCTTTTCCTTCTAGTTAGTATTTGTCTTTCTTTTCTGTCTCTTTGTTTTCTTTATATACATACATTTCTCCTTCTTCTGTTTCTTCAATTCATTTCCTTCTCCTTTTTCTTTTTAGACTTCAGTTGTTTATTTTTCTTCGTCGTCCTTTCCTTCTTTTTGTTCTTCCTATTCTTCTTCTCCTTCTTCAACTCGTTTCCTTCTTCTTTTTCTTCCTCTTCTCCAATCGTTTCTTGTACTCTTTCCACCCTTTTTCTTCTTCTTTTTCTCCCTTTCCTTCTTCTTCTTCTTCTTCTTCTTCTTCTTCTTCTTCTTCTTCTTCTTCTTCTTCTTCTTCTTCTTCTTCTTCTTCTTCTTCATCCCTCTCTTTTTTTTATTCAACTACTTTTTTCCTCCTCTATTTCCTCTCTCCTCAACATCTTGTTCAGCGGATTCTCTCCTTTCTCAACCACTCCTACAACTCTCCTCATTTTCTCTCCTCTATCCTTTCTCTCATTTGTGTAAGGGGATCCTTGGTAATGAAATGAAAGTATAATCGCCTGGCTGACACGAGACACGCCACCGATTCGCCTAAAATGAGCCACAAGAGGTGGACCGTGAGAAGGCAGAATTGATAGCGAGAGGAGCAGCGATGGTCGGGCAGGGAAGTGCGAGAGAAAATGGCAAGAAAGCAAAAGAGAACGAGTATATAAAAAAATCTAATTTGGAAGAAGCTACAGGAAAAAAAATTCCCAATTGATAGAAATATTTGAGCGAAAAGAGAAAAAAAAGATATATGGAAAGGAAGGTAAAGCTGATCGATATAAATATCGGGTTGATGAAAAAGTTCCCAGCATCGTGTATTGCACAATATCAAGGAAATCTTAGAAGTGTCTTTGAAGTTAACTCAGCTTTTTATTGCTTGTGAAATCGGCCAAGCATTAGGGAAAATTCTGAAAATAGGAAAATGGGCCCCATTCCTAATGAACCATGTTTTTCCCAGGACGTAGGCGATCATGGATCTTCACAGCTTCTTCTCTCTTGTCGCTCTCGTCTACACTTCCTGATATTCTTTCTGTCACCCATCTACTCAAAACCTTTAAGTAGGTTAGCCTATCTTTATTCACTAATCACTTTTCTTTCCCAAACAAGGCATGCTGTCAAAAGGCCTCGATTACATGACGGTTTCTACTGAGTGACTAACCAGACCAGTTTCAGTTTGAACGAGAAAATGTTTTTGAATCGTGTAGATCGTTGAGTAAAGGTTTTGAAAAAAAGAGGTATTTATTCACTTTTGGCACGTCTTTGTATTTCTACCACCATTTACCATCCTTTACAAGTCGACGGAGCACAGCCTTTTGGTGACAGGTGTTACCTGTGACTCAACCACCATTTTCAGCTTAACCGTAAATCGATTGGGGACAAAATTTCACAGCAATTGTAGTATGAAGTTGCAGTCCCAGGAGAGCCTAGAAACATTCACTGGTGGCAGATCGCAGTGTTTTCATAATCTCTGATCTTGAACGCGCTCTCACAGGAACAAATACATTTAGAATCACTCACATGCACGTACATAAGTCTCGCACGCTGACACGCAAATACACGGACATACACCATATATATTAGAGCAAAATGACGATTCAGAAGAACCTTGTGTACAAATGATTTTTTTTAGTTTATTTGGACGTTTCGCTAATTCATCTTATCTTCTTCGGAAAAATTATGATGCAGATGCAAGAAGTTATACATACACACACACACACACACACACACACACATATATATATATATATATATATATATATATATATATATATATATATATATATATATATATATATATATATATATAGTCCATGTATTATTGAGGACTGAACACAACAGATGATTCCACTTCACTATTGCTGGATAGATTGTAATTCATTTCAATACACTGGTCATATATATATATATGTATATAGATATATATATTTGGGCTAGTGAGATGAGGGCTGGGTGTTAGAACATGTCATTAATCATATCTCACAAACAAACTTAACACCTAACATTGATTACTTAGTTTCTCCAAAAGATTAAACTAAGAGAGAAAAAATGAACTAACAAAAAGCATTCCTAGAAATTGAAACATATCAGAAGTAAAGGAAACCTTTACCTTAAATATAATCTGAATATGTTTATAACTGTCATGATTCACATTCAAAACAAATTTTGCTTTCTGAGTCTGTTCATAAAATTTATTAAACAATACAAGTTCACACAAGCAAAACTGTAACAGGAAAGAGAAAGTTTTGCTTCGTAGTAAATTATGATTCTATTTTGGCACCCCATAAAAATAGATTTAAATGAGATTTTTACTCTGAATATAATCTGAATCTATCAATAAACTGCATAGAATGTTCAAAATTTCGCCCAAACCCAGTTAAACAAAATTTATGCCATCATAAACATAACGGTAACAGGGGGAAACGTTTGTTTAATAACAAATTATAATTCTACTTATGCACCTCAAAAACATTGACATAGATGGTGTTGTTATTTTCATATAACCATCTATGGATATGACGAAAAACGCTGGTAATAAACCTGTCTTGTTTTTTGATGAACCCCAGTATAAAAAACAAGATTACAAAAATAGATGAAGATATAACTAAATTACACACACCAAGATCCTAAAACTAATCAAAATATGGTTATGGGATAACACGTTGAAATAACACTGATTGTATTAAAGTTTATTTGCATCGCACGTAGATGTGGACATAAGATTTGACAAATAATCTTTTTTTTTTCAGCATCTCCCCCCCCCCCAAAAAAAGGTTTACATAACTAGATACACAGTTGAATTGAAGGATCTGGGACAAAGTAATATCGCAGAAGCTTATTATGTGATTTAGTAGTTCTTCCATCAATCCATTGAACAAGGATGTTTCGCTCTATAAATTTACTGCTATCCTCACGACATTATTTTAGTGATGATAGCGATGAGACTCAAAAGAATTCCGGGACTGGTAGCATATTTTGACGAAAATTTCCAGTTGCGATTCTGATTATTCACGAAATTTAATGTACCAATCTCACTTGGTGTCGAAAATACAATAATTATGAAGATCTGAATAAACAGCGAATACGTAAGTAACCTCAGATTTGCTAACGACATCGTTCTTTTTGCAAAAAAAAAAGCCCTCATGATCTCAAAGTAATCCTACACGAACGGAACGAAGAGAAAAAAAAGGTGGTCTTCACATGGACTTCAGTAAAAGAAACATGTTGAGGACAAAGACACAAAGACCCAAATCGAAAATGCTGACCTGAAAAAGTAAATCATTACACCTACCTAGGACGACGAATCTCTAAGAAATCCTCGGAAGAAAAATTAAATAACAACCACACTTGGATGAGCTTTCGCAAGAGCAAGCTCAATCTTCAAGAACAAGAAAATCCCAGCAATCATGAAGAGAAGAGTATACAGCTAATGCATCCTCCCGATTGTCACCTATGGTGCTAAAACAGGGAACCTAACCAAAAGACTGAGAAGTATGCGACGTGCACAGGAAAATATCGTGCTCAACATATGGAGAGATCACAAAACAGCACAGTATATAAGAGAAAAAGCAGGAGTCAGGGATATCAAAGAATTCATTAGGAAACTAAAATGCCAATGGGCTTGTCACGTTGCAAGAATGTCAGACAACCGATTGACATCATGACTCACAGCGTGGATCCCCAGAGAACATATGCGATATTATGGCCGGCGAAATATATGATGACATGACCAAATAGACAGAGAGTTCCTACAAATCCTAGGGAAGATCTGTACCCAACAACGGACTCTAAAAGGCGGACGAAGATGATGATGATGATGATGATGATGATGATGATGATGATGATGATGATGATGATGATGATGATGAAGCTACAGGAACTTGAAACAAAGAAATAATTTGGGGTAAATCTTGAACTCTCCACCAATACATTCTTGATATAATCGAACGTAGCCACTTTTCATTTTCGAGTAAAACTTTCTTACATCAATTTTTTCAACTTGCTTTTTATTGCAAATTACATTGACTGTTAAACAATCATAGATTAGGAGCAAAGAATAAACTATTCCCTTTCATCTCGGAGAAACTGTTCAGTACTACATACTGAGTTACTATCGCTATTTCAGCTATCAGAAGGTCAAATCTAACCGTTAAATATCCTTCATCCTTTCTCGACATTTCGGCACCACACTTATTATCGTTCTTACACTAGTTGTAATAGTTGTAAGATTATCCTGATTTATTTTATATAAGATGAAGCATTGTCAACCATTATTAATGTGCTTGTGTTTATTAGTTTGAGTTTGTGTGTTCCAGAGCTTCTGGCGATACTGTTTAGTTAACAGACTTCGAAATTGGCATCAGTACTCCAATAGACAGCCTTTTAAGGTCTTTTGTTTTATTCTTGGTAAAAAAATCTTTTTTGATGTTTTGGGGGCCATCTTCTGACGAGATGGATATCATCAAAATTCTGGAGAACCTAGATGTTCCTAAATGTTTTCCCGGGTAAAACATCAGTAAATATAGATAGAATTTTTTCTGACCTTAGTAATTCGATGGATGTTTTTTTTTTTTAACATGACTTCAGATGCTGACGCAACGATTGTTCAATTATTATCTATGTGCCATGCATACAGGCTGCCATAATGGAGCTAGAGGGCTGGAAATTTAAACATTTATTCCTTATCATGTTTAAAAAAGGGGTTGTTTTTGTTGTTTTTTTTTTCAAAATTCCCACTTGAATTGAGATTCAATTTTCAATGTGAGTTTACGCACAAGTTTTTCTTCAGTTATTGTTTTTATTGGGAAATTCAGACTTGTTTAGTGATCACTGTCCAATATATGACGATAGAACTAACTAATTCATTGATCATCTCAATTTCAAATTTTACAATTGATTACCCCCAAATTCTGCCATAAGTCGCTGGTCACGTGTTTGTGAGTGACTAAACAGACCTGATTTGTTTTGTTTTACTCATGTTTTGGGTATCCGATTGTTTTTGTTTATTCCGGGGGAGGATGTAAATAAGACATCGAAATGTTCATTATTATTCATCCATTATCCATAACCACTTACAGTTACAACAAGTGAAATGAAAGCCATAATTCAGTTTCTATTGGCTTCCCTGTCAATCTATCGATCATGCAATCTCTCCATGTCTACCTTTTAGTATCGATCTATGCCTCAGCCAACATCCTGGTTGTTTCTTATCTATATCTACCTACTAATATATGCACACACGCACACAGGAGTGCACTCGTATGTGTGTATGCATTTATAAATATGTATGCATTTATATATGTACATGTATGTGCGTGTACATATCCGGTTACATATGTAGAAGTTTACATCTGTATTTATTCACCTGTTTGTATCAGTGTTTTCACACCTGTCTAAATAATCGCACTTGCATTCGAGGACAAACATATATATATATATATACATATACATATACATATGCACACACACACACACACACACACACATATATATATATATATATATATATATATGGGGGGGGTTGAGAGCGTGTTTGTGTGCGTGTGAGCTACGTTTCCAAGTTCAGACATAAACTAAGCTTTGTCAATCTATCAATACATACACACATACACACACTAGATCCATGGTATCCTTCGATGTTGTTCCCTTCAGTCATGTGTACAACAACAGATAAATTTTAGTGACATAAGTCTGGACCATTTAAAGACCCTGGACCTGTGAGTAGCACCCTATTTATGTAGAGCGAATTGAAATAAGAATAGATTCAAGTTGATTTCAAAAATTAATTTTATCCTTGATGACATTATCAATATCAATATATTTATTTACATCTTTTTCGATACGTTATAACTCACGAAGTCCTTTGTCACTCGTTCATAAATATGAATTACTAAGGAATCACTCCGACACACAACAAAAATAACATACAGATAATTCATATATATATATATATATATATATATATATATATATATATACGAAAGATGTTTGTTTCTGACTATTGTTCCGATAGACTCCTAAACGGTTGCATACTCCAAGCTGAAAATTTGTATATATGGGCAACTTGATTCCAGGATTAATATAGGGTAGGTAGCAACGATCTTTGGTGATCTCCGACGGTCATTCCAGAGTCAAATTAATTTTGCAATCTCAAATCTAACAAAGGCACTGTACACTAGGGACTACAAATTTGTGTACAATTGAAAAAATGACTTTATGGACCCGATCCTAATTTCAGGGGTTACCATTAGTCAGGTATCTTTTTCAGCCAAGGGTTAACGTCTGGGCCGAATCGTCTTCAGGCAAAACGTCCCGCAGCTGTCATATGCTTTCGTGTGTGCACATGTGTGTATCACAAACGAATTACAATACAAAACTTATATTGTCTGAGTAGGTATGACACACCAACTGTTGTATGTTTATGTAATAGTAAGCGTCATCAGTAGATATTCTTTTTCTTTGTTTGTTTCTGTCCAGCATGCTAGAGAATATATCTACACAAACGCGTCTGGACAATAAAGACATTGGCTCCAACGTTTTATCAAAGAAACCATTATCAGTTAACGCCTTAGTCTCCCTTCAACCAGAGCGCTCGACCGCAGCAAGAGCCGTTATCGAGAAAGTCGATCTCGGTCATTGGAAATGCCTTTTCGTTTCAATTATCCGACGAAGCAATACATATTCAAGAAATTGGACCCCAGCCAACACGGGTTGCTTTATCAAGGGCCAGCGACGCCCTCGATGTCATTTGGGAGAGGGCTACTTAGTGTTTACCAGTCCGTCTGGTGACGTCTTTCTCTTTCTTTCTCGAAAATGATAACATTGTTGCTTACAGTTGGCTAAGATATCACTGTTACTACGCGACTGTGCCATGTGTAGAAAACCAACCATGTCTAACGCCAATAATTTTGCATGAAGCCGTCGCCAATTGAATCTTGAAAAAAAAACTGAATACAATACACCATATTTCGAAAGAAAATCACACTTGAAAAATACATTCACCCTCATCCATCCAAATATCCAGTTCAAACATTAAAATGAATTTGAACAATTTTTATATAGATATAAAGCATGAACTATTATGAATAACATGGGTATTCGATATTAAAATTCAGTTGGATGATAACACATATTCGAATTGAAATTGATCGGACGTATTAACTAATGCATTTGCTTTAGCGTAACATCATATCGTTTGCTACTTGTACAGATAATTGCATGAAGAACATGCACTCAATTAATCACATTTATAGCGGCTGGTGTTCAATCACTGGCAAAAGTCAAGGGAGACGCTCGTTCCAAAGTTGAAATATTTACTCACCATAATCTTTCAATCTCCATTTCCTTTGATCAGTTCAAGAATCCGACAAAGCCTAACCTTATATATATATATATATATATATATATATATATATATATATATATATATATATATCAACTCCAAATTCTCATTTTTGTTTTTTCACGGTCTGTATCTGCTCTACTTGTTTCTTTCAGCACCACAGTTATGTTATTAAGAAATGTGTACACGATCCGACAGAATGATTATAAATCGCAGCATATTATATTGAAACTCTTATTTGAAATGATCTTCCAATACCACACAGTTAATGTATCATTTGGCCTAGACAACGTAAACAGAATAAACAATTCATCAAAATGAGGCTGCTGGGGGAATCGAACCTGTCACCGGTAGTAACATGATTCATTCTTTGGCCTTTTTCAGTTGTACCATCCGAATGTGATGACGGTATACAGATGTTTTCCTTCCTATGGTAGCAATGCTTATAACGTAAGATTCGGGTGTTTTCATTTCTTCTTGTTTAGCCTGGATTTACATACTTTTCCCCTGTACCGGAAGTCACATTGATTTGGAATTTGCACATGTCTGACTTATATGCCCAGCGACGTGTTAATGTGCGCTGCTTCTATGATTTTTCTCAGTTCCCATCGATGTAGAATGGATTAACTCAATAATTCTGCAAACAACACTAAAAATAAGTTCAGTCGTCCCCAAAAGATCTCTGGGTGTTAATGACCCTTCTCAAAACTATTGACAGCATCTATACAAATTAGATGCTTGGGTATCGTGATATCTTTCACTGCATCTTCAACGAGAGTAGTTCTCAACCTTTTTCAACCAATTCTCCGCTTGATCAAAATTTTCAGCATCACTCCTCCCCCCGGGACCGAAGATTCATAGTAATGCATCTATTTATTTACTCTCACACCTGAGCAAAATGCGACACAGGGTCAGGGCTTTACGTGGGGAAAATAGGAGCAACCCATCAAAAATAGCTCCAGCCGACGCGACTTTGGTTGCTAAGCAACCGTGGTTGCTAAAGCAACCGTGGTCACGATAGGAATAACAGGAATATGTCATTTTTCTCTTATTAGCCCCTCATTTGTTGTTCAAATGTTATCAGCGTATCCAATTCGGGCGATTCCGTTTTGAAAGATAGGTCAGTCAGTGATGTGACAATTTTAACAAACATCCAAGGCTTATTCACACACACTTTGCAATGGTATAAAATTTTCCCCCTAGCATTTTAAAATTCCTCCTAGGGGGCAGGGATCCCCACTGATTGAGAACCACTGTTCTAAGACATCAATCAGATATATCAGTGACCAACTCAAATTTTCATCCACATAGATCACTTTATAACACTGGAAAAAGTGACACGATTCGTGGATATCTTGAGAATCAACAGGGTTTTTTTTTTTTAACTCTGTGTAGATTGAAAACCCTGTTCATGCACTCTTGAAGTTGCTGTCCACCTGGACAAACAACTGTTTTTGACAGTTTCAAATTCCTTGTACATTTGGATTAAACATGAGGAAAATGGGATCGAATTTCGGGTGAGGCTACTTGAGTTCACTTCACTCTGATGCCCTTAGGAAAGTCATGGATTCCATTCTCCCTGTGCTATGCTGATTTGTCGGATATCTCTACAAAAATGTCTTCTCACTGGAATGCCTTAATGATTGACGGAGAATAGAGTGGGCAAGAGAGCACTGGGGTAAACTACTCTCACACGAATAGGTCAGTGATGGTGAACGATCTTTTAGCACAGAGTGTCGAAATTTTTATTGCTTGTATAGTTTAGCTTTCAAAGAGTCGCTTACATGAATATGCGTATATTAGTTTTTGGTAAAAGCTTATATATAAGCAGTACATTCTTCTGATATATTTATAAAACTAGGAGTTTGATAGAATATAACTTGAAATTCCAAAATATACTTACAAAGATAAGATAATAAAAATAAGATTTTCGATTTTTTTTTCCACGTCTATCATCTAAAACTCTTTGTCATAGGTTTGCAAAACTGACCTTAAGTAGTAACTGTAATAAGCTGTTATACTTATTGCCAGCCTCGACTAGGGGTCAGTCAATTCTACCGTTTCTTGCTTTCAGTTTCTCTTGCTAGGTTTCTTTATTGCTATCCAAGTTATTTATGCGGCATTCAACGTAATGTAGCGTGCGTAAAGTGTTTCTAGAGACCAGGCTGCATGTCATAGATAGTCGGAAGTTTTTGCCGACTACGCATGCGCACGAGGAACGAGTTATTTTTCGCTTGCCTACGTAGGTAGATAATACGTGCTTAAGTGCTGTTTGAGTAGGTAAAGAAAGTGCGCATACTTTCTCTTCTTGAAATATCATGTCAATGCACAAGAGAACTTTTCCGTTCCCTCTTGCCTCAAGTGCCATTGCACACGCGTTTGTACAGGTGAATGGGTTAGTGCAAGCCTACAACGCGGATATGAATATACGTAGGATTCTGGATTATATAATGACTTGCTTATGCTTGCTGTGATTCTAAGCATGTACGTCCGTCCAGAGCACAAAGCACGGACTTAACATGTGTTTCTGAACTGATTTGCTCGTGTGCCTGTGTGTTTGCGAATACAATATTGTCAATTTTTGCTTATTTATCATTAGCACTCGATTCTTCACCCGCTAATTGACATGAATACATTGCATTGATTTTTTTGTCTAGTAGCAACTTAATTGATAGCTTCAGATTATCAATTTGTTGAAAATGAATATTTTTTTAAAAAGTCAGATTGTAGCCAATTTAGCGCTATCACGCTGCATTCAGCGCGTTTCTTATTCTGACAGTGCGAAAAAAATTACCAAAAACTGTAGCATTATGGCCATTTTCTTGAAGTCAGATGGTCTTCTAATTCATAACTGATGAGGTTTCCAGAACACGTTTTCAGTGAGTGAACATCGAGAACTGAATTATTCAGATTCGTGTATTTATTTTTGTTGTTTTGACCACGTTATTTCAGCCGATGCACTCCCTGCCTTCCTTGCATTATCAGAAGTTCTGAAATGAAACATTGTCCCAATTTCATTATTCATTAGAGCAAAAATCTTCTTTCCAGTTCCATTCTGTTCATTTCAGACTATGCATTCTGTTGCTTAGCTCGTATTATCAAAAAATCTGAAATGAAGCATTCTCTTTATTCTGTGAATTATCAAGACTAGTATCCCCATCGTGTTTGTTTCGGTCTCCATAATCTAGTCTCTCTGTTGACTTTCTATTACTTTCGGAGGTTTTCAGATACAGTATTATCATTATTCCATTAATCATTCAGAATTTATTATTATTATTATTATTATTATTATTATTATTATTATTATTATTATTATTATTATTATTATTATTATTATTATTATTATTATTATTACTTGCTATGTATGAATATCGTTTTTTTTTTTCGCCCGTACGCCGACTGTCAAGCCTTAACAAAAGGTTTCAGACAGAGATTACTTTTTTGCCAAGGAGGGTAGATTTTCGGAGAACTTGCTTGTCCGTCTATAAGAGCGCCAAGGCTTTCCCCCCACTTTTTCTTGAATGTATACCCACTGGTCATTATCACAACTACATGTCTTGTTTTTATAGAAGTGCTCGCTGCCGATTCATTTTTCGTATAATAACAATAATGATAATAATAATAACATTTATTATTATTATTATTATTATTATTATTATTATTATTATTATTATTATTATTATTATTATTATTATTATCATTATTATAATAACAACGATGATGAAAAAGGGAACCAGGCTTGTAATTATAGACAAATCACGTGCCGACCACAAATGTGGTAAATCTTGATATATTGACAGATAGCATAGAATATATATATATATATATATATATATATATATATATATATATATATATATATATATATATCCATTGAAAGAAGAGGACTTACCAGAAGAACAAGAAGGGTACAGGAGATGAACTAAGGAAGAAATGACTTGCTCTGCATCGACCAGATGATCTTAAAAGAAGTAAGAAAAAGGAAGAAGAACGCTGCAATGGGATGGATAGATTATGAAAAAGCATACGACATTATTCCACATAGCTGGATACTTAGAATATTCAAGATTGCTGCAGTGATAGGCGAGGAAGATATGAGCGGAAGGCTGAAGACCTGAGGAGACTTACTGTCACTCAGCCTTCAGTAGTAACCAACGGGCAACTCATGAGATACTGTAAAGCACAGCACTGTTTTGGACTGTAAAAGTGTGAAGAGGAGGGCTGGAGACCTTGAGGAAACTTGCTGTCACTCAGTCTCCAGCTCTGACTACCAGGCAACTGGCGTAATAATATTATCTCAATAATGATAATTAATTCATGTTCATTTGGCACACTTGAATCGGATCAAAGACTGAAATAACAATAAATGAATTTCTGTCGCGTTTTATCTCTGTTTGACAAGGGGCCCTAGAAGATGTCATAAGGGGGGATATGGCAAAAAAAGCTGAGAATGGCTGCTCAAGACTTATTTGTCGTTTGACGTGGCCAAGGCTGGGGAGACGGAGGTAATAGAAAACATTTACGAACAAATACTTTGGCGTGCACGCGTGACAGTGAATATTATGAAAGCAAGGGATGTTATCAAAAAACAAAAGGACTTCACGTAAAATTCCATTAACGGGGATTTATATTCATTTAAATACAAAAATGAGTGTGGTACTGCTCAAGAGGAGAACAGAAAAGTACGTTATTAAAACATATCTCTCCATATCTGCTGGTGGGAGAAGCTCCACGTTTTTGGTCTTGTGTTCAAATTATCACATTCTCAAAAGCCTGGGACTCACCTACTCACCTGCATTATTTCTTGATAGGTTGGATTTTTGGTAATTCAGCACTATGACTAAACAGTTTTGAATTACTGTCCGATTCACCCCCAGATTAAGATCTGGGACAAAATTTTTTCCCGTTGAGAAACTAATCAGTGCTTTCAGGACAAATATTGTGTTCCCTGTTTTCAACACCTTGGGTTTTTTTAATCACTTTCCCATTCACTGCCAGAATAAGAACACACGCGTTTAATATATTTCTCGTGAAATATCTCGTCAGCCACTGCAGGAAAATCATTCTTGATCATTTTTTTTGCAGCATCCATGAAATGTCTTGAATTACTACCCAATTGAGTGGCAGAATAAGAAAATATAGCACTTGCAGAAATATTCCGAAGTTCTTAAGAACGATATGCAAAGTGCTTCTTCATGAGTGCCCCGCCCCTACTTTTAAAGGTCAGGATGTTGTTTGCTAGATGCATTCTAAATCACATTTAGCAGCTGTAGGAAATAATATTGCAGCTTTGTGAAAATATGTCGAACTGCAGTTCATTATCTAGGCGGTAGAATTGAATATCATAACTTAAAAATGTATTTTCCTTATGTAGTTTAATCTGCTCTGACAGAAACTGACCTTGATTTCTTCTGGAAAATTTTCATTTTTGAGAAATATTATGTTTTTAAAGTGTAAGTAAGTGAATAGGCTCCAAAATGGGGGTTTGATTTAGAGTGAGTATATGATGCAAAACTAGACCCTGATTTTATGCCTATCTTTCTGGCATTGGATTTTTTTTAAATTTACAATATAAAGTATACTGCTAAACTGGTCCCTCATTTTGTGTCCGTCTTTACTCAACTATGAAAGCTTGTGTTGCTTGTTAGTTGTCATTTTATGAAGGCTCATTGTGTACGTGTAAGTACGCTAGTTGACAGGCGAACAGCTAGATCGAAGCAGAATAAGATAGGGGGAGAGAGAGAGACAGAGCTAAAAGATTGGGATAGAGAAGGCAAGAAACGTGCAAGTGATAGACATATATATATATATATATATATATATATATAGAGAGAGAGAGAGAGAGAGAGAGAGAGAGAGAGAGATAGAGAGAGAGAGAGAAATAGATAGATAGATTTGAGTGAACTTTGAAGATGGATATGTGCTAAGATCATGTTTTAGGCTTTCGTTTGGAATGCATATCTGAAAATATATCCTGAAAACTATATACAAATACGAAGCCATTTTGTCTCTAAACAAGCATATAAGTATGTGGAGATGCAAAATACGTGGATCTATACGCTTATTGCATACAATTCTTGTCCGTGCAAACTTGCAAGTCCGCTCTTAACGCACGCGCTAATCACAATCTCCAACCCGTTTTCGCACCCTCTCCATGAAAGCATAAATGTTACAGCACTCGGCAGCCATCCAGATGAAAGTGGTCGAATTCCAATGGACGATAATAGCCGAAGCGATCCAGTAGCCACTTTTCTGATGTGGTCATCTCATTGAGTTTCTCTCTTGGCCTTCTCTAAGCCACAGCGGGTCTTCGCGTCCTCTGACCTTCGCTCGGTGCAATGAACCTACCAATTCCGAATGCCAGCACTGAATAGTTTGGCATAGGCTTTCGCCCTCCTGCTGCGGGAATTTCACAAGTGGTCGTATGAGTGGCACAGGTATTCCGGGGGTCCAACTTTGTAATTGATTCTCGCGTTTTTACCGGTATCTTAACACTGTTCGTGGTACGGGAAAGAAAAAGGGAAGAAGAAATTAGTGACCAACGCCCAGTAATTACTGAAGAGAACGAAGAAGGGCTCTCAGAAACGAATCTATTTTTCACTCTTCATTCCTACCTTTCCTATTTCTCTTTCTTTCCTCGATTCAACTTTTCAGTTTTCTTTCTTTAAATCTTTCTTTTTGGCCTTTTTATCCAAATCTTACGTCTTTCTCAAATCTTTTTTCTTTCTTTCTTTTAATTTTTCATTTCTTTTTTTAGAGTTTTTAATTCTTTTAGAGTCTTTCTCCTTTCAGCATTTCTTTTGTTTTTTCGGTTTCAAACTTTTCTTTCTTCTTGCATTCTTTTTAATTTTTTCTCATCAGTCTTCTTAAGATTTTTTTTCCGTCTTTTTTTCATTCAATCCTTCTTTCTAATCTTTTTTCTTTCTTTCTCTCAGGTTTTTTTTTTTCTACCATCTGCTTTTTTTCAATTTTCATTTTTTTAATTCCTTTGTTTCTTTCTGTTTTTTGCCTCTTTCTTTTTTAACATTTCCCTCGTTCATTTTTGGAATTTTTCGGTTATTTTCCTTCCGCTTTTCACAGACTTTTTTAGTTTCTTTTTTCTCGCATGCAAACGTTCTTAAGCTTCCTCTTTCTTTCAAACTTTCCGTTTAGCTTGTTCCTTTCCTACTTTCTTTCTCTCTTTCAGTCTTTCTTTTTTAAATGCTTTTTCTTTCAGTCTCTTTTCTTTGAGATTTTTACCTATTTCTCTCCTTCTTTCTTTATTTCATTTTTCGCTTTCTAATTACGTTTTCCCTTTGTGTTTTTGCTGTCTTTTTCTTTCTTTTCCATCATTTTTTCTTTTTCATTTCTATTATCTCTTTCCATTTCTCTTTCTTTCATTTTGCCGTTCATATAATTTTTCTTTTGTTTCTTTTTCCTCTCCTTCATGTATTCACTTTCTATTCGACCTCTTCCCTATTCTCTCCTCTTTCATTATTCTATCTGTATTCCTTCATCTGTTTCTTTACTTGGATTTTCTTATTTCTATATTCTTTTTTTTCCTTCCTTATTCCAAAATTTCGGTCTTTTTTTAATTTCTTTCTTTCAGTCTATCTTTTTTAATTCTCGCTCATTTCTTTTTTCCTGTCTCAATTCTCTTTTCATTCTCTTTATTTCATTCTTTCGTCCATTCATGCCCTTCCCTCTTCCTGCTCTGCCCTCTCTTTGATACTTCTCACTTCCTTTTATTCTCTTTCTGCTCTTCGATTTCCTTTCTTTTTCTTCTTTTCTCTTCATTTTCCTTTATTTTTTCCTTCTTTCTTCCTTCTTATTTTCTTTCTCCTTCCCACCATTTATCATCTTTTTATATCTTTAATTCCTTCAATTTTTTTCACGTATCTTCTTTTTATCCTCAGTTCTTTTTTCTTTCTTTCTTTCTTTCTTTCTTTCTTTTATTCATTCATTTCGGTGTTTTTTACTTCTGTATTTTTAGATTCCGTCTTATGTTTCATATTTGATCACCATTTTCTGTTCTTTTTTCTATCTTTGTCCTATTCATTATTTTTCTACTCTTCTTTCTTTTTCACTTTCTTTTTCACTTCATTTCTTCGGCTTCTAGGAAGGAATGAAGGAATGATGGAAGGAAACTGGACAGGAGAAAAGAAGAGATTATTAGGCACGTAGGAAGAAGATATTTATACATCGGCTCAAAGGAAGAAAGAAAGTGTTGGGTCTTCGAACCTTTGGTCTTACTCGTGATAATATGAACGGCTGGTAAAAGAAGGTGAACATTAAAGAAATAGCAATAAGAATGGTGGAAAGAAAGAAAGAAAGAAAGAAAGAAAGAAAGAAAGAAAGAAAGAAAGAAAGAAAGAAAGAATAGTGATCACAACCCTAATATTAATGATGAAATTAACGGAAATAAAAGAAGACAAACTACAGCTAAACATTATTAGATAGCAAGCAAGTAGGAAAGAGAGAGGGGGAATAAAGAAAGAAAGAAAAAAAAAGAAAGAAAGAAAGAGAGAAGGGATAATCAACCCCCCGGTCGCGCTAGTGATAATATCAAATACGGAAATAGGAGGAAGATGAGCAACAAGAAATCGGTTGTAAAAATAGTGGAAACAAACAAAGAGTATTATTAGGAAGGCGTTGGAGAAGGCTACCCGGAAACTCCCAAAAATGATAGAAAAAAGAAGAAAAATGGTGATCGGAGAAGGAACGGAGACATCAGTGATTTGGACGGACTGAGAAATAGTCAAGAAAACAGAGGTAGAATGACGGGAGAAAGCATGAAGAAAGGCGGAGACATTTTCGAAAAATATCACCAACAATAATTAGGAATTCGACCAGTAGCCTAAAAAGAGAGATCAGTTAAGGGCCCTTCATCATGTAAAAATGCTGAACGGATCAGATGGCTTATAAATCAAGAAGAAAAGGTTGCAGCAAAAAGTCTCTTTGCTAATCAGCAGCCTTATTCAGAAACTCGACCACTCCAGCCAAACGAATGGTGCAGTCAGTTCTAACAGACAAACTCCCCTCATATTCACGGTTCATCACCGGTCACGCGATTAAACGGAAGTCAGCTGTCACGTGTCAGAGGTCAAATTGAATGATGAGAGGCGCCGAAGTAGTGAGGAAAAAGAAGGAAAAAAAAAACGTTGTCCGGTAGTCAGCCACGAGACTAATCGGTCACTCAGTCCTTCGTTCTAAATGGTTTTGGGGGTTGTCTAATAGGCTCGTTAGTAATGGCGATGAATTCCGAGTCACACATATGGTCGAGAAGGCCGAATGATGAACACGCTACTCTCGAAATAACTACTCATTCTTCGAATCAACTGAGAACGGTCAGAATAATCCAATATCATTGCAGTGTCAGCACCCTCATCTTTGAACCACTCGATAAATTACAAAATCTGTACAGACTTGCAAATGTCAAGAAAAAACAACAACACTATAAACTCTTACTCGCGGCATCGCCAGCCTCCCAACATTGTAATATTTAACACACCAAGGCGACTTAAGATTTTACAGATATGATTCATCGCCTTTGTCAAAGGAAAATGACTGACAAAAATCTTGGTACACGAAGATCATACTCTAAGCGTCTCATATATGTGTTGAATACGGCCGGATCGCGTTGGAAGCATTGGTTTACGTACGATCACAGAAGTTGAGCGAGGTCAACTAAGGTCAAGCCAGATCATTTCCTAGACGGGTGAACGCACGCAGCAACAAGATTGCTCTGCAGAGATCTTACTCAAAGCTCTGCTGAGAATTACAGAATAATCTTTCCAATAAAAAATCGGACTGTGCACTCGGTCCTTTCTGAAGCATATGCTGCTCGATGGAGAACACATGATAGTGTGCTCTCTATGGCGTGACCAGGAAAAAGACTTCCAACTGAAATGGTGGGTGGGAGATATTTATCTTGGTAAAATTATCATCTTTAATTGTAAGAAAAGTCGCACTACTAATTATGTAAGATGATGTTTTAGTGTAAATTTTGATTATTCATAATGTTAACTACATCCGTATCTGGGATTGAAAGTCGACATTACAAAATCGATAGTTACAGTTAAAAGTCGACTTTTAAACTTCAAAATATTGAAAGGTGTGGATTAAAGTCGATATTATAAATTTCGAAACAGCAACAGTCACAGTAAAAAGTCAACATTGTAAACTTCAAATTGCAAAAATCTAAAGTTAAAAGTCGACAAATTGAACTTCAAAAAGTTGAATAATCAAGTTGAAAATCAATATTGTAAACGGACAAAATTAAAAGTTACAGTTGAAACTCAATATTATGAACTTCTTTTTCTTCTTCCTCGTCTTCTTCTTCTTCTTCTTCTTCTTCTTCTTCTTCTTCTTCTTCTTCTTCTTCTTCTTCTTCTTCTTCTTCTTCTTCTTCTTCTTCTCTCCCTCCCTCTTTCTCTCTCTTTGAGATCTGTACTAGGATGATCCAACGCACACACACACGCACACACACATACACACACACAAAAGGCATATAAATACAAGTGTGCTCATGATCAAATATATTGATAATCTCACACTCAGACACTTCCATATTAATGTTCTCCACCAAATAGATACACGTGCGTGCACACAGAGCTTGCTTCTCTTTTATTTTCTATTTAGATACAATGAAAGTATATAAAATACATCTGCTTTTTATAACCAAATCCTTGCAGACAAAAATTTCAAAAAAATATTACCCCAAAGGGTTTTGCCCGGGCGTTTTATGGATCACGTGTCTATGAGTAGCAGGATCTTTCTGAAAACGTTTACATTCAAAGAAATATGATTACTTTGGCCAAGGAAGATGTATTTTCAAGAAATGAATCCAATTCCCTTTATGGCAATGAAGATCTCTAATACACGCATCCCTCGTTATGATACTATTCGTTAAAGCACGATATCTATAATAATACAGTTGGATAGTGATCCCAGAAATATCAATCCTATTCTAACTCAACTAGATCTAGCTCGAAAATGGCTACATCTAATTTTATCGCCGCTCAGTTATAACAGGGTTGGATTTCTCAGACCCCAACATCCACGTTATATCGGACGACGACTGTATAATGTTTTGTTTAGCAGTTGATATCTGCTTTCTACTTTGGAGTTCACAAGTTAGGGTTATTGCTTTAAGGGTTAGTGTTACCGGAAATTTGGTTTTGATATTTGAAAAAAATATTAGAACAACAACTAAAAGTTTACGAAAAAAATAAAAAAAAGAGCGCAAACTTCCATTTTCTGTAAAAAAAAAAAAAAATGAATGAAAAACAACTAAATAAATAGTTTAAAATAGGTGGATAAATTGAAAAAAAAAGTCAATACATATGCAGGAAGAACTCAGGAGATATTTACGCTTATGGTTCTTCGTAGCGGAAAATCGCCAATCGTCAGAAATGCCTGGCACCTCTGCTGAAAAATGGCCAAACATTTTAGTGCAGGGACATGAGAATCTAATTAATCATTAAATTTATCAAGGCTGCTAAATTATTATTCATATGAAAAATCCGAAGTTCCCTAAATCCAGACAAAAATTACAAGAATCGATTTTAGGTCAGTCGATAAGGGTAGCAAGATGGCTTACTTTTTTCTGTCAATATCTAAAAAAATAATCGCTACTGTGCTTCTCTCGCGTTTTGCTTTAGTCAATCTCTGCAATAACAAAGCTAATTCATTTTCTTGCTTAACGCTACTTACTCAAGCTGATACAAGGTATCTGACCTAACTAGCTAAGATGGAGAAAGAACAAGTCAAATATTTCTAGCAGTAGGGATTAGAAATTAATGACAAAGCACTAGAGTTGAAGAAAAAACTGTGACGTTGGTAATTATGAAAACAGAACAAACATTTTGTGCATAAAGCAAAAATCATTGAAAATGTCAAAATGTCACGAACCATGTCATAGAATGTCAGAAACATCATAAAATGACATAAAATGTGATCAACCGTGTCATAAAATGTCATGAAATGCCATTAACCATGTTATAGGATGTCAAAAAATGTCATTTACAAGAGAATGCGTGAAAAATGGTCAAGTCTAATACATTTTGGTTTATGATTGCTCAATTCTTTTCTCTGTTTGAGTCCTGAAATCGAGTCCGAATTTGTTTCAATAATATTAATATTTATATTATTGAATCCCTTGAGTCAAATCGGGAAAGGGGAAAATGTGGTCAATTGGCCCTGTCTGTTGTTTACTTCAAAGATTATACGATTTTCGATTTTCTCTGTGTTTCCCTGGAAGTGTTTACTGTTGATGCTGCTGTTGATGGAAGCCATTTAAAAAATATATCATCATCATCATCATCATCATCATCATCATCATCATCATCATCATCATCAATTGTCATCTCTCGCGAAAGTAATTGACAAAATCAAAAGGAGATTCAAAAGGGAATCTCATTAAGACGCTCCATCAAAACGGGCGGGAAAAAATCATTAACATGAACATAACAGAAAAAAAAAGTCAAAGAGGGAGAAACAAAAAGACAGATCAGAAAGCCAAGAATGACAGAGAAGAAGAAATTCAAAAAGGGGAAGGACACAGGTCTGGTTAGTCACTCAGTAGCAACTCCCACCCAAACATTATATTTAGGCAGCATGCTGTGTTGGGGATGATCAATCTAAAGAAATGGAAAAGGGACGATCGATGAATAAGTTACTTCTCTCACCTTTTGTTGGACAAAAAATAATCCAAAATTTCGAAAAGCAACCAGATATTCTACCTGACACAAACCAAGGATCGATTTTAGCATAAACAAACATTGTAAATTGAACCCCTCACTTTAAACTTACTTAGGAGGATGAAGAGCAAGCAGTCTTTCTTTGATTCAATTGATTCTCATGCTAGTAAAATATTTCAAAATGGAAATATTTTGCGAGTATTAACAGAAATCGTAAATGACTTTTCAAACATAAAAATGCATAACTTGTACATTATATTATTACATCGTAGCATTAATGACGTCACACCTTTAATGACGTCACATCTCTTCATTCCTTCCTATTTCCATTGTTTAACGTTGGTGGGACAGAGCGACCGACACTCACACTCAGACCGGTCGAAAAGCATCTGATAGAGGTGTGTGGACAAATCTAAAAAGCTATGAGAGACAAAGTAGAAAACAAAGAATATTTTCTGGAAGATAGCAAAAGAAACTGGGAATAAGCGATATATACCTACTTTTCGATCATGACATGTAAAACTGCGATGGTTTTCGAGGAAATTTGCAAATTTTGGATCACGGTAAAAAGCTTCTCGTCTTACTTAATGATCAAATGCCTTAATTTTTGCCCTTGAATTCTTTTCTATGTCACAGAGTTCTTTACTCGAAAGAACGAACATATGGAGTTTTTTTCTTTGAATTGTATGGTCGATTTCTTTCCTTTCTTTTACTTGTGGTAACGTGTATCTTGGACCCGGCATCATGGTTAGTGTGCTAGATTCTTGGGTCTCGAATTCTCTGTGAACTCTTTACTCGCGAGCAAGAACAGCATTCTGCTCTGACACACAATCTGCTTAATTTTCCAGAATGGAATTCCAACGCGTGTCACTCATGCCATATTGATAATTGTATAGAAGATCTTGTAACATTGAATTCTTTGTTTTACCTCTCAGTTTTCTAAAGAAATGATAATCAAGAAGAGCAAGTTTATCGTTGAGGTAGATGACGCATGTAGATGATGATGCTTGAGAAACTCTTTGAAATCATATATACGAGGGCAGCCAAAAAAGAAATAGAACTTTCAAAGCAGCTCACCAACGAGGCGTTTTAGTGTCTTCGCTGCTGTTATGTTGTGATGCGACCATTTTCACAGAACACACAAAGCGATTGTCGTCCGTTGACTTGGAAAGAGAAAAAAAGGCCAAACGCACTACACACGCGTTCGTTCTTGCTCGTGTTGCTCAAATACTGACCGACGTGTTGCAATACACTTTCTTTTAGATAAAAGTCACTGCTACACAGCATAACAATTGCGAGCCATTTAAAACGTCTCATAGGAGTGCTGTTTTAAAAGTTCGGTTTCTTTTTGGATAGCCCGCTTACATACGTACGTTGATAAAAACGATATAGCATTGAAGTTATCCGGCTAAAGCACTAATACCCTTGAGAAAGGTATGAATTCACACCAATGTACTCAGTCCCGTCACCAGATATCTTGAAAAAGGTTTCGTCACTAGCATTCCACAAAGGTTATCAGAGAAGAGAGATGACGAATCAGCTCATGGGCAAAGGCCGTAACACACATTGTTAACCTGGACAAGGTCCGGTTTTCTTACACATAAATATTGAAGTCTTTTGAAACAAACTTCTAAAAGCACATTAGGCTTCCTTCTTTAGTTTACACTATCAAAGACCAGTCAAGATGGCCACATCTTTTGGCGTTGACATCAACTGGGATGGGGGGGGGACAGAAAGGATTCCTACACAAAAATGGGACATGTAAGATTTTTATGGCAAGCAACCTCACCCTGATAACACCTCATCGAACTTTCCATCTGATTTCAATATTTATTTCCAAAACAGTCTGGGTTTTATTGCCAGAAACGGATACCCCCGAAGTCACGAAGTCTCGAATCAGCCGTCTTCACTGCCTTGGTTTTTGGACGGGGGCCACACAAATATTTTCTGAATCCGACACAAAACAAAAGAATGAAGTCGCTTGACAATAGTAATAGTTCTTTACCCAGTTACTTCACTCTAGTGATGCACCTATATGCAACCAATCACGTCTTAGTATGGCTTTCTGCTTTAGTCTATTTTAGCCTTATTCTTTATATCTACCAACCATTCATATGATAAAATTTTGCACCCAAAAATGACTACACGACTAAAATTCTAAATGACTAATTGATGAATTTAGTTCTGCTTTATGAGTATTGTTACGTAAAATTTGTAAATTCAGATCCCCGTTTCTTGAGCAAAATCACTACTTTTATATGGATGGCTGGAGGACTAAATATCTGAAGGGTATGACTAGAATAGACATAAGTAGAAAGCTATACTGATTGATCGCAAAGTATACACTCCGTCTAGGAATTATGAGAACACTGCAAAAATGACGGATTTCTTGTTGAATTAGGTTGTTCATGCTTAGAAAATCATAGTGTAAAAATCATAGAGTTTTATGTCATGATTGATATGTCAAATTAGTTCAATTTTGTAATTAAGACACATTTCTCGGTATTCAGAAACTGTAAAGACACTAGTGTATTTGATATTTTTCTGTAATTCTAATTCTGAAAAGTTGAAAGGTTAATCGCTTGCGTCAGAAGGAAAAGAATTCTGAGTGATGATGGTGCTCCGAAATCCCTGCAAAGCCTTCTACAAAATTTGAGAAAATCTCTGTCTGTCACTGTGATTCCCAACCTCTTGGGGAATCCTGAAGATTATGACGAAGCACAGAAACGAGCTGGCAAGAAAATGAAGCAATGCCATTATAGAAAATCCATCAAAAGTGCTCGGAAAATTGCAGGAGCAACAAGATAAGTACAGTAAGTATCAGAAAACGTGTAAACGACACAAGGAAGCCAGATGCCAGTGGGCCGAGATAATGCCCAAAGAGCGCCCTGGTCTGCAGAGTGTGAGATGAAAGGCGCTTCAAACTAACCGGGCCAGATAACTTCAGCTTTTAATAGCATGATATACAACGAGAAATAAGGAAAAGGGTCATTCATAGGTTTGTTGATGGGAAAATGATTGTCTGGGGTCGCCTTCCTGGCTCTGGACTACACTGTCAAGTTATTGGTAACGGAACTCTGGTAGTACTACCAGTACTAAGACATGCCAGAACAGCTTGATCTCAAAGCTACCAATATATAGAGGAGAAAGGAAAAGGTTGATCTTCTAGCAAAAACTGTATTGTCTTTCTGCAAAGACGACTGTTTTGAACCCCATCTGTAATGAAGTGGTTTGCCTTGTCTCCTGACCTAAACTCCATGGAAAATGATTAGGAAATCAACCAAGAGATGTGTACGCTGGTAACATCCAATACTCCACTCTTGATGAGCTGGAGCAGGCTATCATGGATACATGGTGGGAAATCCCTCAATGCACGCTACATGAATGGCTGACTCGATGACAGATGGTGCCATTCAGATTGTGAAGGCAAAAGATTCAGTCGTAAAATATTGACTTTTTGCTAAATGATACTTTGGTAATAGAAACTATTGACTTTTGTACATTTTTTTTAATTACTAGATAGCAGCTTTTCAAGTTTTTATGAAAAAAAAACAGTCTCCTAAAATGAAGAATCAACATTAAAATTCACAACCAAGCAAATACTTGAAAATAACTTGAAAACATTTTTTTAAAATCTTGACACACTTTTAAAGAAATTTCTTTTAAAATTTTCAAAATTTCAGCTATTTTCATCATTCTTGGGTGGAGCGTATGAGAAACATTTGAATTTATGTTATGTAACTCTTTCTTGAGCAAAGAATTTTCATTCTTTTTGGAGTAAATCAAATAAATGGAATCTTTCCTCGCAATACTATGAATACATCAGAAAATTATGAGATCGAAAAGAAAATGAGAATATTAAAAACACAAACAAGTAATCAATTTTTTATTAGCAAAAAAG
>OY735205.1:47579512-47602012 GCA_963457665.1 Thysanoteuthis rhombus | reverse complement strand
AGCTACACCCCCTCTGTAAATTGCTTGCTTTTTTACTCAGCGTCTCTGTCTATCTTCATAAAACTGGTAACTTTTACATATATATACGTGTATACATTTGCGTCTGCTGTAACTTTTCCAAAAAGGGCTGAAAGGATATATATTGGGAGGGGAGGATACTTCGGGGATATATATCTGGATATTAGTCATTAGGTTAACGACCACTGAGTGCCTAAGCTGAGACTCGTCCTATGCAGTCACTTTTCATAGTAACCCATTGATTCCCTGCCTCTGTAATAAGGTTAATATTTTCAACCCCATTGACCTACGGTGAGAGGGCCAAATCCAGTGGAGAGCAAATGCAACGTTTGCACTACCGGTTTGCTACACCCATGAGCAGATACATCAAGAAGTCAACAACCTAGTGATGAAAATGCATCATTCATTCTATTTGGCAATGCACTTGATTAATAGATCGAACATTACAGTGAAAATTTGAGATCAAAATCCAGCTAATAACTATGTTCCAAGCTACAGACTCATTGATCAACAATTGTATGTATGTTACCGTGAACATTTTACTTGTTGCTTATATCGGAGGCAGATCTTTGCATCGATTAACCTAAATACCTCAATTTGCTTATAAATCACACTAAATCTACACTATAAAAAAAATCAATCATTCAGTTGGACTGTCGATTAATCATCTAACGACCTCTTTTAGCATTTGCTAGATTCATAATTTTTTTCTCCTTTGTATGCGTGTCTTTTTACAAACGCACACACCAACAGACACTTACTAGTATATAGTCTTTTACACTTGACAATAAGATGTACTTTTAAAATATAACGAGATTTAATCGTGATCTTTAGTAATTGAATGAAAGGGATTGACCTAAATCGCATTATATGAGGAACTTGAAAAACAAAAACGACGCGAATAGAAAAATGTCAGTATACAAAGCCTTTTTCGTTTTCGTTTTTTTATCTTCTGGTGGGCGCAAGAAAAAAAAAACTTCCTTCTAAGAAGCATTGAAGACGGTATGAAAACGAGGCTCGGTTGATATGGTAGATGAGAGATGTGGAACTCGAAAGGTCATAAAATACATTGTTTTGTTTTCTTATTGCAGCGTGTCGGCCAATATGTTCTTCGCGGTCATTGAGGTGCATGTAAGTTCAAAGAGTTCTTGAGTAACGCCCAGCACATTTTTTGCCCCTGAAAATAATAATACAGTTCAAAGTACAATAGCACGTCATACATACATGAACACACATGAGCACACACCCTCCACACACACACTTCCCTTCCCCTCTCTCTCTCTCAGTCTCTCTCTCTCTCTCTCACACACACACACACATAAAATTACAGAAAATCAGAGGGTTTCACTCAACACGTTCCATGGTCTATCTAATACATTGTGCACTTTTTCGAATGAAAACTAAATTATTTTAAAATTTCAACATTACTTTTTTCTTGTCATGATTTTTTAAGCGTAGTATATATATATATATATATATATATACATATATATATATATATATATATATATATATATATATATATATGTGTGTGTGTGTGTGTGTGTGTGTGTGTGCACGCGCGCTTTTTTCGTATTTTGTTCTATTTCTATTTTAGATGCTCAACATTTTGACAGATAAAGCGTATTTAAACAAGTAAAAAATCATTGATATGGATATTTTTATTACTTAAAACAGTCTGTTTCATACTTTCATAATCATCAGGTATTTTTTTTTCATCTAATATTTTCGACATTTGAAAAATGTCGATAGTTTTGTATAAATATACGAAACAGTTTGTTGCGAGTGATAGGGAATATGTAAATCAATTATCGAACAATTATACCCACCAAAGGTAACGAAGGGTTCTATCCTTTTCTATGTGTGAGCGTGTATGTGTGTTCAATCGCTGCAGGCCATATTGTGTCCTCAACAGACTTGAAATTTGGTATCATTATTTCACTAAACTCCTTCTAAAAATGTTTTTTATTTCGTATCTTTAGAAAAGAAAAAAAGCTTCTTTTTACGTTTGGGATGCGGGACCTTATTTTGACGGGTCTTTTAATAGTATTTAGATTCTCCAGAATCTAAATGTTTAGACTTTTAATCTATTTTAGATGTATCCCAGTGGAAATAACATCTAAATTCTGAAGAATATCTCCAATGATAATAATGGGTTTCATCGGCGACTGATTAGCTCAATGGTGAGAGCGACGCTATGAAGGTTCGATTCCTCCCGCAGCCTCATTTTCTTTAATTGTTTATTCAATTTACGTTGTCCAGGGTGAGCGATACATTCACCGTTTAATAACGACTGATCATTTCAAGTAAGGTTTTTAATATAGTACAAAGCAATTTATAATGTCTGATCATACATCCATTTCTTAATGATAATAATATATATGTCTGCTTTAGCATTCAGTGGTTTTTTGAGAGACCTTTCACTCCTTTATCTCCCACAGCTTAACACATCATCGTCACTACTTTTTTAGTCCGAAAACGTTTCAATGTATTCCGTACGGGTTAATGCTAATTACTTCTTTGGGGTAACACATGCACACACGTATATATATATACATACATATATACATATATATATATATATATATATATATATAGAGAGAGAGAGAGAGAGAGAGAGACAGACAGACAGATAGACAGACAGACAGACAGAGAGAGAGAGAGAGAGGGGGGAAGTATGGTGAGAGAAATGCAAGGAATAACTTTTAGCGATAGGAAAAGACCAAATGGATTAGAAAGACAAGGTTGACAGATATCGCACAGGTAATCAATCTGCAAAAAAGGAGATGGGCGGAGCACTTATCAAGAAGGGACCACAGATGGAGAGAAAGGTTAATCGATTGGTCCCAGTGGGAAAGTTAACTCAGTAAAAAAAAAAATAGATACAAGATGGAGTGACGAGATTTGTCGGTAAGACATGGCTGAGATTAGCACAATCACGTTCGTCACGGATGGAGATGGGAAAAGTTTTAAAAGCGGTTGACTTATAACAGCTGCCGCTGCTGCTGCTGATCCTAATATATATAGATCTTTGTGTATATAGATCTTTATATGTATAGATCTTTATATGTATAGATCTTTATATATATATATATATATATATATATATATATATATATATATATATATATATATATATATATGTACGTAGGGGGTCACAATTCTTAGACATAAATGATAAGTCATTTTTGTACGTAATCGATATTCGATTAACAAACAAAAGTTGTAAGTAGTAATTACACCTGCTTGTGAACTAATGTTCTGTAGCCAGGGCTGGATAAAGGCTTTCGGGGCCCAGGGCACTGATAAAATTTGAGTCTCTGAAATGTTTCAAAATGCAACAAACCTTAATTTCTTATATGATTTGAAATATACTTTTGGTAGGCTCAAATTCTTTTTTCTAGGCCCTAAGCAGTCCGTCGATTCAGCCTAATTAATAATATGACCCTACCCACAGCAAAGCAACCAGCATGAAGAAAAGGGAAGTTAATAGATTATGAAGAAACACAACGTCCACATAATTTAATTCATAAATTTTGAGTTGAATATTTCACGTTTCTAGCATTTTACTTTCTCGGCATAAAAAGCAAACTTAGATTAATCGCTTCTATAAAAGCAAACACTAAATAACGTACAAAAATGGTAAATAGATTACATGGACCATGTATGTGTCGATGAGCCAGGCATTATCGACACTTTTACAGACTGACACACGCAGGAACTCAAAGTGTGTACACATGCGCTCATAAAACCGTGCTTTTAATTACATGGGCAAATAGAGCGGAGAAACACACACACGCATGTGCAAATACAGACAACGATTGCCAGACATTCATTTGCACACATGGACTTAATCAGTTGATCCCAGCGAAGAACGTTAACCTGTGCAAACAAAACACTATTTATTCTCCCTGAATGGGCTAATGTGTTCGCAAACAACTATCAACTTCTGAAAGCAGACGTGATGGCGTCGGTTTCACATCTACAAACGTCCGAACACCCTTTCCAACTAGACACGAATAACACATAAACCCACTGCCTTTCCTTTTACTCTCTTTCGTTTTACACTTGAGCTTTGTCCTTCTTGCTTCTCTTCTTTTGCCCTAGCAATTATCCTCTGTTCTTCTCTCCTTCTCTTTCTCTCTCTCTCTCTTGTTTCCTCTATCAACCTTTGTTTTGCATCTCTTTCTCTCCCCAATCGTTTCTTTTCTCTACGTTTCTCCCCATCTCTCCGTCTCTACTATTTCTTCTCCCCCCCTCTCTCTCTGTCTGTCTATCTATCTATCTATCTTTGCTCTCCTAATTCTTGTTTCAGCTCTCCACATTATCTTTTCTCGTCTCCCCCCTCTCTCTGGAGACCCTGTAACAAAGGGATAAAGTGCTTCCCGGTCTTTCCGAATAATCATCTCTACTTTTGCTCCGTGCTACCCCCTCTCTCTATCTCTCTATCCCTCTCTTTCTCATCTTTACATTCCTCCCCTTTCCCTTCTCCCCCTTTCGCCCTTTCACAATATCATTGTAATAAGTACTTAAATTAATTCATGGGAAGACGGAGAGATTAACACCGACCGTGCAAATGAACCCGCTTGTTTCTGATTAGTACATAGATATGTGGAAACTGAGCCCCTATGTGTATGTGTGTGAGTAAAACGGAGCATATCTAAGTACACATATGCGTGTGTATATATACGTATGAGTGTTTGCGTAAGTGTATTCGAGTGGAGTGTATGCGTGAGTGTGTTCGAGTGTGTCTTTATCTATAGTAACGCAGTACACGCACAAACATGAATTAATACAATCTTGAATATTTCGTGAATATACTCACTCACTCACTCACACACACACTCACTCACTCACACACACACACACACACACACACACACACACACAACAACAACAACAACAATAACAACAACAACAACTAATGTATCGACTGTAATAATGAACAATGTGATTTTCTTGGTTCGCTGGTTGTCGGTTAGCAATGATCAGCAAGCTAATCTTGCTGGCCTTTGTTAGTGGGTTCAATTCTAATTGGTTCTCCCACTATTAATGGTCTGATACCAAACTATGCAAATTAATCTTGTGTAAAGATCAGGATGCACGTTGTATAGCAATGATCAGCAAAGTAATTTTGCTGGCCGCTGTTAGTGGGTTTAATCCTTTGATACCAATTCATGCCAAGTTATTATACTCGTATAATGAACAATGTAACCCTTTTTGTCTTTCAGTCTCTAACACTGGACTCTTCCACTAAAGCGCAAAAATATTGCTAAAAGAAATATCGTATTTCCATTATTTGAAACTATGGACCCTCTAACTGAATCAACTTTTTTTCCTAAAAAGTCGTTTCATAGAAATTAAGATTTATCGTTGAAATCTTTCACGGGTATTAACTACAAGTACTTACATTATGAACAGTGTAATTTTCTTAGTTCTCTGTCAGCAAAAATGAACGGTTCCACTTGAAAGTATTTGCTGATATAGATGTCACTTATCCATCATTTGAAACAATGGACATTTATTGTCATGAGTTTTTGTTTTGTTTTTTTTTTTGCTTCTTTGCTAAAAAATATTACCTTACAGAATTCAGATGAGAGTAGTACACTTTATTTTAAAGTTCACTTCATACTAATTTTTTGCATTTCCAAAATGGCGAAAACAATTTCCAACTTTTGTTTTGCAGCAGGCAGTCATAGAGGCAGTGCACACCTCCTACTCTCTCTCATACTCTCTGTCTCTCTCTCTCCTGCACTTCCCACCACCCCAACCTCCGATGAAAAGTTTCCCCTGAAAATGAATAGTAATTACTTCTTCATTTTACGCTATTTCTGCTCACAAGAAGCTTTTTTTATTAGCAAATATCGGGGGAAATAAATATATATATATATATATATATATATGCTTTGGCAGCAGATTTTCCTCAAAACATCTTCTACTAGAAACAACAGTCAAAGAACATCTTTTTAATCTTTTGATAATTTTTTCTTGTTTTCCTACAAATGAACGGATCTTCCGTTTGTATGAATGAGGATATTTTTCAAAAGTGCTTTATCTTCAGGAAAATATCTTTATTCGTACGAAAACATTACTAAAAGATTTCAAAAGATGCTCCTTGTCTGACATTTTCAGTTATATATAAATATACTGGGGTAAAGTTGACAATATGGAAAAAGGAAAGACTTGACACTACTTAAAACATTTTTAAGACCTTGAAAATGGTCAGTTGTTTAGCCAAAAGCGCTCGGTATGATGAAATGTTTGGACGACTATCATACTTCATGAATCCAAATATAAGTTCTCTTGTACAAAAGCAAGAAAAGAATAATAATTATGAACAAAAATTGACAAAATATTCCTTTTCGGTTGTATTTAACCATACTTGTATGAATGAAAGATTGCTGCCAGAATCTTCATTATATATATATATATATATATATATATATATATATATATATATATATATATATATACACATATATACAGTAGCGTTATTCTTACCATTAAGCCTTTTCACACACTTTGGCAAAATTAATTCTAAAACGATACAGAATCAGAATCAATTAGAATGTCAATGACACACACGGAGCCTGATGAAGATTTCACTGGTATCTCCGAAATTTATTCATACACAAATAATATTGACCCTTTAATTCATCATTTCATCCCCTTCCTTACTTTCACTAGATTCTTACACATACAAACCTACGTACTAACGCATACCATAATTAACCACATCCATATACACATACCGGCAACCCAAGACAAACATAACAAGACCTCACTAAAACCCAGATTCCAAACAGGCTCAACACACACACACACACACACACACATATATATATATATATATATATATATATATATGTGTGTGTGTGTGTGTGTGTGTGTGTGTGTGTGTGTGTGATAAACACTGCATGTTAATATAACTGTTTTATTTTCGAATCCCCGAAACGGTTCCATGGTAAACACTTGATGATCCCAACAATAAAAAATCTACACATAGTACCATAAGTCTGCGTAAAACAAATGGGAAAAAACACTGAAGAAAATTGCATACATTACATTAATATTTGGAAATAAGTGACTGAAATGGCACAAAAAAATTTCGAAAAATGTTTAAAGCTTTGAAGCTTCTTAAGACTATATATATATATATATATATATATATATATATATATATATATATATATATCACTTCTTCCAATTTTTGCATCAACTCACAACTATCTCAGTCCTCCCATCCACTTCGTTTCGTCATCATTTTCTTATTTCCACCCAAAATATGTAGCCAGGTCTTAGATGGAAATCAAGGAAATTACTTTTCTTCGTGCACATGTATGAGAAGCGTAAGTAAGAAATTCATTATCTGCTAAACATAGCCTAGGAAGACCACGATAACTCGTGTGTAAAATACGGTACGCAACGATGTCACAAGCGTATTAATGGTCTGCGAGACCTGTTTGTCGACCATGTATCCACGTTGGGGCACGCCAGAGGAACAGAAACGTGAAGCTCCTTCCGAAACAATTTACGAAAATCCTCACAGAGATAAGACAGCAATAAAACAGCTATAATTACAGTCATTCTTCTGTAATTTATTCTCCTTTCTTGTTTTTGAATTAGTTATTCCTTCAATCAACCGATCTATTGATCTATCTATTAGTCCATATAGGTCAGCTCATTTCTCCCTCTGCCCTCTCTCTCTCTCTCTCTCTCTTTCTCTCTATCTCTCTCTCTCTCTTGTTTCCTCTATCAACCTTTGTTTTGCATCTCTTTCTCTCTCCCAATCGTTTCTTTTCTCTACGTTTCTCCCATCTCTCCGTCTCTTCTATTTCTTCTCCCCCCTCTCTCTCTCTCTCTCTCTGACTATTTCTCAATAATTTTTACGACTGTCTCGGTCAGTTACTCTTTTGTCAGACGGACTTTTGTTGTTCTTTAGCCTCCATTTCTTGCTTTCTTTCTTTCTTTCTTTCTTTCTTTCTTTCTTTCTTTCTTTCTTTCTCTTTCTCATCTCGTTCCACGCCTTTTATTTCCTTTCATCTCTTCCCTTTTCTTATCTTCTCTCACAGAAGCGAATAATCAGAAATCTCAATAGAACTAAACGGTAATAGATAAACAACAGGTATAATTGTTTTGATGTACGTATTAACACGCAATAGAAACGAGAAAAAAACGAGGTGCACAGCAAACACTTTAGCAAACACACTCATACAGATAAGTATTCAATATATGCGAATAAACATAATTGGCATGGGTTCTATCTCTGGGGTAACATTTTGATCGTATTCTCACAGGTGACACACCCAAAGGCATTTGTCATTTTGCCCAAAGATTCTGCCAGAATATTCATCACCTCGAGTACTTGCAGGCCATTTCAAAGCATGGCATGAGGAGAGAGGTTAAAAACTACGAACGCCTAAGAATTATGGCAATTGCTACAAAAATGAATGTTTTTAAAAAATTACCCGAAAAATTGTCATGGAAATTTCCTTCTTGATCTTACTAAAGAAGATTGTAAGATCTTAATCGCTTCTTTCGATTGTTCGATTAACGTCAAAGGTTTCCTTCACCAACCACAAACTATTTTCAAAGATATTTCTAGTTTTTTTCTTCGTTTCTTTTTTTTTCATTTGGGCAATACCGTTGGAAATGCGACTGACGCAGCGGTTAAATGTATACATCCTAATCAAAACTGCTCACTCCGCATAAATGCCCTTGGAAAAGGTATGAATCGATATCTTCTCACCCCAGTTATGGATAAAATAGCAGGACTGACCAATCTCTCTAAATTAAGTCTTGTTGAAAGGCAACTGATTCTGAACCAGGGAATGGAGTCCGTTAAAGGCGGTTGGACGCCAACTTTGATGTCTTGAAGTTGATGCCAAACACACCACCTCCCCCCGCTTTCCTTCAATGAGACTGATAGGGGGATTCAGTCGACTTGGCATCCCAGGATCTCCAACCGCTTCGCCCAGGCTTAAGCCCTAGAGAGGTCACTTCAATGTCATTCCATTGTCCATCGAGACAGAGGTAATATAGTGGCTGTCTTCTGAAATTTGATGATTGTTTAAATGTCTAAGATAACATTTTAGTTTTGGATAGATTATTCGTTGCTCTTTGTCAACTTTTCCACGAAACCATTTGCATTGAGGACTGATTGAGGAACGAATTCACTATCGTTTGACAGATGAAGATGCCGACCCCTACTTTATCGCGAGTTGAACATTGACGTTCCATTTTCCCCATCAAGTAAATCGATATATGAATGATTATCATCTTTTTTTTATTGTAGAATTCTTATTTACAGGATATTATTATGCGATAAAAGGTTCTTCTATTCCAAGTCTCGGTTTGTTTTCGCGTACTTGGATGTCCGCAGCCATTTTTCCGGGGGCGCAAAAAGATTTAATCCCAGGGAGTGAGGGGCCAAAGAACATATTCGGAATATATCTTGGTAGCAATCCAATTACCAGCGAAAAATAAAACCATTTTTTTATATGGGTTCATTAAGTTGGTGTTAAACAATCGTACTGCACCATTATCTCTATTGACTAATAGGTTCGAAATTTCAAAGTCTTCCGTACATGCTGAGGCCCGATCCGGTGGGTAAGGATCAATGCTCTATTTATCCATGCTACATCCGCAAGCGGCCATCATTGTATATGTATTTTCCAACACTCTATCTATATATCGCAGACTCTTCCTATCAATCTAGCTTGCTAGATAGATAATCAATGAATCTAAGCTTTTTTTGTTTTTAAGATTTGTTTTTTATAGATCTGTGTGTATATACGACTATAAATATATATATCTCTGAGATAGATAGATAGATAGATAGATAGATAGATAGATAGATACATACATACATACATACATACATACATACATACGATGAGAACGATTGTGATTTGTCATGAAGACCATTTGGATTTACAAACCTTTGTCATTGTCCACTTTAAGAATTTCCCAGATGCACATGTATATTCTTGCTTGCATACACAAATACAAAACGATTAAGTTTAATGGAAAAAACAAAAAATATAAAATTTAAACCGCAAATAAGAAAAAAATTAGGAAGGAAAACTCAACTACTCAGGGTTTTTATTTTACCTTTATCGAAATCTTCGAATTCAGAAAAAATTCGTTATAATCGTTTTTACTTACAGAAAATTCCGTTGCCGTTTGAACGTCGAGCTCACACTCTCCCAACTTGGTGCCCAGTGAATATAACTGTTCTGTTTTTAAATCTCCCAAATGGTTTCGTGGTCAACAAATGGTGATCCCAACAAGAGAATTTTTGATGTTTTTTTTAAAGCTTTATGGATCATATATAGAGATTCTCTTTGGTTTCTCTGCTAGCATTCCAAACCAAAGTTATTCCACCCCAGTCACACAGATTGGTGTGTACTCACTTAGCTGCCGAGTGCATACAGAAATGTGTCCTAACGAGGCGTTTTTCCACACTCTTCTCTCATACTGGGAATCGAACCCGGATCCATCAAACCATTACACCATCTGAGTGGTCATGTGATAATTAGTGTCAGATAAGGGTGTATGCAAGTATCTATTGATCTCAAGGTGAAAGCTAACGTAACAGTTTACGGTATGGATAATGATCCGACGAACGAAATTAACATTTGTGCTGACTGTTATATTTACTTCGCACTTATATCATAAAGGAAAGCAAAAATTCACTTCTGATAAGGCGTTTTACGAGGCGTGGCTCACGGTGGTAGATGACCCATGATTTAGCACCGTATAGGAGGGTGGTCATTACGACGTTTCGTAGATTTCTATTTGTATCTTTCTTGGGTCTCTGATTTCTCCAGATACGTTTATACAGACCCTGGCTAATTTGTTATCCGTCTCTATGTCAGTTCTATTGTTAGAAGACATGACACGCCCGTTTTTCAGTTCTTAGACCTGTTAATCTATCTCAGACATCTGAATATCTTTCAAGCTATCTTAAGCGTATTTGCAATTATAATTTGTCTTTCTCTTTCCAACAAGAAAAAAAAGGAAAAAAACAACAACTTTGCACCGATTTTACCCGTGACCGACTGGTTGCCTCCCTGCACTTTTCAGTAACTTAGAAATTACTTCTATACGCTCCACTTGCACGACTGTATTCGATAATGTAAACGATAGCACTGGGCGGGGTTTTGATGTTTGGGTCGGAGAGCGAATGCACACCAAGATTTATCCGCGCATGTTGTTCGCTTCGGCACATCTATGCATGGTGGCATTTGTAAATATGTTTCATTGTATATAAATTCTACGTAAGTGGTTCAGTATGATAGGTATGGCTTACAAGAATTTTATGCATATAAGAGTACATTAAATACGTACAAATGCTCATTGTTATATAAGTGTATATGTAGTCAGACACACATGTATGCAAACACAAGCACATATACACGCGTTCACCCCCCCCCATATATATATATATATATATATATATATATATATATATATATATATATATATATATATATATATATATATATGCTTAGTTTAGTTTTGGCACAAAGCAACATTATGGGTCCCCCAGGGAGGATCGAAGTCATTACACGGTAGTAATGCTCAGTGAGACTAGTCTACTGACTATTACTCTTCGCCCAGTACACAGTAATATCAAAAACTGTGCACTTCAAAATGTTCTTATTCCATTTTTAAACCCCGTTTAAACTACCAAGACGTAAACAGTAATACATTCTAGTATTCTTTGCAAGGGAAAATCAAACCGTTGTTGACCTCATTTGACCTCAGGTTGATCTCAAGCAAAGTTGACCTAATCCTACGCAAGGGTCACTGTTTTTATAAGTGAACTAGCACGCCCTTATAAGATTTCCTGTTTCCTAATGTATGTCCATTTAACCTCATTTATGGCGATGAAAGGTCTCACATCAAACATCTTACTCTTTCAAAGATTATCGAGGATGCTTGTCCTGTATTGTCATCATGGATCCTGTCAAGTGGAAGTTCATCAGAAAGATAAGTTGCAATGAAATTTTCAAAAAGGGAGAAACTCAAGAGCAAGTGTATTCAACACTGAGGAGAAAGTGAAATGGTGAAAACGTGTCCCCTCATTTTGTCAGGAAGAGTGGACGAAAGCGTGTTTTAATTCTTAGACAGAATGCTGGTTGCACTTGACAAAGAATAGTAAACAGCATCATCTAGGGACTTGACAAATCTATACACGGCTTACAGTGTGCAGTGCAGACCAAGAACTGAGGGGACGAGGTTTAAGAATGGATGGTAATCACTACTACTGCAGTAATATGTTTGATTTTAGACAGGTTTCTACTATGAATAAGGTTTCATGGACACAGTTGGAAACAGGATGTCTTCAAACGGCTCTCGAATTCCCCTGAGTTAAAACAGTCATCCTTACGTAGGATGAGATCAAGTTTGCTTGAGGTCAACCTGATGTCGCATGAGGACAACAATGGTTTGAATTATCCTTGCATAGAATACAAAGAAACCAAAATGCGGAACACGCGTTACTCTTGACATCTTAGTAGTTCAAACAGGGTTTTAAAATGAAATAAGCCAATTTTGAAAAAAGTGTGCGTGTGGTTATATTTATAGATACACATGAGCTTTCTATAAAATCACATTTTAGGAAAACGCCTAACAATCCCACTTACAGAGGTGCCGAGTGGTGTTACGGAAAACGTAAGATCGATTTGGCGAAACATGTTCCAATTCCGGTTGAGGCTATTTGAATTCACTCAGCGTTGATAATCTGAGAAAAATATTGTTCTCTCCTCCTTTCTCTCTCTCTCTCTCTCTCTCTCTCTCGATATATATATATATATATATATATATATATATATATATATATATATATATATATATATAAATGTATACATATACACAGTGGTAACCAAAGGTAATATTTAACCTACGAATATTGACGCTATAGCCCCTTTATTCGAACTTATATTTTAAGATTTTGTGTATATTGTGTAATCATAATCGGAGAGTAAGGCTAACATTGGAGCTCGGTGTTTAGGGTTTAGATAGTTGTATGTGTTATGATGCAATGAAACCAGTTGAGTTGCGTAGATATAATTTTAGGCCTAGGAGCCATATGAAACGCAAAGCAAAGCGACGGTTACAAGGAACTGAACGAAAAGATTGTGCAGTAGTAAAATTCCGTCAATCGCAAAAACTCTTGCCTTTGACGAAGACATTACGAATTAGACCTTGGAAGATTAGAGCAATGGTCAGTGGTCTGACAAATCAAAATTCAACAAGGTTTTGTCTGATGTTGTCAGGTGTGTTCATGGGAAACCTCCTGATGCAATCTCTTCACTTGTCTCTTGGAGCTGTCGCCTTGCAGTGATCGCAAGATTAAATATCACGTAGAACAGACATGAAATGTTGATTATGCCATCCTGTGCAGACATACAAATAGGACGCAGGGGAGATAATTGGAAGCTGTGAGAAACAGTGACACATCGAGATAATTTTCATCCTCCGGTCAAAACATTCATCAATCCTCCATGGTTGGTCACAGCACTTTACATTTTGCATGATATCGTTCTCGTGATGCTTTGCAATAATTCTGCGGACAGTGCGATCATTCAAATCCTGAACACAAGCGATATCCGAAGGCAATGAAGCAAACTTGGCCATTTTTAAATCATTCTCCTTGCGTGTATTTTCAGCAAAACCTACAAAACCTTGTAATTGTTTAGAAGCTCTTGACATCACTCCATTGGAATTTTTAACCATTCCTCTTTAGCGAAGGTCTATAGATTCTGAGGCTAGAAGTCCTCCTTACCATTACACTGGTCCTGAGCTGCCTCCAGAGATTACCGGTAGGCCAAAACGTTAACAGACGTTGGCAGTAGGTTTCGAATCATGGTACTGTTGATAAGAATAATTTTGAGCGTATAAACATATATACATGTGTGTGTGTGCGTGTGTGCTACGTTATGCGCTCATATATATAAATCAAAAAATCGAATATAGCCAGCAACATTGAGTTCAAAAGTGGTGTGAATGCATTACCGCTGGTGGAGAGTATTTTGAATAAGACTATGCTGTAGACAAAGTGTTACTCTACACATGTATGTAATTGCGTATATTTCATGCTGATGTGACCTAACAAGCATTACTTTCGGAATATTCCTCTTAAGTTTGGGGAAAATAAGTGCTCGTTTCGTATGACAGCTTTACCAAAAATGATGTCCATGCAGAACGGCATACTTCATTGCCTCATTACACATACAATAATGAAAATGGTGAGCTTCTACGTTAGTTTTATAGTCCACGTAAAATATTTAAAAGAAGAAAAAATATACATATATATATATATCAGAATTTATCCATCAAAAAGGGTTTTTTATGGACGGATCGGCATTCGGGGCCTTGAGCTATTTTATTATGGAATTCATTTTTTTAATAAGACAAGTTTCCTCACTAAAGCTGTTTTAATGTGTTATCAGACATAAAGTCTTCAAAGTTCCTATAATATAATCCATGATGTAATGACTATGTCATTATGGGAAGGTGAATTAATTAACGACATGAGTTTAGAGCAAACAGAGTCAAAATTCGTACATTTGCTCATCATATGATTACCAGAATTTCTGTGAAAATGATGTGGTTATTTATGCCTGAGTGATCAGACATAACAGAAAGGTAAATTAACCAATTAGAGCATGTTTATTTGAGCCCAAACAGACATACAGAGAAAAAAATAGCATATGTGCTCATTATATATATATATACATATACTTCCTCGCCTATCACAGCAGCAATCTTGAATATTCTGAGGCATTCGAGTGTCCAGCTATGCGGAATCATGTCGTATGCTTTTTCATAATATATCAATCCCATTGCAACATTTTTCTTCCTTTTTCTTACTTCTTTTAAGATCATCTGGTCGATGCAGAGCAAGTCATTTGTCCCTTGGTTCATCTCCTGTACCCTTCTTGTTCTTCTGGTGATAGTCCTCTTCTTTCAATGGATATATATATATATATATATATATATATATATATATATATATATATATATATATATATATATATATATATATATATATGGTATGCCACGATAGTTAACGAAGCAAGGACCAAGTAATTGAATGTGTATCTGAGAAAGACCAATTTCCAATATTTACTTCACTTCCCAAGTTAAAAGTTGTTACCTATTCCAGCTGCCAGTGTTACGATGCAATAACTAGTTTATTTACATCACTCTTCTGATCCAGACTGAAAATATTCGCATTCAAAATGGTATCAGTTTGAAAAAATAACTTCCCAAAGAAGGAATGTCTAATCAAATTATTTTATTCTTCAAATTTTTATGACATCATCAGAAGTGGGGTTTTTTTTTCAATTCCCTGAATCATGTGATTTCGAGGGGCCATAAAGCCAGGTTCCAGTTCCACATAGTGATTGTATAGTAAATTGAACCCCCTTTTAAAACGGCGTGTAATGGACGGAAACTATCCGTTTTCGTTTCATCCACTAAGACAGAGCACGATAAAGATGCAGGGCTAAAAAAATCATTTCTACCAAGAAAGGAAAATCGAAAATGGATCTAGAACACATTTGGGACTGAACTACAAACGCTATTATAAAGGTGCATGTGGATGCATCTGAAAATGCCATCTCCAAAATGAATCGTACCCTTCCTCAGTAACCCAAAGCCAAATACTACGTTTGCTATTACATCCCTCAAACGGTTCTTGTAATTGTTTAGGAGCTCTTGGCATCGCTCCATTGGAATTTTCAACCATTCGTCTTTTGCTAAGGTCTCCAGATTCTTGATGCTAGAAGACCTCCTTGCCCTTACACTGGTCCTGAGCTCCCTCCAGACATGGTCGGTAGGGTTCAGGTATGGACTCTGGCTAGGCTAAAACGTTGACAAAATTATTAATGAAGTGATACAATTTTTGACCACCCTGGCAGTAGGTTTTGAATCATGGTCCTGCTGATATGAATAATTTTGAGCATATATATATATATATGTGTGTATGTGTGTGTGCGTTTGTGTTTGTGTGCACGCCACGTTATGCACACATGTATATCAATAAATGAAATATGTATAGCAAAATTATATATATATATATATATACGTATATATATATATATATATGTACATATATATATTATTCATATATATGTGTGAATAAAATATCAAGACATATACATTATTGATATATACATACGTATACATATAAGAGTTACGCACATATACAGAGAAAGAGTAAAAATATGTACTTATGTGTGTGTGTGTGTGTGTGTGTGTATTTACAGGGATCAATAAGATAATAGCTTCAAACGTAGCTGTCAACTGATTTTTGATCTTTCGATATATAATGTTGGGTCTATTCGACAAATAATCACTACTGACTTTGGTGCATTGACAAGGAAGGAGATTATGTTGAAAAGTATTGGTTGTTTGAAGTATAATACGCTTCTCGTCATTACGTTCAGGACATTTTGATGTACCTCCGTTGATATGTACCAACACGCATTCACTTACTCTCGAAGTTTACCTACTGTCACGTTTAGACTCAAAAACAGAAGTATTTTTGTCAGTTACAACGGATCCTACATAAAACAAATGAGCTGTTGACATGCTGAGACATGTGCGAAAATGCAAACATTTCTCAGCTCAGCAAAAACGGAGGGCAAGACAATTGGTTGTTGCCTTCTTCGAGTGAAAACGGTGCTAGCGAGCGAGAAAAAAAAGACTGAGACAGCTGTAAGAAAGGAAGCCATATTCTTCCAGATAAGGAGTCAAAAAGGTTTGTCCGGTCGGGTTTGGTGAATTCTGACACTGATGTGTGGTGGTGGTGGTGGTGGTGGTGGTGGTGAAGGTGATGGTGTGCCTGGTCTGAGATAGAGTGAGATGTGGATACTTTTACTACGATGTTATTTCCGGTTAAACGGGAAACGAAGTGATGCAGGTCTTATTCAATCCTGAACAGCCTCCTGCAACTCGATCATCGCCAAAATTAATTAGTTTAAAGTGACGTAATTGATAAAGGAGATAGCAGCCATTGATTCTTTACCGTCACTGGTAATTACTCAGAGATTTGATATATATATATATATATATATATATATATATATATAGAGAGAGAGAGAGAGAGAGAGAGAGAGAGAGCGTATGTGCGTGCGTGCGTGCGTGTTGTATTGGGAATCATATTTGTTGAGGTCTTCATAATAAATAGATATGCATACATAATTATACTATCATACATTGCTCACACCCAAGGTCCAGATTTGACTTTCTGTGCTTATCTTTTTAGATCATAGAAATGTGCGTCCATTAACATTTATAAACATACAACAAGCACACACACATACATGCACATGCACACACACTGACACACATACACTCAAACAAACATACGCATACGCTGACATAATTGAATTAATTAATCAAAGGTCGATTGTTACCTTATCTGCATTAAATTCAAAATATTTCAGTGAGGAAACTGCCATCGTGATAATGATAGTTTTCCTGTTTCATTGGTTTTTATTTACTCTTCTAATTGACCTTAACCCTGCTCCTAACATTAACCCTTTGCACTAACCCTAAACAACACCTCAAACTAAAACTAACCCAAAACATTAGCACGAAGCTTCAATTATATTCATTGTAATTAAACTTAATAAGATACAGTTTTAAATGGTCATTTTTTCTACTTCCACTTGAAAATGAAATCGTTGAAAAAGAATTTACAGTATTATTGGGTTTTAGGGAATAAATTTGTTTATGCATTGGTGGACTGACAGAGTGAGCCACAGGCGTGTGGAGCTAAATACATTTTTTGTTGAAAAAACCCCCAAACAAAACGTTATAAAACACTCAGGAGATATATATATATATATATGGATATATCAGTTGAAGTAAACGAGCTGGTAATTGTTTGGAATAGGCTCACAAAAATCATTATGTTGATATATTGCAAAGAAGATCATCAGGATACAAGCTGAACATGATTAAAGTGAAATAAACATCATTTGATCATTTGATTTTAATTTGGAAAAAACCGTTGTCTGATCAAATCAAATCTTTCTCTTTACCACATTTTATTGTAACCGGATATTTTTATCTATCACAAAAGAACCCTTTCCCCTTAATCAGTGCCATAGGTTATTGTTCCACCGGAGAAGATAATAACCCTTTTTTATTATCAATTTCAAATGTTTATTCATTCTAGAGTCACAAACAAAAAACAAATATTTCATCTTTTATGATGTTAATTGCAACCCCAACGTTATCACTGATCCTAAACTATATCCTTTGTAGTTAAATTTAATAAAATACAGTTATCAATATTCAGAGTTTTCTGCTTTCATCTCTCGTAATAATTGCAGCAGCAAATCATGTCTAGTTTATCTCCCCTGCAAAATATCAACAGAATATTTTGTACAGCCTATTCAAAATAATTACCCGTTTCTGGAACCATCCATTTGCAGGGTGAGGGTCTGCACTTTGAACATAACTTTATGTTACTTCGTGGCAAGGCGAATAAATATCCATAATACTCCAGAGATATTATGAAAGAATCGGAAACATACCAAATAAATGAATAAAAATGATAAAAAAGTATATTGAACTTATTTACAAGCATTGTGGTTAACGTTTGAATGCTTTACTTTGATACCGTTTTTTCTCTGCAGCGACGGAAAAAAAACAATGAAAGACACTCTCTTTCCTCACAGATATTACATATTACGCGTGAAGAAGACCGTAGAAGAAATCGGCTGAAACGTGTGTTATCATCAAAGATGGGAGAAGAGATTATATTGTCCGAACAAAAGTTGGTATGTTAATTATGACTCTTCTCAAACTTATGGACAATAGACCGTACCAAATAACTTACGTCATAGACGCTGTTACGTCACGATCGGTTTTATTTACGAAATAATTGTCGTGATTTACGTCAAACTTTCCCTTCCTCTCCTCTTCTTTACTTCACTTCTAAAGGCTCTCCGCCCTTTCTCGCTTCTGTTTACTTCAGATAAGGCCATTGATAGATAAGCACAGAAAACGTAGAGCTCTGCAGATACTTGAGTGACATTTTAAAATCTACCTTGAGGCATCAACTTTCAAGAAGTGGTACTTTTAAAGGAACAATGACAATTGCATTTAACCAATAGGAAACAATAAATGCTTTTATCTTAATGACAATGTGTGTACAGATACATCTATATATTTGTACGTATATCTTTAGCACTATATATATATATATATATATATATATATATATATATATATATATGTATATATATATATATTACTGCGAAAATCAATGAAATAGATAAACATTTGTTCCCTGTAACGAAAGCCTTGGCCACTTGTCTATGACGTCAGTCGAAACAAGTCAGGTATACTTAATGTTCGCTAACTTCACTACAAGCATAGAAAACAGTGTATAACATCAGAATAAAACTCAAGACACATGAGTTTTAGGTGGGAAATAATCAAATTACCCGCTCATACACCAACACAGAGTCACACTCGCATACCTATATGAATGTATAAATCACCGTAGAAATTGTTTCTCTGAAGTAAATATATATACATATGTATTGTAGATGTGAATACGACAGAATGTTGATGAAAATGACGATTGGAAGGTGAAGAGAAAAACTCAGAAGAAAAGAGTTACATCTCGATTTTTTTTATAATCCGTTGGCATATTTCAATGCATTTCGACGAAGGCCAGCCATCTTTTTCAGAGGAAAATATTTGCAGCGGTTTGCAAAAAAAAAATACTATTTACATGTTCGATGCTGCTGAGGGGATAGCAATATTTCGGTTTTATTTCGCTGTTTAGTTGGAGTGGGAGGGGAAGTGTTCGTATTTGTGCTGATGAGAGTAACATTTGGTTTGAAATGAGATGGGACTGTGAGAAGTGGAGTCGGGGGTGTTTGTTTCTTTGTATATGTGCATAGATTTTCTTTTTTGAATGCAATGTACAATATGCAATGTCTAAAATATGCATAGATGTATGTGTAGATATATGTAAATCAACTGACAATATATGTATGTGTATGTATCTATGTGTGCGTATATATATATATATATATATATAGATGCCCAACCATGTAAATCATCTAACAATGTATGTAAGTGTATGTATCTATGTGTGTGTATATATATGTATATATATACACAGACAGACACAGATGCCCAACCATTGAGCCTTCTTTATAGGTGTGTTAGTTACATGTTTCCTTCAGTCAAGTTCGAGCCGAATGGAAACAACGAATTTCCCTTCAAACTTGTCATGCGTATATCGAAACATCTATTTATAGGTGCGTTTTTGAATATCTCTATAAATGTAAATAAAAATGGATCCTAATCTCTAACTCTATAAGATAGATAGATTATAGTCTTAGCATGTATTAGGCCGAGGAAAGTAAGAGTGTTTTTGGATTCTATCTCGCGTGTAAGTTCAATTGTAGGTTCTATTTTGTTGAGCATATCAGTATATACATCAAGATATACATCAGAAAAACCCTAAGGACACTCAAGAAAAAGATATATGAATCCCGACATTAACTAACCACAGAAGGTCGTCAAAATACCTTGGTCTGTCATTGCAATGAAATAGGTCATAATCTAGATCTAAAACGAGTCAAGATGATCAAACACTTGCTCCACAAAGCGACATGCAAATGCTTTGATTTTGCGCTAATCGCAAAATTAGCAACTCTCAGGTGTCTGCAATATATCATCAGGCCTAGGCAACCTCATAACCAAACAACAAAAGATCACCACCAATAGGGCTGATCAAAACCCGGTCGAAGCAAGTTAGTACACCCCTTACAGATCACAACACACATACCTGAGAATCGCATCTCACACACACAGTACGACAACACAAATGAACATGATGTATTGATGCACACATTAATACACACAATACGGCAGCACCCCGGTGCCGGATGAAATATAGTTCCTCTTCTTTATCATTATCAAATCCTGTCGGACATAAATTATCCATTATACTAATGCATGCTACAAAACACTTACCTCACAAAAGAAATAGTACATAAAGCACAAATATATATACAGACAGATAAAAGTGACTCTAAATTCTACGTAGGAATCTCTAAATTGAATTTCAAGTGCAGAACAGCCAATACTAATACACCCTTTAATCTTGAAAAGTACAAAAACGAAACCTCACTATCAGTTAATTTCTGGAAAATCAGGGACAGAGGAAAAAATCCAACGGAAGAATAGAAAATATTTAAAAAAAAAAAAAAACGAGTGTAGAAACGTCAAATGAAGATGCAACCTATGCCTCGAAGAAAAACTACAAATCTTAAAATTCAGAGATCAAAAATAAATTACTTGATTCGAAGTCAGAGATTGGGGTCAACTGTCAGCACAGGATGAGATTTACACTGAAATACTTGAAAACAAAGAGAATAAATAAAAATTAAAATGTACTTAACACCCTAGTACATCCTACAAAAAAATGTAAAACTACAAAAACAAAATGAAATAAAATAGGATATAATATGAATTTTTAAGAATCATAAAATAATTAGTGATAGGAATCAAACACAAATTACCTCGACTAGATAACAAACTTAGCCCAAAACGATAAAGAAAAACTTTAAAGTAAAATGAAATGAAATAAAATAATACAATGAAGTAAGAAACATTTTCAAAACCAAAGCAATCAAAACACAAATTAAAGAGAGAATTTTCTCCTTGTAAAAAAGAATGGAATAAAAAAGAATTGAGAGCATGCTTGAAAATAGATAGATAATGTGAATAGAAGATGAAAATCACTAAAACAGATAATACCTTTTAACTTAAAAAAAAGTATATAAAACTATGTATTCACAAAAAGTTAAAAAAAACAGCAAACGTCAGAAAACAATTAAAAGCAAAAGCAACTAATTGTTATGTAACTTGAGTTAACAATCATTGATAAAACAATGTGATATAATGCTTGCAAGGTAAATAATTACAACTCACTCCAACCGTTACATTTCAAATTAGAGTGGAAGTTATCTTCTGGATGTACATACAAATGTAAGGCCCAATTACATTGTCTATCTGAAGAGCTGAATGAAGTGAAACTAAAGTATACCAGTCATTGACAAAATTCATGTAGACGTCAAAAAAAAAAAAAAAAAAAGATCCTGTTGCTAATAGGTTGCTTTGCTTTAATCAGAAGAGCCATTATTATTTGAAGCCTCTTTTCGGAGTTGGTATTGCATAAAATTCATGGGTTGTCCACAAGGATCTGACGAATATTGGATATTTGGCTACTATTCTCCTAAATGTGAGGCTAGATGACGCTATGGTTGTTGAGATGCCTGGTCAATCTACGAGAGTGTGGTAGTTGTACATCTTATGTAAGATCTCGAGCCAACAACTTTTGAACGTTTTTAAAAAATCAATGAAATCAACGAAAGATTTGTACGCAAACTAAAAGAATTAAACGCAACATTAAATAGACAGAGTTTG
>OY735205.1:47519512-47574512 GCA_963457665.1 Thysanoteuthis rhombus | reverse complement strand
GTCATAAATAAGTCCTCGTGATATACGTTTTGATCGTGTTTTGTTCCACTAGAAATAATGTAATCTTATGTTTGGTTTAGAAGATAATTCACTTTCTATAAAATGTGCAAAAGGTGTATTCATTTATGGACGGCAGTGTAACAGAATAGGACATTTCAAGAAATCGTAGAAATAGATTTATTAGCGCTGATAGATGCGAACAAGTTTACTAACATACAAATTATTGCTGTCATTTGATGATTTTCAATAGATTTTTAAAAATTATTCTGTTTGACGACCTTATGAACTCAGTAGTAAGATTCTTTCACGAGTGGCCGCTAGATGTCGCTGTAATCGCTTTCTTTCGTGTTTCCAGCGTCTTCTGTCCATGAAGAAATTAATTATTGACACTAAGAGGGGAAGAATAATCACTTATCGATGCCATGGAGGAAAACAAGAAAGACATATCAAATTGAGTGATGAAATATGCACTTTATTTAATCATCTATTTTTATTTTATCAAATTGTCCTTATATTTACTTGGCGGGCGCAGAGAATTGTTATTAGGTTGTCAGTTTTTTGTTATTCGATGTTTATTCTTTAAGAATTTGTATGATTTCGATTTTGTAGCGATCTTTTTTCTCTTTTCTAAGGGAAGAATTAAAGGGATGGGAGGTTTAATTAATCAATCAATTTGATTTAAATTAATTACGTTTGATTTTGGGGAACGTCTTGTCCAATTTTGAATGTCGAGAATGAAGAAATTACGACAAGTAGACCAAAAAAAAAAAAGAAAGTTAACTGGAGAACGGAAAAGATTTCTTTAATTTATTTATTCCGAAGTGTTCATCATTTCATTCTAAATTCCACATTATTCGAAACAGTCAACCAAAACTGTTAACATACGTTTCTTCAGTGGTCTGGTTGGCTGGCTGGCTATGTATCGCACAAATGGGCCGCACGAATGGAACACAGAAGGCGGATAATGTAAACATTTACTCATTTTCATGTTGTGTCAGCTCGGATAGTATGATGGTTAGCACGTCTGCCTCCTGGGTTCGATCCCCGATATGAGCAAAGAGTGTATAAAACTCTTCATTAGAACAAATTTCACTGTACTCTCAGCAGCTAATTGAGTACACTTCAAGATGTGTGATTAGGGTTGAGGTATCCCTCCGGAGTTAAAGCATCCAACCAAGGAGGTTGCCATTGTAAGTATAAAGTCCTGGTCTCGACTAGACTCAAGACTTGCAATGATCACTAAGCTGGTGTATGCCACAGAAACCGGGACTTCGTCTTAGGCCACCATGCTCCATTGGGTGTTGTCTCTTTAGAGAGACGGCGATTTACCTTATGTCTAGAAAAAATGCCTGTTTGTGTTTTTTGCTACTGACGAATACTCCCTTGACAGAATCATAATTGAAGGATGTTTCAATATTCAAAGTATGTTTACACTAAATTGGTCCCTTAGTTTGTGCTCGGCAGCGTCCAAGCTTGTTGTTGTTGTTGTTCAATTCAGACGAGAGGAGTGACTCATTCGTTGATCACCCCCTTTTCCATTTTTTTCAATCATACCATTGGTCACATGACAGTTTTTCACTGAGCGACTAACCAGACCGGTTTTTACTTTATTTTCCGCATTTTTGATTTTCATTGTTTTGCTTTTTCCACGATTTAAATATGCCTCTGAGTCCATAGCTTGATGTTTCCGTCTTCTCCCACGGTCAGTCTTTGATCCTTCTCCTCCTTCACCACCCCCGTTTCTCTTTTGTTGTCAGTATTTTGTTTTTTTTTTATTTATCCCTTCTGTTATCTTCCACAGCTATAGACAGGGTGATAGTTGGTTCTCTCTCTCTCTCTCTCTCTCTCTCTCTCTCTCTCTCTCTCTCTCTCTCTCTCTCTTTCTCTCTCTCTCTCTTCTGTGGGCTCTTTTCTCTTCTTCTCAATACCAAGTACCATGCCTTTCATCTGAAAGTTAATACTCGCTTCTCTCTCCCTCCGCTCCCTTCCCACTCACACACACTCTATCCCATTCATCTACCGCCTCCATCTCCGTCTCTCTCTCACTCTCTCTGTCTCTCTTTAGTTTCCTTTTCCGATCTTTACTATTCATTCATTCATTTCATATAATCATTCCCAGTGCCATTATTCAATTCTTATGATTCCCCATTTTTCTCTCAATATACATGTATCCACGCACACAGATACACATATGTGTGTGTGTGTGTGTGTGTGTGTGTGTGTGTGTGTGTGTGTGTGTGTGTGTGTGTGTCGGATTATACGTCCATTTCTTGATAATGCAGTTGTCTACATTGAGGGCAGATATAGACTGTGAAAAATTAGAGATAGAGCAAATATTTTGGCCTTTGCTCAATGGCAAGAACAACGTTTATTCTATTTCAAGTTGCATAGGCCAAATGATACACTGAACGTTTGATAACGAGAGATCATTTCAAATAGAGTTTCAAAGTACGTATCTATAATTATTTCGCTCTTTCCCTTTCCTAAACAATATATGTATGTGTAGTGTTTGGGCAGTCGCCGTTAGAGCACATCATCCCCACCCAAAGCAAGTGATGTAGCTTTTGGTTGCTTTTGGTTGCCCTGTAGGAACGGCCGGAAATATTTTCAGTGTGCAAACCCGCGACGCCCATAATAGAGAAGTGTGGTGAATCTTGGGGAAAGTCTATATCCAACGATGGACGTTAAAAGACCGATGATGATGATGATGATGATGATGATGATGATGATGTGTGTGTGCAAATTTGTATCAAAGGTCAACTTGACCCCAGGTTGAACATAAGATGAGTAGATATGACTACTGATGTCCCAACAGATCAATTTAGGGTCAAAACTATTTTTATTCCCGTCGTAAACTTATATTAAAAGATTCATCTAAGTCAATGGAAGCACCAATGGCCGATTAGTCAAACAGGGATCAAACTTCAACGGAAAATTTTTTTTTTTCATTTTAACTTTATGTACTTCCGTTCCATTACACCTTCTGGAAATTTGCCATTTTCGAGACAGCCATTTTTTGAGGTTTTGAAATGAGGTCTCCATTTGCAATTTGACTAAAATGCAAAATTGGATCATTACTTTCTGTTTGTCGACTGGGACCTCAGATGTGAATTTTTCTTTCTCTCAGTGCTTATGCCACTTTGGCAGAATATTTTTCGAGGATTCTGACCTTAATCTGACAATAAAACATGTTTGTCTTTGAGCAAACACCTCAACCTAAACACGATAATGAAACATGGTCACAATTTAAACGTGGATCAACCCAACCTAAACATGACAATGGAACATGGTCACAATTTAAACATGGTGGTCTGCTTGACGCACGAACTGCTAATGCCGAAAGTGAGCATAGGAATTCCCAGCTTTAAAAAAAAGTATTCTTTAGGATGGGCTACGAGAGCCTGTCCGAGAGTGCACGTTACCCTGCAAGGTTCTGCTTGGAAGTGTGCATGGACCTGACCAGAGGGCGTGCGGCGTGAACGCATATCCCTTTTTCTTTTTAATTTCATGATATTTCCATAGGATATCATATGCTTTGTTGTGTTGCTATATTCGAAGATTTCCCTCAGGGATCGCTGGATATCCTTGCTAGCCTTTATACATATATATTAGGAAGTGGAATCGCCACACGAACAAGTTTATGTTTCTGCCGTCTTTGGAACGATTCTGCTGAAGAGGCCCAAAGTGGGAAGAAACATAAATTTGTTTGTACAGCGAATCCACTTCCTTTGATATTTCCAGCACTACTCTAAAACAACTTTATTCTCGGAGTACAAAGTTGAATTTATCGAGCACTCTATGAAATAATTCCATCATATATCATACATTGATTTATATTACATTATATTATGCTATATTGCAAACCTGATTAGTACTATATATATATATATATATATATATATATATATATATATGTTAGTCTCAGTGCGTACATCTATAATTTTACACTTACACACGCACATAAACACGTACATATGATGAGCCAGAACATTACCGGAGGCAAGTGGAGAGAATGTCAACAACTGTCTCGTAACAATTGTACAAGTGTCTCCATTGGGCATGCGAGCGCCAGAACTGGACCCTGTATCCATGGAAGAAGGTCATGTGGTCCAATGAGTGACTCTCTCCTGGATGGGGTAGATTGCAGAATACGTGTGGGGAGGCGATTGGTCCTATCATTCAAGTGGAAGATACTTTGTCTCATACCACCAACCTCAACATCATTGAAGACCAGATGCTCTCTTTCATGGCGAAAGTCTTCTACAGGGGCAGTGGCGTTCTGCAGCAGGACAATACACGTAAAACTGCGTGGGTTACATGTAAATGGTTTGAGAATCATGGAGAAGATATCATCACTAAGTTGCCCTGAACAGCAAACCCCCGAGATATCAATCTCTTTGAGCACTCATAGGATACGTTGCATCAAGGAGGTCTCTCTGCAGAACCTCTAACATTTAACTTGCAGCATTTAAAGGAATTGTTGCTAACATCCTACCACCAGATCCCAGAGGAAACATACATATATTTATATGTGTGTGTGTGTTTCGCTTTACGCCACTTCACATTCACAAAAAGCCCACAGTATTACAGACTTCTGTGCGATCCAAAATGGCATAAATCAAAGAGGCAATCGCCAATAATGTATATGGAAACTTTTTCATGGTTCCCAGACTTCAAAATAACCTTTTTCAATGACTGCCTGCCTCTAAGTGTCAGTTTCAGTGTGTGTGTGTGTGTGTGTGTGTGTGTGTGTGTGTGTGTGTGTGTGTGTGAGTTTGTGTGTTTACCATCAATTTATATGGAAACATTTCAAGTGTTCCCAGCCCAAAAAGTAACCTTGCATGGAATCTTTGCTACGATTGATTGTGCTACAGGTATTGCAGCATGACTTTTTAAAAAAGCCACATAGGTTCAGGGTAGGATTCCAGAATGTTCTGAGTGTTTACTGAGAACTGATAGAAAATTGAGTGCGACGAAACAAAGGAGCATGTCATCGTTTTTCCAAGTATTTCACATCAGCGACAGCAGACGACCAGCCTTAAACAGACACTTTGAGGCAGGCAGTCATTGAAAAAGGTTATTTTGAGGTCTGGGAACCATGAAAAAGTTTCCATATACATTAATGGCGATTGCCTCTTTGATTTATGCCATTTTGGATCGCACAGAAGTCTGTAATACTGTGGACTTTTTGTGAATGTGTAGATGCGTAGAGCGAAATTTCAGAAAGAAGAAAACTTCTGTATAAGTATACAGACATAAGCACAGACACGGAGACACATGCACACTCATACACACACGCACACATATATGCATATATATGTATGTATGTATGAATCTATATATGGTATCTCAAATATGTTTACACACCTCTGACTTTCCCCCATACCATAACCCATCCCTTCAATTTTGTCATTTTTCTGCACTAACAGACGAGATATTTCTAGCTGTTAGTTTAGGAGATATCTACCATGAACTGACCATTTTCTGTTATCATTTTTCGAAGAAATTAGTTGTTTTTTTTCCTCTTTTCTTTCAGATTATAGACATGTGGAAGAATGGAAAATTGATCTCTCTCTCTCTCTCTCTCCCCTCTCTCCCTCTCTTTTTCTCTCTGTTTTTATTTTCACCCTACCCCTCATTGAAACCCTATTTATCATCTAATTGTGCAGTTGCGTATTGACCTCATTCCGTATAACACCTTTTCCTTGTTTTCCTGCCTCTCTTTCGATGACCAATTAGAATTCTCCTTTACTTTCCTGTTTCTCTCTCATTTTTCTTCTTCTCCCATCCCACTTCACTATATATATATATATATATATATATATATATATAGTTGCTTCTCTCTCCTCCACTTACTTTGTTTCTCTCTCATCGCTATTTGATCCAACTCATTCGTTGCTTCGTTCCCAGTTAATCGCAAGTGTACTAGTTTCACAACCGGATACTGTAAGACTGCCGTCAAAAACAACGAATACCACATTAGAAATCGAATTACGATACAATAAAAAAAAAAAAGAAAACATTCTAAAAGAATCATCTCATTTTTCGTGGTAAATAACATTCCAAAAGAAAATATCTATCTGTTCATTGAAGTCAGTGTTCAGGTAAATCGTTTCGTTTCAAGATGGTCGGCAAGCTACATTCAGGCACCGAATTAGCGATCTGGTTTCTCTCTGATTGTTCCCGGGATGTAGCTGACTTAGTCCATCAAGTATCTCTTTCGTAGAGCATTGCTTAATATCATTAATATGAACGAGCGCAAATTAGGTGAGAATTTCTTCTTGTCGTTACAGGGGGAAATAAGGTCAACTCCAACTTGGACTGAAGTTTGACAATCGTAGAAGTACGGGCAGTTCAATGAGATCTTGAAACAGCACAACCAATCTGATACTTTCATTCCTTGAAGTATCCCTTTTCAATTGAACCATCAATTGGCCACGAATAAAGACCTAAGGGCGAATTATTACATCAGCAGATCTACGTTTATGCCGAGGGCCATCAATGAATTTAATTGCGTTCAAGCCGAAATCTGAAAAAGTTTCAACTGAAATAACAGCTTTAAATAAAAGTAATTACTGCATAACTTTATAAACATTATTCAATTTATTATCCAAGCGAATCTATAATTATTTTGTTAATAGGGCAATATATTAAATTCTGTATTTGAGAACAGGGAGACGGGCTTTCTCTGTTTTATGTGTTAATAGTGTGTTTAAATGGCATCAAGCAGCGAATGTCAGACGAAGTAACAGCTTTGCTAAAAGCCAGGGAAATTAATACCGTTTCTACAATAGTAAAACCAAATAGATCTGTTAATGTCGTTAGGTACATGCAGCTCTCTTGTCAAGATATCGGATATTAACCAAACTGAAGCTCTTGGGGTATTTTTTTTATCTACAGAGAGGGCACAAACTCGTTAAAAAACATTTATTTTGGAAAGATAAACTCAACTCGCTGTAGCACGCGGTCGAATAATCGGAAATGGAGGTGAGAAGATTGTGTTGCAATATATATATATATATATATATATATATATATATATATGCGTGTGTGTGTGTCTGTGTGTGTAGGATGGCGCAAAATAAGCTGAACACTTTGTTTTCCCCGTAACGTACGAACAAAATACCGAATGAAAGTTTAATTCAAGGATTTTTTTTTCAGATGGGAAAAATCATATCTGCCAAATGACTATCCTGCAGTCTCTCTTTCACCAGATTTTTTTCCGACAATAGTGCCACAAGAGAGAGAGGACTGATTTTATACACACACACACACACACACTCACACATATATATATATATATATATAAGTGTGTGTGTGCGTATGATACGTGACAAAATAAACAACAAGCATATGTATATATATCAAATAGAAGTTTCATTCAAAAGAGTGGTTATAGCATGAATAAAATTATTTTCACTGGTTCCTTACAGATTGCACACTCTGTTTCACTCAAGAAAGATTTTCAAAGGAACTGTTCATTCAAAAGTTTCCAAGTGAAATAGAATATATAATCTGAAATGAACCAATAAAAATATTTTTACTCATATCTCATATGTGTGTGCATGTGTGTCTGTCTGTGTCAGTGTGTATGCATTCATTAAATACAAATGTATAGAGATAGCAACATTCCCAGCATGTTTTATAGTTGAGCATAGAAAAATAGGAAGATCATTTCCATCAATATTCCAAGTAGAAAGGGATTCCTGGCTGCCATAAGAGAAAGCACTCGTAATGACCATTTTCACTCGGGCACGAACACCGTCTCCAGGCGACAGCTGAAAACAACTGAGCCAGCAAGAAGACTGCAAACGCATGTGTACCTATATGTGTGTATTGATGTGTGTGTATACGTGATGTATGTGTGCGTGTATATGCGTGTGAAAATTTCGAAGAATGTATATAATGAGTCAGTATACTTGAAAAATAATCGTTCATATAAAACGTCTCCTTAGGAAACCCATTTACAGTAATTAAATATAGATAAAAATATAAATTATTCATCAAAAACGAAACTCTTGAACATGGAAACGGGAATGCGATGATCAAGAGCTTTAGTACTGCTTAAAAGGGAACAACAGCCCTATTCATATTCGTAATATACAAATGTGTGTGTGTTTGTGTATTTATGCAAACACTTATATATATACCTTATATTTGTGTATATACATGAGTTTATATACATTTGTATTCAAGTCTATGTGCATACCCTTACGTTTATATATATATATATATATATATATATATATATATATATATATATATATATATATATATATATATATTCATCTATTTATTCATAGATTCATATATATATATATATATATATATATATATATATATATATATATTCATATGTAGACTTGCATATACCCTTATCTTTTCGCACATATTCATAGATATGTGTGCTTTTATTCATGCGTTTATATATGTATATGTTGGTAGATATGAATGAATATATTTACACTTGCATAGATATATGTTTTTTTGTGAATACACATATGCTCGTACATGTGTGTGTGTGTGTGTGTGTGTGTGTGCTGTGAAAGGGCAATCAATCTACTAATGGACCTAAGCTAGAACAAGGCCAAGTAGCAAGATGAATAAATACTTTGAAGACGAAAGAAATCGACTCAAAGACAATAATAAGGAAACGGTTCAGAGAACCGTGATTCTCTTCATTACAAGCATTCGTTCCTAGAGCAAAAGATATTTTAATCAATATTTAGGCAACTAAATGATAACTTAAAAGAGTTCCATTAATTCACTCGATAGCAACCATCATGCGGCCAATGTCTTTGGGGTGATCAATTAAAAATGTAGCAAAGGGGTGATCAATGAATAAACTACTCCCCTTGCCTTTTATAGGGTCGTGATCACAAAAAGGTTGTAAAAAAAAACGTAAACGCTGCTGAACACGAACAAAAAAAAGAACAATCTAGTATAAACTTACATTGTAAACTGAACCCACGACTCCAACCAAAAAAAAAGGCCCGATCTGAAACAATAAAAAAGAATTCTGTCTGATTTTATATATTGTCGTGCTAGTGAATAACAAATAATTAGAAATAGAAAATTACCTTGGTATAGTCCGAAAACTGATGAAGCTGTGTTAGGCTTGGGTCATGCCCATAATAACTAGCGCACTTGGAACCGGGTCCAAAGCTCTAGAGATGTTATTGAAGGAAAAAGAATTTCGGTATAAAATGCATAGACTACAATGATCCGACAACACGATCCCATAACCTCGGATATAACTTAAATGCGTAAATATGCTAAACATTTTTAAGTTTCCATAAAAAAAAGAAATAATTATAGAAAGAAAGATTTAAAAATAAAAAAGACAAGGAAAGAGAAAATTGTGGGGAAGATTTTAGATATTAGAATGGAAGAACCAAAGAAATACACATTTTGTTGGATTATCTCACATCCACACAACAGACACTTAACAAAAAAGCCAAGAAAAAATTGTTGGGGAAAGGTAGAAAACATGAGAAGGAAAGAAAGAAAAGTTTTGAAACATGTGAAGAAGAAAGAATGAATAGAAGAAGGAAGTGTGGTCGAAAATAATCGAAAACTTGATAAGAATAGGAAGAAGGAAAAGCATGAAAAAAAAAGAGAGAAAGAGGGAAACATAGAAAAATGTAATGGCCAAAGAGAATGAACATTTGAGTGAGAACAGAAGAAAAACGACTGGAAATAATCAAATATCCATGATGATTTTGTCTTTTCGTTTACGTTTTATACGATCACCACGTGGTCTTCTGTTAACATGCGACGTACAAAAATAGTCTCTGATATGCAAAATTTCACACGCAACGCGGTTTCCCAAAGAACAATTGAAATGATGGTCGGAAAATAGACGCCATTTTCATGTGTGCGTGACCACGCGCAACTTCACGAGAGTTCAGGAAGATTACAGGTCGAAAAGGTAAATAAAGCGAAGAAGTCAGGCTTACCCCTTCCTCCATATAAAAGAGTTAAAGAGATTCATTGAAATACGGACTTATAAGCACGAATATTTGAATTTCTGCAAATTAGGAAGCAAAGAAAGAAAGAAAGAAACAGAAAGAAAAATGAAAGATAACAGCAGACATGGAGACAGGGTGGGAAAGAATACGATAATGAAATAATAAAGAAGTAAGAATAAAAGAAGGATATTAATTACAAAGAAAGGAAGAAAAATGAGAGAGAAATAACTGAAGGAATGAAAAGAAAAATATTTGAAAGGAAGAAAAAAAGAACAAGAAATAGACAAATGACTTGGGGAAAGAAAAAAAAGGAAAAGTAAATTTCAAAAAATCAACTCATCGGCATAGTAGAGGATGAGGTTTAGAAATGTGATAAGAAAGAAAGAAAGAGAGGAATGAATGCTGACAGAAAGAAACAAAGAAACAAAGAAAGAAACAAAGAAAGGAAGGAAGAAAATATCTGATGAAAGGAGATATGACAAAACAAGCATTATGTAATAAGTATTGAATAAAAAGAAGAGTATTCGAAAGAAACAAGCAAGCAAAAAGGCAGATAGAACGAGAAATTAATGAAAAAAATGGAAATATTCAAAAGAGTTAGAGAGACACTTGAAAAAAAACCATTGCAAGTAAGGAGAGGAGAGAGAAAGGGAATGCTATTAAAGAGGAGGGGGAAAAGAGAAGGGGGACAATACATTTTTAAAAGAAAGTAACAAAGAAATGAGGAACACAATATTTTTTTAAAAGGAAAGAAATAAACAAGAAAAGAAAAAGAGAAAACAAGCTAAGAAAGAAAAAAAAATTGAAAATATAATGAGAAAAGCCAAGGAAATGGAGAACGCAGATAAAAAAAAAAAAACATGATCTTCATAAACGAATGTACAAAAGATCGAAACAAACAAGGAAGAGAAAAAATCTATTAAAGATTAAAAAAGACACAAAAAAGGAAAAGAGAAAGAGAGAAGATTTGAGAAAACAGAACGAATGTTTTCTGATCGACCAGACAAAGGAGGTTGGGGGTAAGAGTACAAGTTTATCTGAGCTAGTATCCAACTCCCTCGCTTCATTAAAATCTAAAACGTAAACGAAACAGAATTAATGTATCTACACAATATTATTCTTGAACTTCGTGTCCAATTTCAACTCTTTAATAGAAGTTTTTGTAAATGAGATTTGCAAATTTCAACAAAACAAGTTGAGCATCGATTTTTTACGCATGTGTCACTAACGTCAGTGGTTTTTTGTCTAGTCATTGTCATCCGTCATTGTTGTGACATACGAAAATAAAGTCAAAACTAATTAGTAAGAGTTCGACAAAAAAAATAAATAAAAACACTGTTCTGAGAAAGAATAGAGAGAACGAAGCAATATTTGGTAATACAAAAATAAAGAAGCCTGACTGACACAGTGTCAAACTTCGCTTCTACTTCTTTTCCGACTGAACACGATTACTACCATTTTTGTGTTGTATCCATGATGAATAAATTCGTAGATATATTTGATTTATCAGTTTGTAGGAGAGTCGTCTTGCAATCATTTGACGGTGATTTCAAATCAGGGTAGGGAAATGTTTATCTTATATTCCAGTTTGGTTTCATGTAACGGAATACACAGTCAAGTTTTTACTTTCCTAAATCAAGTGAGGATTGTTTTTGTTCTTATTACATTTGTTACGGGGAAAAACATGGTCGATTCCAACTTGAGCCGGAGTTTGACGAAACTCGGTGGAACTGATCCGAATCAACAAATTGAATGAAAAAATGTTGGCTTTTGATTTAGCTGGAAAAAAAAAAGAAAAAAGAAGAAGGATCAGATGAAGAAAAATACAAAAATTACAAAGACGAATCGACATTTCTCACATAAACCTTACCATTACAGAACCTTTTCTTCTGCTAACCCCAAATGATCCCTAATGTTTTCCTTGCAGGTCTGCATGTGATGGTGAAAAGTACGCATGTGCTCGGCTGATGGGATCAACTTTGTACCGAACCAACATCTGATATCAACCTGACCGCCAGAGCCTTTTACATTTGTATGATGTCTACGTTATTTAAGAAGAAAAAACATTCGATTCCGGCTTGGTGATTGAAGGTCAGTATCGTATTGTCTGTTCGGTAGTGGCACTTTGTAAATTTCAGTTACTGAAAGAGAAAAGATTCACTCCCAGCACACACATACACAAATATGAGTGTGTTCACTTTTTAAGAAAATGGGTTTTTATTTTTCGCAATTATTAAAAGCATTAACCAATTAGATTGTATCATTTGCAACTTGTTTTGCTATTAAAATGACCAGCTATTACATCTTTAGTCGATTATTGTATCGTGTCGGTGGCTGTTTTGTTGCCAGCGTAGTTTATGGGGGGCGAGGTTTATGTATGTTTCAAACATTTTGAAAACTATCGGTTTTTCGACGAAACGTTTCAAAATCAAGGAAAACTATGGAAAATAAGATTTTAAAAATCTTTTTAGGGTGTGAGGGACTGAGATACAATGCTGGTACTGCTAGACTGAAGCTGACTAAGCAGTGAATGGGTTAGCAAATGACCAACGAAGTAGTCATTTCAATTTGTCCACACAGGCCCAAAGTGAATCATCAAAAATGATACTCAGTTTGTTTTCCAGTTGTTGTTTTTTTTTAATTTTATAATTCAAACTTTGGATAAAACAGATGACCCGATTAAGCAGAGACCCTATTAGCCGGAATATACCTAATAGCAATTTCAATAAGAATTCAAACTTGTTCCGGTGATTTAACTTTCCTGGTCACTATGCCTCAGGATAAAAAAAGATAACCCTCAAATATAACAGAGTTTTATATTGTGGGTGCTTCGACGTAAAGTTCTGCTTCTCCTCATTTCTGCAGACCATAGAAAGGATGCCGGACCTCTCCTCATTACACAACCCGAAAAGTGCATTCAATCATCGATGGAAGAATCCTTAGAGCGTCCTATAACCCCAATCTCCTATCGCACCGAGGGTCCAGTCACTGTAGCAACTGATGAAGAGAGATGTAGGTGGGCGTTGAAACAGGGTGACTTGTGGTCAGATGGCTGGCAACAGGTTAATTGAATTTTCTATTGGCAAGTTCCTACTTTGTTAGGGAGGGTTGGCGGCTGGAACCTTCAATGCACGGACAGAAGTGTTTGAAGAAAACATGAAAAAGCGAAGAGAATGGCGGTAATTGTAAAAGCGGAATTGGTGAGAGAAAGAGACACAGACAGGCAGACAGACAAAGAGAGAGAGAGAGAGAGAGAGAGAGAGAGGGGATCGGTCAAAAGGAAATCATAGAGTTCTTCTGACTACTTTCAGCAAGAATGGGGTGAGACATTCCAGACAAGTGTTTAGAGAATTTGTTCTAACTAATCTTCTTCCTTTACGAAATGCCCACGCATGGCTGAAAATACAATCCAATATCTACTTATTGTCTATAACTTAGCGAAGAGTCATTAACATAGCCACTCTTGTTCGGACAAAGACGGAAAAAAGAGATTTGCATATTATCTACTTAATGGTAGATACGGTATTTAGCAAAGTTATCTTTATCTGTTACAGAACCACGATAGTGAATCACTTAATGAGAATCAAATTCACTATATTAGCCATGGTCAGCGTGACTATTTACTAAACTTAGCTCAGGCTGACATATACACATGAGAGTGGGTCACTCACTAAGGATCAAACTCACTGCTCCAGAAACGGTCTACGAGACCAAGTATTTACTAAACCTGGTTTACGCTGTCACATACCCGCTACAATGAGTCGCTTGATGAGAATAGAACTCGCGAATGTCCGGTGGAATTGGCTTGTTAATCAAACCAATTCACAGATCCTTACGTCGTTGTATTCAATTTTCGCGTGCAGAAAGCCTATTATTGTCAGGATTTGTGAATTGTAATTGGAAGGGCGGAATATACTCGCCAGAATAACTGATAAATCGAAGGCATAAGCTTTTCCATGTGAAAAGCATCCTCCCTTTTCGTAAAACGGTTTGGTTAATGTTAAGATGTAAATGATTCGAATAACAATGACCTTTCTGCTCTTCTCTTGCTCAGTTAACATATTTTCTGCTATATATACATACGATGCATTTCAATTTTTACAGGTATATTCTAACAACCCCCCAAACAAAACACATCCTTTTTTTTCCCCTGATCTTCATATACCCTACGCTTTCAGGTTATTTTAATCCTCTTATCTATTCAAATCTATATTAACCCCCAGTTTGTATGTCCACATTATTTGCATTACACAGTAACGTTACTAAATGAATGACAAAGCATTCGCTTCCCGAGACAGAACTCAGAAGGAAAAAAGAAGGGCACCTTATATACCAAATAAGGTAATTCAGATCAATAACGCCATCTTTTTCATTTTATCTTATTACGATCACTATGTTTGGGAGCAAAGCTACTCTTTCAAGCAAATCCTCATCCGCAAACAATGCCAGTTTAGTCAGACATAATGAAGGTTCATGAATTTGTGAAATCCAAGAAATCCAAATTCCAGGAAAGGGGAGGTATTGATCAGTTACTTATTTTAGTACAACCGAGTCAAATCTGAAAAATGGAATGGAGGCAGGAAAAATGTTTTGTGCCAGTTTTCCACGTGAAACAATTCAGTCTGTTTTCCACAATCAGCAATGGAATCTCTTTTTACCGGGAATCGCACTGACCACTGGCACGGGTGTAGCAATTTCAAATTACCTGTGCATCACTTTACCGCACGGTAACTGAATTTTGCTTTTCTGATTACTTGGACTTGAGATAAAATCGATTTCAAATTATCCCTGAGCTTCGCCTGAAGTTGATTTCAAACTACCCCTCCGATTTCAGACTACTCCTCAAAACATTTACTTATCTATCTAATCATTTTTTATTTATTCATGTTTATTTAGAAATAAGGGTAGCTTGAACATTATTTCAACTTACCACCATGGTCATTTCGATTTTTTCCAAATGACGTATGTAAGACAGTGATTTTAATAGTTGATAGCGATTTTGATATGGTTCCTGGTCCCAGGCGAACAGAACTTCGATGCCTTCAAAGTATAGTATCATCTAATCCATTCATAATTCACAGTAATAAAAATAAATATATTGGAATAATATGAAAAAGAATTATAAAAAGCATTTAATTGTCAGATATTCCTGAAAAATCTGATTTCACATCATAGAATTTTCTAAATCGATTATTTTTATTCTGTGTAATTAATTCATTTTACCCATTACTCCCTTTGTATTTAGAAAGTTTTACTGTCTAAGACATATGTCTGACTTGTGCTTGGCGTTCCTAGTACTCGGTGATATCGGTATACAGTAGATTTTATTCTTTTCCGCGCCCCCATAATCTGGTATTCAAGCTTGAATTCGGTGATCTGTTTGAATTTCAAAGTTCCAGAGAAGGGTGTGTCTTTTCACACAAGACAGATTCTGGTTTGTGCATATTGTTTTGCATGGTTGAATCCCAGTTTTTTTGTTGTTGTTGTTGTTGTTGTTTTTTTGCATAGTTCCCAGTGGATAATCATTGCCAACCAATCATGCCTATTTCGTACTCCTTTAGAGCCAACTTTCTGCATTTGCTTTTTTTTTTAGGATTGATGGTCTATTCATTATTTTTTCATTTCCCTGGACACTTTTGTCCAAATCCCCTACTCTTTTTTTTCTTATGTTTATCACCTCGTCATTATTATTATTATTATTATTATTATTATTATTATTATTATTATTATTATTATTATTATTATTATTATTATTATTATTATCTCTTCTTGAAGGAAGTTAACCACTTTGCAAAAGGACAATCGTGTGGCTAACATCAGCCGACACGTGCCACACTTGTCCGTTCCGAACGTGTGAACGTTGACGCGTGCTGAACACCCCACTTGCATGAATCCATGCACACGCAGTCTTTATCGCACGCATGGAACTTCTCGTGCAAAACACGCACAAGCAAGAACCGAGCACGTGTGGACGCCTGCTCACACGCACGCACTCCCTCACGCACTCCCTACCTCACACACGCACGCACGCACGCTCACTGCAAGTCAGCACGTGCAGACTCAGGTCCACCAACCGGCTCGGGCACCCGAAGAAGAAAAAAAAAGAAGAAAAAAAAAGATTCCAACCTTGTCATAAGAATCGCACGTGGACACCGCGATCATTCTAATGCATAACACACTTACGTTCACATAGAGTAGAGAGAAACATGAACAATAAATAAATGAACAAACGAAATAGGTGGTGCGATTCATCTCTGAGAGATATTGAACTGAAATAGAGAGACAAAAAAAAACAACATACAAACAAACAAATAAACGTTTCAGACCAACGCCCTCATGTTTACGCCCTTGTAGACAGAATTGCAAAATGCTGCAGATTTTCTCGGTAGACCCGTCCTACTTCTGAAGATTGGCGAAATGCAATCTTGAGCCTTAATGTAAGCATCTGACACGTTTGTCATCAACAATTCTTACGAGCCCTCCTCCAAGAGGTACATATTCGAGTAACATGTTTTCAATTGAAAAACCTCCTGAACAACTTTTGAACAATACGGATCACTAAATCCATCTTCTCAAAACTCTGTAAATATTCTACAGGTCGTTTCAGCTGCTTTTGTTCCAAGTTTAAATTCGTCCAGTAGCTTTTACAATCAACTTCAAGTCAGTATTCATCCCATTTGTTTGCTACTCCGACTATAGTCTTTTAGGAGCTGTCTGGCCGTAAATCATATGTACAGCTTTTTCGCATCGGAAAATGTTACATTTTGAAAGGTTTATCTTTTTTTTTCAGGCTTTATTGGCTCCCTCGTAATTTAGTGAAGTGCTTCCTCTTTCCATTTTGAATTTGCATGGGCAAGTTTTGACAATGTTCAAAAAAGTGTACTTGAAACTCTCAAGTCCTGGGTAGTATGTAAATGATGCCTCTGCGTTCGTATTTTCTGGGTCAGAAGTAAAGATATATCAGCAAGGTTAACTTGGTTTAGTGAATGGTTTGCGTGTAGGTCTGGAGAAGACCATTCGAAGAAGACAGGCAATGGATATGACGTGTATGAAAGGGGAAGCGCGACAAGGTTGACATTCCAAAATACATCAGACACCCGCAGAAGGCCAGAGAGTATAGCTGCTGTAACGTTCTAATAAAAAAAAAGGACGAGGAAATTATCCTGAAATAACCAAAATCCAATAATTGAGTTTTGTCACTCTCAAGTAATCATGATCAAAGACTTTCCTTTTTAGAGAAAGCATTGTCAATTATGATTCGTTCTTACCAGTATTTCTTTCATCTTAATTGCTGTTCGTAAAAACTAAAATCGTCACTTGATAAACAAATAAAGTAGTTGAGATAAAAGGCAACTGAAATGAAGATAAAAGAAATGCTCGATAACAATAATGGACAATGCCCCCTCTAATGATAAAAAATGCAAGATAATATCACTACTAATAACACTTGTGTTTGTGAAAACATAACATCAAAGATGGCGGTGCCAGACCTTCGAGGAAAAAGAGAAATAAAGGCATATGATGAGATTTGATCTTCCGCAAGCGTTGGCTTTTGTAACTCAAGCGGTAGTGCAGCTGTCGGGCCAAAACAGGCTTCACCTGATTTAAGCAATAAGTGTTGTTCGTGGAAAATTATCAACAAAACAAAAGCGCCATTTTGAATTTTCATTATAAAAAATAAAAAAAGGAGACAAACGATCACTTCCTGTCTCTGCCACTTTTATGCATTTTAATCTATACTTTTTCACTTCATTTCTTTATTTGATTACTTTGATTACTTACTTATTTATTGAGTGGTAATCTTCTATGGTTATTGATATCGAAAGAGAGTAAATACTTGATGTAGAGTGGCTTTAATAAAAACGTGTTATATTCAGCTAGACACTTAAAAACGCCGATGTCGTCTGCGTGCGTGACAACGAAAGACATATTACACAGGCGCATGCGCATGGGCCAGCCTGGCGCGTGTGCTCACAGACTGCTGGCAGACATAACACATGCAACATTTGTTTCGGCTGAGTTGAGATAGTTCTTCGTTTTCTTTTCTTTCAACCGCTGCGTAAACACAGAACAAAGGAAAAGAGCAAAAACGAAATTAATGATGACAGCTAACCACATGAATCTCATGAAGTCTTGAAAACAATAAACAAAAGGAATTTAAACGCGTAGGATTAGAAACCGTCAACCGAAACCGTCAGAATAGTTTTATTCAGTTTTTAAGTTGGTCTGTCTTGGTCTCTGGTTGGCTTGATGGATATGTCTGCACCAAGCATACGGGCTGAACTAATGGAGCTAGAAGTGCCGAAAATTCAAACATTTGCTCATTAAGTTTAGAAATTGCTTTTTAATGGGGGTTCAATAAAGTTTATACTAAATTGATCCCTTAGTTTGTGCCCAGTAGCATTCTCGCTGGTTTCAGTTTTTTTTCCCCTGACTTTTTGAGTGATCAATGCCCAGCAAAAGGCAGGTGAAGTAACTTATTCATTGATCATCTCTTCTAGTTTTTCAATTATTCGATTGATCATCCCAACAACACATTCTGCCAAAAGACATTCGTCACCTGACTGTTTCTATTAAATGACTAACTACACCCGTTTGTTGGTTATTTTATTTTTTAGTGAATTCATAAATAAATCTTGAAATAACCTCCCATTAATACGCAGTGAATGTATCATTTGGCCTACACAGCGGAAATACAATAAACAACAAAAGAAAATGTGCTGCTGCATGTAATATTGGATATATATATATGTATATATATATATATATATATATATATATATATATATATATATATATATATATATATATATATATATCCCATAGAAACACAAGAAAGTCGTGTCAAACTAAATGGAATTTCTGTTTGTAATTTTCTGATCACACACATTAGATAATCAATGGACCTCATAAATGGAATAGACTCCCACAATAAAATCCATAACTCTGAATTAACAAAATGAACAACACACATCTAAGGTAGATAAATAGGAATATAAAAAATACCGTTTGATGGTCAGGATTGAAAAATAGATTTGTATAATTTAACCCAGGACATCTGATTCCTTAATTAGATAACAATAAAATAAAAGTAAATGTAATAATCTGAATAACTATAAACGAGTGGAAGTCAAACAAAACAAAAAAAGAGTAAAATGCCTGTACTGTTTTTAATCTCCGAAACAGGTCCATGGTTAAACAGCTGACAATCCCTCTTATAATACTCAACATACAGCACTGTCATTCAAAAATAACCAGCAATAATAAAATTTGATTTTCTTTGTATATTGCAAACTATCTGAAAGTAGTGCGTTTTCAGGGATCGGAAAGTAACCGACTTGCAAAACGAGACATCGAAAGATGTCTTGGAGGACTGTTTGTATGAAAATATGAAATTTCTAAGCACGAATCTTCTTTCAGCTAAATTTTATGATTAGCACTCTGGTAGATGGGGAATTGTGCCTAAGTAAGACAGCACAGTATATAAGGAAGAAAATGGGTGCCAGTGACATCATAGAAACTATCAAAAAACTCAAATGGCAATGGGCAGGCCATGTTGCAAGAATGAAAGACAACCGATGGACATCACATCTCACAACATGGATCCCCAGAGATCACATGAGAAACCGAGGCCGATAGAACACAAGATAGAGAGATGAACAAGACAGATTCAGGAAATACTGGCTCCGCGACGCCCATGATAGAGAATTGTCGCGAATCCTGGTGAAAGGTCTATTTCCAACGATGGACGTTAAAAGAATGATGAAGATGATGATGATGATGAAATATATTGCTTAAATTCGGCCCTACTAACCGTCCAGTTCAGCATAAAGCAAGGGTAAAGTGCCAGCCTCTGGATCCAAAGCGTTGGTTTCGATCCTATCTCGTGGTACTGGTGGGATATTGGATAGTCTATAGCCACACTGAAGAGTTGTAATATAACAGAACAGCCGTCTATGGATGACTCAATTATATATATATATATATATATATATATATATATATATATATATATATATATATATTGACGAGTCTGTAGTCCACTGCTGAAAAAATATTCATTTTACGCAACAAATATTTATTTACGAACCCATTCTTTGTCAATGCATAACATTTAGTGATGAATATTATTCAATCACTGTACAATGAAAGATTTAAGATCAGAACTCATTCAATAAGTACTTGTCAGGCTCTGGAAAGACTCCATCGTCGTACACTGATCGATAGATATGAACAGACTGAGGCAGTAAGATAGATAGAGACAGACCGAAATTAGGATGCAAATAAATTGAGATTCTATATAGATTAGCTGTAGAGATTAACTGCCTGCCCCCACGTCTAATCGTTCTCGGCTCAGCAAACTCAATCAATCATCATTTTGTTATAATTCAAGTGTGAGAGAAACCGTAATTATAGAGAAACCTTTTCTTTTTTTTTTTCTAGGCACACGCCCACTCGATGGACCTAAATGCATACGCCTTGACCAAGTAATGCATAATGTGTATCTGCACGTGGTCAAGTGCACTGACGCATGTTGGTGTAAAGACCTTCTCAACAAAGCTGTTCTTTCAGAGCCAATCGACAGAAGTCAGAACCGCACAAGCCTCAGAGGACAAAGAGGAGATGCGTCAAGCGAATCACAGAGAACTGAAATTAACTTCCCGAAAGATCTTTTGTCAAAGTCGGAGTTGACTTTGTCTGGCAACTGTAACAACAATCCTCACCTAATTTTGTGGAGCAAACTCTTCACTGTTTGTCAGTTCCGTAACGTTAAACCAGTCCGATATATATATATATATATATATATATATATATATATATATATATATATATATATATATATATATGTATAAAGTTTATATCTTCTTTGATTTGAAAGTGGGCGGCTCTCTTACCGACTGAGCCCAAATGATAAGTCCTACATATCTACAAAATTCGATGTTACAAATACGCAAGGGCTTATTCCATTCAGATAGATGAATACGTTTGAACTAAAAAGTTTTTTTTTTATATCATTTTATCTATTATATATACAAAGAAAAGTTTGCTTTAACCCCCTTTAGTCGGAATAGGAGTAGGGGTGGAGTTTGACAAAATTAAATGCAATTTATGCTTAACCAGTTATTAGTTGTCCTTAACCTTTTTTACCACTAAGTCCGCTTTTAGTTGTCGGAAGTTACCTCCAAGCAGGCCCCGTCATATTTTTCTACCGAATGATTAGTTTGAAATGAGTATTGCATGTCAGCGAGAAAAATGTTCATCACTCTATTCCATTAACACCTCTGTAGAGAATGCTCAAAATTTTTAGAGAAATTCTTACTTTTTTTTCCCGTGTGGGCTCGTGTTCTCTTTTTGAATTATTTACGACCTCCCCAAGGAGTACCCTTCTCCGGCCAAGAACCACTGCGTTAGATGGACTTTAAGCTGCTTGCAAAAACAGAAAACTTGGTTGCAGAAAAGTCTTTATAAAAGTCAAAAACCTTTGTGCTCTTGTTGCAAAGGGACTCTATAATTTCGGGATCCTTTTTTTTCTTTTTACCCTCTTTCTCTCTTCCTGTATGCTGAGATAGATAGATAAGATAGATAGATCGGTAAAAGCTTATTAAAAGTTGGGGTTGGTCAGACACTGAGCGAATGGATACTGAGTAGGAAACAAACTCAATATTTGCTCAGCTTAACTTAGTACGGCACTCGGCTAAATAGAGGGAAATAGGGGTTAGGAAGATTGTATAACAACAATCTTCCAAGTGAGAAAAGCCTGCACTCGTTTTCTTTATTCATTTACGTCCGATTCGCCATTCGGTTAATTCCGGTGCCGAACGAAATATGTTTCCAGATGAATTGTCCCAACAATTATGTGTGTGTTAGTGCGTATATATATATATATATATATATATATATATAGAGAGAGAGAGAGAGAGAGAGAGAGAGAGAGAGACAGACAGACAGACAGACAGACAGACTGACAGACGCACACACACGCATTTATTTAGTATTTTTGTACGATAAAGAGTGTGCAGGTACACGCTCACGCACGTGCTCCCCTTGGGATAGCCGTGCGATGTTTCCGGTGAAAATGGTCACGTGACCATCGCAGATTTTTTGCACAGTGCTTATCCGGTCACGTGTCGATCAACGATTTCATTTGCTTCCCGCTTTAATTGCCGTACCTTATATGGTTATGTTAGAGCACGTGACTGACAGAGCCTTAGAGGGTAGACGTGCGTAAGGGCCCTAAGGTGGCCTCTATGTGTTAATGAGTGTAAAAATAAAGACAAATAGAACTGGAAAAAAATGTATTATTCAATATATGTGACCAAAAGGGAAAATAAAATGCGTCGGCAGATGGCGGGGGCGAAGAAAGAAAGTGGGTGAAGGATGGAGAGGAAGAAAGAAAAGAGAGAAAAAGAAAGACGAAAGAGTGTAAGAATGAAATATGATCAACGGAATCAAAGAAAAGAAGACAGAGGCAAGGATAAATGGTGGAATGAGAAGAATAACAGGAAAGAAAGAAAGAACTAAAAAAAAAAGGAAGACAGACAGATAGAAGTTCAACAAATGACAGAGAGACCAAGAGAAAAAAAGAAAAAAAAGAAACATTTGATAGAAAAATGAAACGAAACGGAGGTAAAAGAAAAGTAAAGAGAGAGCAAATGAGAGGGAAATGAAGATAAACAAAAAAGAAAAGGTAGGAAGAAAGATAAGCAGACGTCAGAAGAAAAATGATCAAAAGAAAAAGAAATATAGATGAATGAAAGAAATAAAAATACGTCATAGAATTACACAGAGAGAGTTCAATAGATTAAAAAGAAAGAAAGAAAGAAAGAAAGAAAGGAAGAAAGAAAGAAAGAAAGAGAGAGAAAGAAAGAAAGAAAGAAAGAAAGAAAGAAAGAGAGAAGAAAGAAAGAAAGAAAGAAAGAAAGAAAGAAAGAAAGAAAGAAAGAAAGAAAGAAAGATGGACAAATAATTAAGAAAAATGGCGAGAGAAGAAAGAATGATAAAGGAAGAAAACTTGATGAACGACATAGTACAAAGAAAGATAAACTAATGACGGAAAGAGATTAAAAAAAGAAAGGGGATAGAAATGACAAAGAGACAAAAATAAAATAAGATCACTTCTGGATAGAAAAGAACAGATCTGATTGGTCACTCAATAGAAAAACGTCACGTGATCAACGACTTTTGCATGCCGTATTGGGGATGATCTATTTGAAAAATCACAAAAGGGGTAATCAATGAATAAGTTGCTCCTCTCGTCTTTTGTTTGGCAGTGATCACTAAAAAACAAAACATGCTTGAATGTTACCGGACACAAACTAAGGGATCAATTCAGCATGAACTTTCATTGCAAATTGACCCTTTCACTAAAAACCTATTGAGTGTGGGTTGTAAAAAAAAACCCCCAGAAAACGCTCTTTTTTTACGTAATAAAGAGCAAATGTTGAGATTTTCATTGGTGTGCGGGGGAGATATATAGACAGACAGGTAGCCAAACCAATTTAAAAACTGAATAAACCTATGCTGACAGTCTTCATGACAGTGTTGGTTGACGGTTTCTAATGAATAAAATTTTGAAAGAATAGAAAACGTGGCTTTAAAGAAAGAAATGTTTTTTTAAAAAAACTATGGCGAGAGAAGAAAGAATGATAAAGGAAGAAAACTTGATGAACGACATAGTACAAAGAAAGATAAACTAATGACGGAAAGAGATTAAAAAAAGAAAGGGGATAGAAATGACAAAGAGACAAAAATAAAATAAGATCACTTCTGGATAGAAAAGAACAGATCTGATTGGTCACTCAATAGAAAAACGTCACGTGATCAACGACTTTTGCATGCCGTATTGGGGATGATCTATTTGAAAAATCACAAAAGGGGTAATCAATGAATAAGTTGCTCCTCTCGTCTTTTGTTTGGCAGTGATCACTAAAAAACAAAACATGCTTGAATGTTACCGGACACAAACTAAGGGATCAATTCAGCATGAACTTTCATTGCAAATTGACCCTTTCACTAAAAACCTATTGAGTGTGGGTTGTAAAAAAAAACCCCCAGAAAACGCTCTTTTTTTACGTAATAAAGAGCAAATGTTGAGATTTTCATTGGTGTGCGGGGGAGATATATAGACAGACAGGTAGCCAAACCAATTTAAAAACTGAATAAACCTATGCTGACAGTCTTCATGACAGTGTTGGTTGACGGTTTCTAATGAATAAAATTTTGAAAGAATAGAAAACGTGGCTTTAAAGAAAGAAATGTTTTTTTAAAAAAACTGGGTTGTGTGAACAGTCGAGCATATTATGAGAGAGTGTCTGGCATTGAAAGAAAAAATTGGGGAAGCTTTCGGGAGTCGAGTTACTTTCCGAAGGTGAAGAAGAAAAAAAAAAACTGAACACAACAAGAGTGTTGTGGAACGCCTGCATGCGACGCGTGTCTCCCTCCGGTCACAACACGTGGCAACTGACGTCCCAGTGTGATCGCACACGCGTCGGTGGGTGTTGAACGTTTCTTCACCCCTAAATGATAATAGTAATAATGACGTCGATAGGATGCAAAAGAAAAGAAAGAGGTGGGAGGGGGGGGGTAGTTGACTCGTCAGCATTGACTTAGCTATCAAAGGACGTTGGGACCGCACGAGCCAGACTAATGAAAGATTGATTATGACAAAGTAAAAGTTGTAACAGGACTGACCCGAGGACAAGTGTGGGATTCAAAACAAGATACAACTTTTCTGTCTGATTTTTTTAGATGAAGGTTTATCATAATGTTACTTTATTCATTTATTTATTCTATTTATCTATTGACTTATTTTTGGACTATTGTCTTCATCCCGGTTCATTTGTGTCACATATCGACAAGCATTCACCACTTCAAGAAAAACTGGAGTACCCTGTTTACCGTTTCCCTGGAAAAGCGACAAAAAAGTTAAATGTCTTTCTTTCAATTCAAAGATGGCGGTGTTTACTTAGAGCGCCTTCTGCAGGAGTTTAAATGACCTCTTTTAAAAGCTCCCCTGCGGCACAAGATTCGAGAAAACGATTGGATCATGACACCAAAAACGGCCAACAACATTGTTTGAATCCAGGAATTGTCCCCACCCGAAATTGGACAGTGGAAGGAAGACATTCCAGCCGAACGCTTTGATGGTGTACCCACAACGTCTTGGCATTCGGAGAAACACCCATTTACGGCAACCTTGAGGAAGCTGTGTGGTAAAACGGCTGAACCAAGATGAGCACGATAGACCAAATAAGAAACATCCATAAGTTACAACTTCCTGACCAGACGAATAGATCACGAGATGACATAGACATGGTTATGCAGAATGCTTTTGAACAGGGAAATTGTATCCCAATCTCTAACAACCAAGAGTAATTCTAGTATGACAAAATATAATGACACCAAGATAGACAGGACACAGTGGAGTATCAATTGTCGCTTATGCAATGATTGAGACATAACTGCCAGTATATGTTACAATATTCAATGCAACAAATTATCTCAGGAGTACTTAGTTTGGTTTTGTTGGGTAGGAAAGATGATCAGCTTGGAACCACGCAAACAGCAGGGTGTCGGACCCCAAAACTGTCACAGAGAAAAGAAAATACAAAATTCTGCGGTATTTTGAAGTTCGGACTGGATCTATTCATCGTAAACATAATCTGTCAGATAGTACTTTTCTCTACAGAAGAAAGTGAAAAGCGGCAAAATATCTATATCTTATCACAGAGGTAAAATAAAATTTGAAGATGACAATTGCCCACATCAAAACTGATGTACACATACACAGACAAAATACACTCATATGCACACATCTAATTGAATATAGAGATGAATACGAGCATGTACCAGGCTTGCAAGCCATTTTTAGTGAGTTCATTTACTGTGTGTGAGTAGGTATGAGGCGAAACTGAACTAATTCGATAAAAATCAGTTGAAATCAGTCTGATTCTCTTTTCTATTTTGTTTCAGCAGGATCCTGGGATGGATTGGTAACTCTGCCTTCTGAATACGAACAGAAGCGTGTTCTGAAAGATTATATCGCACACCCTCTAAATACACTTGGCAGACTAATTTTTTTTTTTTTTTTGTGAAATTCAAGGTGAAGATTTCTTTGTTACCCCCCCCCCGTAACAAGAACAATAACAAGAAATAGACCATACCTAATTCATTCAACCTTGCCCTACTGTAATTTCAAATCACGACCAAGTGATTGGTAGGCGGCTCTCTTACCGACTGGGCCAAACAGAAATATTACATATTTACGGGTTTTCTTGAGTCGGAATAGAAGTAGGAATAGGGTTTCGATCCTGCTGTTGTTTTTTTTTTTTTCCTCACATTATTCTATCTGTGACGCTTTTTTAAACGCATCCTCAATTGCTATGATCTCTCATGTTGGACCTGTGTTAAGTCGAAAGACAAGGTAATGAGTCAAATAAAGTGTTAAATGAATAATGGTTATGGGTGGGAAGTTTGAGGCGGAGGGTGCTGGACGACGGTGGAAATTGTTGACTGATTTTTGAGAGTGTCGTTCAGATTGTGACAAGTAGAAGTCAGAACTGAATCGAAGTGGGAATTGTATGGTCGCCGGAGTTCATACATGCAAGAAGTGGCATAGTTTAAATATCACTGCCTCTCGATGTGTTTCAACTTTGGCTTCATCATCATCATCATCAATCTTTTAACGTCCGTCGTTGGACATAGACCTTCCCCAGGATTTGCCACACTTCCCTATCATGGGCGTCACGGAGCCAGTATTTGCTGGATCTGTCTAGCTTGTCTCTCCACCTAATATTTTGCCGGCCTCGGTTGCGCATGTGGTCTCGGAGGATGTACTGTGCTGTCTTGTGGTCTCTCCATGTGAGGCCTAGCATTATTCTCTCATGTGCACGTTGCGTGGTTCTCAATTTACGGGTCTGTCTCTTGGTTAGGTTCCATGTTTCAGCTCCATAAGTGACTATTGGGAGGATGCATTGCTTATACACCCTTCTCTTTAGGATTAATGGGATCTTCTTATTTTTGAAGGTTGAGCTAGCTCTGCCAAAGGCTTGCCATCCTAGTGTGATTCTTCGGTTGATTTCTTCTTCCTTTGAGGGTTTCATGGAGATTCGTTGTCCTAGGTAGATGTAGTGGTCTACTTCCTCCAGTTGTGTGTCCTCGATTTTGATCTTAGTGTTTTTATCCCCGATGCGGTTGTTGCACATGATCTTCGTCTTTGGCTTAGTACGGTACAATTCATTAGGTTGATGGGAGTAGGGTGAACAGGTAGGAGACTGTGTCAATGGATCATCCAAACGGGACAGGCTTACCTGTCAATATCTACGCTTAATTCATATTGGCATATACCAATATTAACTGAGCGTAGATATTGGTGGAGGCGGTTATGTTGTGCCAATTTTCATAATGGTGGACCGTTTTGATTTTCAAATCAGCATTTGCAATCCTAAGTTTTGCTTCCTATAAAAGCTATGGATAAATGAAACAACTGCCCTGTGATATATATATATATATATATATATATATATATATATATATATATATATATATATATATATATATATATATATATATATATATATATATATACGCACACATCGATGAAAGTGACAACTGGAAGGTAAAAAAGAAAACTTAAGAGACAGTAGGTGTTACATCTTGAAAGAAAATGTTGCAGCTTACTATCATATGGGCATGTTTTGATGCATTTCGACAGGTGCCAGCCATCTCCTTCAGAGAAAAACTTGCAGCGGTACAGAGAAAATTTTGCCGTTCACATATTTGAGGTTGAGGGGGAAAATGGGGATATTTCTGTGTTGTTTGGTTGTTTAGTAGGGACAGAGGTGAAGTGTTTGTATCTGAGCAGGTGAGAGTCAAGTTTAGTCAGAAATAAGAAGGGTCTGTGGGAGAAAGGGTCGGGACTAAAATACTCATTTCTTAGGGAAGTATTATTTTTTTTCAAAAATGGAGAGGTGGTGTCTAGCATTTAATGGATAGGTGTTGATATATGTGAGACAGGGTGGAAGTAGAGCGTGTTTTTTTACTCTTTAATCTTTTTGGTCGATGGTCGGTGAGACCATTTTATTCTATTTCTTTTTTTTTTCTCACTGCCCTTCTGTGGGATGGATTCATATCCATAGTACAAACGTATATGTACATATATATATATATATATATATATATATATATATATATATTAATGTATGTATATTCAAAAGAGCTTACAGCTCCAAGAATCGATGTCATATCATTTTTTTTTAAATACATTTACTTATTCCCTAGTCGTCCAAATTTCTGTATTCCTCCTCTTCTTTCCTTCCACTTTTTAAGAATTCCTTTGTCCAACCATTATCTGCCCGACGACGTGTTCTAACCTAGTCGACCGAATATATATATATATATATATATATATATATATATATATATATATATATATATATATATATATATATGTGTGTGTGTGTGTGTGTGTGTGTGTGTGTGGTTCAGTACTTTGAGGTATACAGGATCTACACCTTGTAGGATGATGGCCTCCATGACCAGTCGAATGCCTTCTTGAAATCTATAAATGCTACATTGAGTGGCATTTTGTATTCTGCTGCCTTCTCTTTAAGCTGATTTATTGAATGAAGATGGTCCATGGTCGAGGAATTTCTTCTAAATCCAGCCTGTTCTCGTTGTTGATTCTTGTCCACTGTTTTAGTAATCCGGTTGGTGATGATTTTTGTGAAAAGTTTGTACATGCAGCTGAGCAGGTTTATAGGTCTGTAGTTGTTGAGGTCTTTGGGGTTTCCTTTTTTTATGTAGAAGTATTATGGTAGCAGTTTTTCAGTCTTTTGGGACTTTACTCTGTTTAAGACACAAGTTGAATAGAATAGCTAGATTTTTGTTGACGCTCTTACCAGATTTTTTTGGTAGATCGATGGTGATGTTATCAGGTCCAGGGGCTTTTCCTCTTTTTGTTTGTTTGATGGCTTGCTTTACTTCCCATGGTGTAACTTTGGGGAAGTACTCGAACTGATTGTTGGCACCTCGTGTACCCTGATGGTTGCTATATTATCCGTGTTTTAAAGAGTAGAGTTCATGGTAAAATTCTCGGGCGCATTCAACAATTCGGTCTCTGCTGTTATGTATCCGTTTGCTTCGAGTATGCAAGTTATCTGTTTCCGTGCTGTACTGAGAGCTTAGTATATATATATATATATATATATATATATATATATATATGCAAAATGTAGAAAGGTAGAAATACATATATACCTGTAGTTCTGAGACTGAAAGAACATATAAAAAAACAGGCCGGTGATCAGACAAGAGAGGGAATGAGTTAAGGGTGTTATTCTGACCTCTATCTACGTTAGAGTCTCGGTGGCTGAACTGGATTGTGCAAACCTACGCTACTTAGGAGCTCCCATGGTAATCGGTGAATGTTCAAATACCACTGGGGCTCATTTCTTTACTTTCTTGTCATTGTTGTTTCACTCAATACCATATATATATATATATATATATATATATATATATATATATATATATATGTTGAAATAAACCCTGACAGTAAGCAGTTGTTATACAACGAATTAGTAAATGGTACTCATATTAGTAGTGACAAATACTGTTAGTAACAGTGGCAATGATAATTAATAAAGATAGGTGTTATATATAATAGAGTTTATGTAAATATTTTTCAGAGTGTGTCTCTACATTAGAGTTAATCTGCGACTGGAAAGGTGACGGTTGGGGTCGGGCAAACAAACGCGCGCAAAAAAATAAACATAAAGATAAAAACTGAAAATAACGTCAATCTGTATTCAGATATGCTTTTTTTATTTGGTTTGCCCTAACCGTAAGGGCCATAGTGTTCTCTCCGGGCGTCTAAGCACACGTGTCCGGCCAGAACAAAGAGGATATAACGAATAAGGAGACCAGCCGCGAAAGAGCAGGTGGCTCGCACCTTCTGTTGAGCTGACATTGCTTGACGCCATTCTTGATAGCGTGTCTCTCGTAGATGGCCCGCAAGTCCACACGTGTCGGCCTCTGTGCACCCAACGCTGCTCGACGCATGTCGACGTAGTCATGTGTAGCCGGTCGGGTGAGAAAAAAAGAGGAAGGTAGCATTTGTGAGGATTCGGGGTTGTTTATCTGATCTGTGTGTGCGAGTTCATGTACGACTTCTACCTTCATTTCAGCGGTTTAATCTATTTTCCCTATGTCGATGCACACGACAGAGAATGTACTTCTTTGTGTAAAGCAAATGAATGATTTTAATACTTGTCCACCTTTGATGGGCCTCTTTTGCGCATGCTCACGTAGAGGTATTGCAATTCATTATTTAACCACTTGGAACCCGTTGATAAGACTTCTTGCGATAGATTTCTTTGTCAAAGAGCAGTTGACGAGATACTTTGTAAGGTTAATGTTGTACTGGAAAGAGTGCAATTTCATTTTCGCATCATTGTAATAACAAAAAAAACAAAGTGGTGCTATTTATGCCTACAGCTGATAAATATGATGAAGTCAGTGACAAGCAAACAACTTCTTTGCATTTAGAAATGGTGGCATCGTGCAGAAACCCCGTGCGTATACTTCTGAGGAACTTTGTTATACTTTTTAAAGTGCTGATTTTCCTCTTGCACTGGCAATGAAAGAATCAGATAGTGATTCAATATGATTAATAGATGGTATTGAAGGTTATGGCAGTAATGATTGTCCTAGAATGGCTGATGAGATATCTAGTGAAAGAATTCTCAGTCCTGGGTTTTCTTACTTTGGTAGTGAATCGGATAATGGTTCAAAACAACTCGTAGATAGTGATGAAGGCAGATATAGTTTTCAATTTGGAATCGATTCTATCCTATCTTCCCGTAATCTGAGTGTGATTTTAAGTAACTGTGGAACAAAGTGTAGCAGGGGTAATGTGAAATTTCTACACCGGTTTCTATTCTTAATACTCGTCTCTCCTGACAGGATTTATAGCAACGTGTTCTGATTGTGCACATGTCCAAGAACTGGAGATTTGTTGGTATACAAGTCTTCTGCATTGTCTCTCAAGCTATACACTTAGGTATTATGTAAGCTAGGATGTGTGCAGTGCAATTATATACGTTTATATGAGACAAATGGACACAGACAGGACAAATCACCCTTTTTAATCTCGGTTCTGAATCAAAAAATAGAAATAGAATAGAATGTTAGGTTAAGAACTTGCATTTAATTTCCAACATTTTTTTCACTGCAGTGTCCTTAATTCGTAAAGATTCATGGCATTCAGTTTTCGTTCCGCCAAAATCTTCGAAGAATCCTTTGATATCTTGAACTTGTCGGAACTACTGACCAGAGAAAGAAAGGTGCATGAAGTGTAAAATCATCTAAAGATGTCGGATATAGAACATTGACCGTATGTAGAAGATCCACTTTCTTGATCGTCTGCTACGTCACATTTGCAACTTGGGTCGGGTGTTGTCATGCAGCAAAATCAATAGTCGATTTCCTTGCCTAGAATATATATTTTTCTTTCCCGAACGCAACATTCAAATTAGTTTACTGATTCACAATTAATTTCTTTTCAAGTTTACGTGTTGTCTGTGTTGTCTCCTCCTTCAAAATTTAATCCAATTCATCAGTTTTCATGTTCTGGGATCTTTCAAAGCATTCTTTGTCCTTGAGCAAAACATCTTTCTTTCAACTTCACAGGACATTAAAACATGAAAAAATTTTCAAAAAAATAACATCTAAATATTGTCAACACTGGACTCACAAATTGGAAAAGGCAAAATAAAAAATATTCGAATCGACAACTGAGGTACGTAATGTATGGTTACCGTAAGCTTCAGTGATCCATTACCTTGAGACCGCTGTTCGTTTTCCCAGATTAAACATGATGCTTAAACAATGTCGAATGAGCATCTCATCTACAGTCGCGATTTTCAGCAGAATCAAGTAGATATATCACTTTTCCCCAAAACAATTCTTATAGAATCCGTACAGAGATGCAATAACGAAAACTTCGAAAATTTAACAGACACTTCTACGATTTCTCTCACACGGTACGAAAATTGGACACTGGGAACTTTTGCCTCAACCTAGTAGACATTCACCCATGACCGTTGAGTGAATCCTTACACAGTTTGCTTATCATCGATGTATCAACCAGAGTAACAAACAAGTTTTCAAGTATTGGGCTTCGTAATAGGCAGCCACATTTGCCTTGAAAACGTGCAGTAGTCAATCTTTCCACTATGTGACGATGTAGTCGTGAAATTGATAAATCTGCCACGTACTAGCGAAAAAAATAATAATGTCTTCAAAGTAACCCTTCACATACACGGACATCTGCCTACACTTATATTATACATAATTTGTACTCACTGTGACCATAACCATAAGCTTTAGTTATCTCTCCCTTTCTCCCCTTTCCCCCCTCTCTCTCTCTCTCTCTCTCTCTATATATATATATATACCTTCGACTGAAAAAATAACACTGCTTCAAAATCTTCGATTTTTCTTACACTTGCAAAAAATAGTCATGGAATTTAAGATTTAAGGTAATTTGTTATAAATCAATTCACTTTTCTTCCTTTCAATGTCTCTCTTGGAAAACATAAACTAATCTTGATTTTTCAATTCAGCAAATTCCATTGGTAATAGATTATCCTTCTATTAATGACTCGGTTTTAGGGCGTTCAATTTTGTTGGGAGTTTGGGAAATTAATTTCCGACTGTTTCTTTGTTGAGGTTTTCTTGCACAAAATATAATGCAGATGCCAAGTTCTTTGAAGGAAATCCTGATGTGATTTTTTTCTGCACTAAGCTACGCTTAATAGATATCCATAATCCTTCGTAAATACGATAGCATAAATCCTTCCTAAAATACGATAGCATAAACATTGCCAAAAATTATCCCTGTTTCATAGCTAAAGTGGTTAAATCTTTCATTTCCAGCTAACTTTATAGTTAAAACCACCATGTGAGCTTCAAATAACGTTGTTGTTCTCGCCTTAAGATACCGTACTTCAAATCCTAGATATCGTTCTCGAAATTCTAATCCTGATCCCAACCTCAATCCATAACTGCAAGATCTAATCCTAACCCTAATTCAATGCATGTCATTCGGAGGTTACATTAAATATTTTGCTTAAAATGAGAAAAACTAAAAAGTAGCCATTTTATAACGATCAAGGGAGTTAACTTCTGGCAATCTTTATTTGTTGTATTTTGGGAGCAAAAGGATTGCCATCGATACCTTTGAAGTGATAAACCAAATCTTTTTTAATAGAGATATTTTCTTACTTATTTTTGTATTAGTCTGGTAGTGAGTCATAATGAAAAGCTACCCAGCTGAGATCGAACCTACACGTAACAGCTTGTACAGACTGGCGTGTTATCCATCGTTCTACATCAAACGCACTCAATTCCTTCCCGTGTTATTTCTTCATGCATATCTTAAGTTACTATTTCTTTTTTTTTTCCAAATCTTCCTAAAGATTTTCTGGATTTCTACTCTTTCTCACTCATCCCCCCTCTCTCTCCCTTCAGTTCCTTTCCTTCTTCTTTTCTCTCTTTCCATTTATTATCCTTTTTTCTTTCTTTCTTTCTTTCTTTCTTTCTTTCTTTCTTTCTTTCTTTCTTTCTTCCCCCTTCCTCACCCCTTCCTTTCTCTCTTTCTTTCATCCTTTAAGGTTCTTTTATTGTTAGTTCACCCTTTCCCTTTCTGTGGCCACTCTTTTAGATATTAAATGATACATCCCTTCTTTCTGTCTTTCTTCCTTTTCTCTCTTTTTCATTTCTATATTTCTTTCTGCTTAAACCTGCACTTCACATACAGAAGCAAAGCTGCTCCATCTTGTGATTGTGCCCGCATCTTGATGAATGTTTCCTTCTTTTTTTTCTTTTTTTTAATTTCCAAAAATAAAAGTAAATTAAGACAGGAAATTAAATTAGGAGAAATATAACGTTTTCAAAAGAAACCGAAAAAAAAAAAAAAAGGTGTCAGAAAAAAATGTGTTCAATTGTTTCGGCTTTAAAAGCTTGCCTGCGAGAATTCTGGATTTGAGTATGCAGCCGTTTCGAAATTCAACATTTTCATTCAGAAAACAACAAAAATGACTTTTTTTTTTAAAAGTTCAACGGGCGTGCTTAGTGACTCAATAGAAACTGTCACGTGACCGTCTTTCTGTGGCATGTCGTGTTGGGGGAGATCAATTAAAAAAATTGAGAAAAGGGATGATACGTGAATCGATTACTTTTCTCGCCTTTCGTTTGGCTGCAATCACTCAAGAGGGACTAATTTAGTATAGAATTACATTTTAAATCAAAGCTCCCAATCAAAAACCTATTTAGGGGGGTAATTTTCGAGAATAAGGGATTTTTCAGACATGATAAGGAGAAAATGTTCAAATTTCCAGCCATCTAGTTCTATTGATGTGGCCTGTACGAAGGACACATAGATAGATAGATAGATAGACAGAAAGGCAGACACATTTGCTTACTAAAGAAACCTATGTGGACATTTTTGGTGACAATTTTGGATGATAAAAAAATAAAAATTCACGAGGCTTTTACTAAAAAAAGATGAAATTCTCTTATGTCTAATTTTACAATGCATTTTACTCTGGTGCATAGAACAAAACTTTCGAAATATCGCACTTACATTAATACCCAACTGACGTATGATGGCAGACCCATCAGTAACTTGGTGGACCGCTGTGTCAGTTGCACATGTTCACGTCTAGACAAAGAACAGATTTTGGAAACACTCGAATTTCGAAATGATAACTGCTAATAATGTAAAGTGAAGTTTGTATAGAAACGCTTCCCCGCTATCCAAAAGTAGAAATCTTTCGTGGATCGAAATGGCATGAGATGAAGGAGCAATTACCGATGACAAAATGAATCGAGATGCTCACAAATAGAGTTTAAAGGTATGGGGGGCATAAGATATTTCAAAAGCAAAGTAATTTAATTCAAACTTTCATAACGCAGAATATGTATATGTATATATATATATATATATATATATATATATATATATATATATATATATATATATATATATATAAAGCTCTACTTTAACTTAACTTAATGTTGAATGTATCGAGCACATGCATAAGATATTGAATTACTAATTTGTACTTTAATATATATATATATACACACACACGCATACATATATATATATATATATATATATATATATATATATATATATATATATATATATATATGTATATATATATATATATATATATTGATATGTGTGTACGTGTAATCAATAAAAGATTTGAGGGTAGCTAGATAACTTTTAACAATATATATTTAACAATATATATATACATATATATGTATATATATATATATATGTGTGTGTGTGTGTGTGTGTGTGTGTGTGTATGTGTGTGTGAATGTGTGTGTGTGTATATATATATATATATATATGTATGTATGTATGTATGTGTGTGTATATTTCTTCCCTTGCTCTTTCACACTCTCCACCTGCATATTTTATTCATCAGTCTATTGATCTATTTATCCATCTAAAAACATCCCCTATATTTGTAACAATGGACTTTTCCACTTGGGTCAGTAATATATATATATATATATATATAACCATATCATAAACTTATATCTATCCGTGCATTATTAAACAAGGATAAACTAGTAAATATATAATTCTTAATACCTCAGTTACGATAGAAATGTTAGTAATAGAGTAGCGTAGGTAGTGGTGTTTTTTGAATCAGTATTGATAGTGGAAGTGGTGCTGGTGTTAGAAGCAGTATTGATGGTGGTGGTGGTGTTAGAAGCAGTATTGATAGTGTTGGTGATGGTGGTGGTCTTTTAAGCAGTATTGATAGTGGTGGCGGTGGTGGTGTTTGAAGCAGTATTGATAGTGCTGGTGATGGTGGTGTTGGATGAAACAGTATCGATAATGGGGTGGTCATCGTGGTGGTGGCGATGGTGGTGGTGGTGTTTGAAGCAGTATTTTTATAAAATCATTATATTGATAATGGTGGTAATGGTGTTTGTAACAGTATTGATAGTGGTGTTGGTGGTGTTGACGTTTGAAGCAGTATTGATAGTGGTGGTGATGGTGGTCACGTTTAAAGCAGTATTAATAGTGGTGGTAGTGGATGAAACAGTGTTGATGATGGTGCTACTGCTGCTGTTGATGGCGGTGATGGATGAAGCAGTATTTATGATGGGGCTGGCACCATTACCCCCACTATCAATACTGCGTGGATAGTAATATTGGTGGTGGATGAAGCAGCATAGGTATATTGTGGCTGTTGTGGTGGCGGTGTATGTGTCAGTGTTGGTGCTGTTCGCAAATCAGGAATTGCTGAAGGGACTTCCCATGAAATGTCATTTGACTTCCGCCAGGAGCTGCCCAAATGAACAGAGTAAGTAGAGAAGAATCCGTCGTTTTTTGTCAGCCATATTGAAAGGCGTTAACTTCAGAGGAAACAAGAACTAAATATAATAATGAATATAATGATTTATGAAAATATTTTTTTCTTACTTAAACCAAATGAAACAAAAAAATGTTTAATTTATTTTACGTTCTATCTTACTGAAATTTTTGTACAATATTTAGTCGTATTTGGTTATTATTTAGAAATTTTTTAACGTTTTCTTTCTCAAATATACATTCATTTTATCAATTACTTTTATATTTAATTTCCGAATATTTATTTATCTATTGCTTGCAGGTAGCAATGCAATACTGTGCAATTTTCAGGGCTTCAGCAAGATTTAATTAATTTTATAAAAACACGACATCGTAAAGAATCCAGATTTAAATCTCCAAAACCAAAACTCACGAATCAAATCTGAATTTTCCCAGAAAAAAAATAAGATAAAACATATCGCGAGAGTATTTTGAATAATAAACCAATGAAAGCCAAGCCTTGCGTATAAAAACCGAATTAATGTTTGCAAAAAAAAATCTCGATTTGAAAGATTTAATATATTAAAGCATTGTGTCTTAAAGTCGTCATTGAATGAAGGCGAAACCATTCCTGTAAAAATCGAGTTATTTTTCGAACACAATACATTATGAATAAAGAATCTATAAACAAAGACTGAAAGATAAATAATGATATATATATATATATATATATATATATATATATATATATATATATATATATATATATATATATATATATATATATATATATATACGTACGTACTAGCTGTTTATATAAACCTTGATATCGAAAGTAGGATATCAAACAAATGCATCAAAACTTTCATTCACTCTAATGATTTCATACATAAAGACACAGCAAATACTTAAATTGTGTATAAGTATTCATTGGAAATCATTTCACGTCTCTTTTCCCGGACGAACAAGTTTCGATAGAAACGGTAGTTAAAGAATTCTTCTCCAAACTTTCAACAACTCCCAGATCAAGAAGAAAGCTAGATTTATGCAAATCATTTTCCTCTCTTTCACAACTTTCATCTCAATACCTATTTACAAGAGGATAATGATCTTTTCCAAGGATGGGGACTGATTGGTCCTTTCTTATTGGGTGTTGATTTTGATTCTTCCACGCAAATACCGAATTGATACATTCGAACGAATATATTCAATTATAGGTGCATGCATACATATACTCATAGGCTCATACATGCACACATATAAACATACAGTAGCATTTCATTATCTCCCGATCGCTGGAAATCCCTTTCTTTCCTGATTTTCACTTTGTTTCTAGAGTGAAATTACGACATACGTACACACTTCATTCATATAATAGCCTTATTCCAGCAGTAACAGTTACAATAATTTTTGACCAGAGACAGTTGCTTTATTCCTGATTTTCAATTCCTATAGTAAAATCATTAGTAAAATACATTACACATATAGTACCCCAGGAGCTATTAAGTAGCTAAAACTGTTAGCAGTACTTAAATAGGTACATTTTTAGTTTTCAGTATAAGTTAGATGCGTAGTAACATCAGTAATGGTGAAAAGGCAGTTAGTTTACAAAGCAGTTATTTTTCAACACAGTGTTTTTCTTTGTAAAAGCACTTGATTCAGTGATGTATCTTAATCACTTAGCTAGAACATTATGCAATGAAGATTTCATCTAGCTAATAACCTGGAGTCAGGCTAAAGACTTATCGATCCTTCCTTTTATAATAGCAACATGAAATAAACGATTTTCCATTTAATCACTCAAAAACAACAGTTAGATAAAAACTGAAACAAATAACAGCAAATCTTTAGACGAAAAACTTGAAAACATTCATTTTTTTTTTCATGTTTTAGATTTGATAACACACGAATCAACTGCAATCCTCGATGCACATTGAAGTCTGAATAATTAATCGAGTGTACTCTGCCGTTGTCTCTCAATTGAATGCTTGTGAACAAAATCAGTTCAGATGTCGAGAGAGGATAATGGACTGAGATCATTAGCTTCTTACATTAAAAACAATGTTTGTAATCCATCTGCATATTTCATTGCCCCCTTGTCGGTCGCGCCTAATTGTTCGTGTTTAGTATTTTGAGTATACTGAATGGCACATATAATTGTGCCTGTATGCTGGCCCGATTAAACGGTTTTGTGGTCCAAATAAGCGAAGGGAATTATGATAAGTAAACTTTTTCTTTTTTTTTTTTTCGTTCCTCCAAATAAACGAATATCACGAGGCGAACCGACCAACGGGAGACTATTAGAAACCGTGAACCAAAACTGTCTACAAAACAATCAACATAGGTTTATTCAGTTTTTAAAATGGTCTGTCTGGCTGGTTTTGAACCATAGTCTGTCTGACTGGCTCTGTGTGTATCACGCAACGGAGCTAGAGTACTGTAAATTCAAACATCTACTCTTTATCGTCAATATTTTTTAAATTCTTGCCCTGAATAATATTCCAGTAGTGGGGAAGTTCAAGTTCTAACGTAAGTTTATGCTAAATTGGTCCCTTGGTTTGTGCCCGGTAGCATTAGTGCTGTTTTGTTCTTTTGTCTGTTTTGTTCTTTTTTTAATTATGACTTTTTAGAAATCAAAATACAAGAGAAGTAACTTATTCATTGATCACTGATTTTCCATTTTTTATTTGATCACCCCCAACATCGCGTGCAGCCAACAGACGTTAGTCATGATACGGTTTCTACTCAATGACTGACCATATCTATTATAGATCCAAACGTCTCAGCACTATATTCTGCGCTATGTTAACACCTTGAAATACTTTGTAAATTCACTTGGCTCTTTATTGCTTGCCAACTGAAGTACGCCGTTTACAAGCGTTGAGGAAAAAATCCAGAAGGTTCGAAGATAGGTTTCACGTAGACTTTCGAAAAAAAACTGCGGTCAGCGCTAAGACACTTGTCTTCCTCTTTTCTGCTTGACACGCAAGAAATAATTAATTGACGAGATGGTCGCTGTCTATAAAAAAAAAGGATTTATGACGGGAGATGGAGAAAATCATCTCAGACAGCCTTAAACATTTAAACCTAAACAGGATCTACCGGGGGAGAGTTCTTCTCCGTGTTTAGTGGAATTCAAAGGGAATTATTTACAACGAATTGTTGGAACCACGACAAATATTACTGCACAATGCTACAGTGGGCAATTGGTTCGTTTTCAGTGACGTATTCAAACAGAAAATACCATTCTTCTGAGTAAGGATTTGATTCGTTTGCATGACAAAACCTACAAAGAATGAAGAGTTTTATAACATTAGTGTTGTATCGAACTTATTGGTAAGGTCACTGACCATTCTGTAAATTTCATTTATTACAATATATATATATATATGTGTGTGGGGGGGGTGCTTGTGTGTGTATGTGCGTGTGTTTGATCGCGTGCGTGTGCGCTTATTCACGCTTAGTCACCAAAGAAACATGTGGTAAAGCGTTATCTTGATGGAATATTACGTGCTTTATCTCCTCTAATTCCGGACGCACGCTTTTAGGCGACTGATGTCTTTTGTATGCCTAGCCTTGTTTAAATCAATCTCTTGGTTCTCTGGGAAGAGCTCAGAGTCGAGGACCCCCTTCCAATAATACCATACACAGAACATGGATTCAGGGGGCAATAGGGTTGGTTTATAGTAAGGTTAATGGTTGTTCAGTACGCCTTTCCAATGATATCTTTCACTCAACGTGGTTTTAAAGTCTCTGCTTTTTCATCACCCGTCATAATTTCTTTAACTAAACAAAACATTTGAATATGGTCTGGTATGATTTCTGCTTAACACATGTGGGTGCTACACATCAAAGTGACTAAGATAACCAAGCCAGGACAAGTGATTCTCAGCGATTCTCTTACTGGATGTTTTCAATATATGGCTGTCTCCAGCGTCTTAAAATGTTGATTGTTATCAAGTTATGTCTCAATTGGATTGCTATCAACCTCTGACAGACTACGTATCGTTCAGAAAGAAATCTCCGGTCCCAAATTTTGCGAATGACTTCTGACACATCCAATCATTCACATTCGTCATCATCGTCAGCTTTTCAACGTCCATCGTTGGACATAGACCATCCCAAATATTTGCCAGACCTCTCTATCATGGGCGTCGCAGAGCAAATAGTTGCTGGATTTGTCTAGTTCGTTATGCCATCTTATTTTCGTCTGCCACAGTTTTGCATATGATCTCTGGGGATTCGCGTTTTGATTCGTGATGTCCAGCAATTGTCTGACATTCTTACAGCATGACCAGCCCATTGAGAACTGTGCCACGTGCACAGGAGAGAATCAGACTGAATATCACATGGGGAGATCACTTAACAGCATAATATATTAGAAATCAAACAGGATTACAAGATATCATAGGAAACATTGGAAAACTCAGATGGCTCTCTCATTACCTTCTTCATAAACTGCACAAGAAGATTTTTGCGCTTCAGTTGCATTTTTCACCTTTCTTGAAATGAAATGAAATTATAATAGACTGATGATATTCTTTGCTGTCTTCCATCGTTAATATTACAACCAATAAATGTAAATGGGACGATTTTGATATTTTTTTAATTCACAGGGATACGACATAATGAACGTGTGTGTGTGTGTATGTGTGTGAGTGTGTGCATATGTGTGAAACAGAGAATGAGAGAATGTTTACATAGCCAGCTACACACATGGACACACAGAGACACACGCTCACACGTACATATGCAACAGATGTGTGGAGTAAACATATATCAAGACATATGAGAATGAAATATTTATTTACTTATTGCTTCAAGTATCGTTTAAATATTTATTATTGATTTATTTGCCCGTACACACAAGCAGCAAGAGAGAGAGGGGGATAATATGTGTGTGTGTGTGTGTGTGAGAGAGAGAGAGGAGGAGAGAGAAAGAGTATCGTTCATAAATAATAACTTGATGGTTTTGAAGTCAATGTGGACGCGACTTCCCTTGTCAGTCGATGGCGTCCCGGAAACTGTGGTCAGTCAGCCGATGGGGGCAGTTAGAGTGAGAGTCGGTCATGCAAGGACAGAGGCTAATAGATACTCACAGTCACAGGGACACTTCAATGCATACAACCGGGCCACAGCCCCGGACACGATTTCCTCTTCATTGTATCCACTCCTTTATTCATACAGAAAAACACAATCATGCGATAATATGTAAATCCACAGAGATGACACCACGCATGAACTTTGCCTGGAAATTTATGTTTTCTCTCCAATTATCCACCTTTCATTTTCGGTCAGTTCCTTCCTCCTGCAATCCTTTTATATCTATCTGTACATCCACCTACTTGTCATTCTCTTAATATATATATATGTATATATATACATATATATATATATATATATATATATATATATATATATATATATATATATATATATATACATACATATATATATATATATATATATATATATATATATATATATATATATATATATATATATATATCCCTCATCCCCCTCTCTCTCTATCTATCTAACTCAGTTCATAATTATCTATCTATCAATCCACATAGCTAAGCATACATCTTGCTGCCATTCTCAGTCCTCATTCCATTCGTCTATCCGTCTCACTCTTGTATCTTTCCTTCATTCTCTCTCTCTCTCTCTCTCTCTCTCTCTCTCTCTCTATATATATATATATATATATATATATATATATATATATATATATATATATATATATATATATATATATATAGATATAGGAGTCACTGCATTACAATAGGCTATTAAATCGTCGAGGAATACGACAAAAACAATCGAAAACACATTGGATCCTCAATAATTTAAGAAAGCAATACAATAGAACAAAGACATGGATTCTACAATATTTATCCTTTTTGGCAAAATAAATACTCAAACAATGCAAGATATCGATCAACAGGAGAGGTACAGACCAACTGGGGTCAAGATCAATGTCCTCCTCATGTTGATGTTTTATGTTAAATTCCCTATAAGAACCATGTATACTTTGTATTTCCTTACATTCTGTTGAAGCCGTACCAGGCTGAATTAATTAATGAAATAAATTCTTTCATTTCAATTTCCTTTCCACATATGATTTTAATATCATTTCGTCTGATAATTTATATTCAAATACCGATCTTCAAGAGATTTACAACCTAATTACTACAACCATCGTTCTCTGGCTGGATTGCATTAGATTCTAACCGGTAATCTTGTTTAAATTCATCTATAACTTACTCAGTGTTGAAGTTTGAGCAAATATAATATTTACTTTCGAAATAAGATGTCTGAAATGTTCAAATCTTTTTACTAGAATATAGGAGTTAAGCAACCACGTGGCCGATTCACAGTTGACGGATAAGGTGGCGACTCATTTAATATTTTTCCATTAATCTTTCCTGTCTTGGGGCAAATACGACGCTGGTTGAGAATTTTAACGGGTAAAACGGAAATGCGCTATTGCTCATAAACCAGTTACAGGAACTCTTTCTATTATATACGAACTTAGATGTGAAAGAGTTAATGACTATAAGGTTTAGCTTAACTTCTCACGGGACCAAACCAGTCGAATCCTCGTGTTGCGTGACTCTCCCTAGTTGAGAGAGCTTTCCTTGAAAATCAGGTTTTGAAATCGTTGCCCTTATCTGGGTTCGAAAACTGGTAGGGCAGCTGTCGCCAGTAGTAAATGAGAGACTATTTAAACCATCAACGAACCCTAAAGACGCTAACTATGTAACAAAGATTTTTTTTTTTTAATGATCTTTGTGTTTAATATGGTCGGACTATCTTCCTCGTCCATATGTTCATGCATTCACAACGTTTCGACCATGTACCTTTGTCTTCTTGGTCCTGCAATATGGAACCACTTCCTAAAATGTATGCTCGTATTGTTCTAGAGACGTCACATCTTATATGTATATATATAAATATATTCCTATAGGGAGCCCATACATCGGCGTTGTGATTCAGGACCAAAATCCGCGTTGCTTCCCTTTGATTAAGCGACTTGTTTTAGTGACCTGTTTACATTTTCACAAATTGCCTTTTAATAAGAGATTCCCAAATGTTATTTATATTGATGCTCGGCCGGCTTATTAGTTTGTCTGAACAAAATGAGTCTTTTGAACCGATGCTTTTTACCATAATCAACTATTAGGAATTGAGGCTGCAGCGCTGGTTCCATTAAAAGCTTGTTTGTTCCCTCCATTTTTTTTTTTTTATATGAATAAATGATTATGTCCATGTACGCATGCGCATGGCTGTAGTCATAAATAGATGAGCAAAAGAGCATGTTGACGCTAAGGTATCTTTCCTGAAACAAGCCTGGTTGCTGCAGGATCAAATTCTGATCCAACTTCTATTCCAAGTTTTGTATTGTATATGTAATAAATAAAAAATGATTATATATATATATATATATATATATATATATATATATATATATATATATATATATATATATATATATATATATATATATATATATATATATATATATATATATATATATATATATATATATATATATATATATATATATATATATATATATATATATATATATATATATATATATATATATATATATATATATATATATATATATATATATATATATATATATATATATATATATATATATATATGTTTTGATTTTTTTATTAGAATGAAATAAGCCCTTGCATATATGCATGATACATTTTCGTCTGGCCAATTTAGCCCAGTCAGTTAGACAGCCTGATGGGAATCAGTTGTTCGCGAGTTCAAATTATGAAGGCGATGTGGATTTTACAAATTGGTTTTCACCACTGATTTTGGTGAGGGTTGTTGTTACGGTAGAAAAAATAAAGTCAATTCCAGTTTTGGAGTCGGACAAAAATTGATTTCGAAACTTGAGGCTCGGATAGCAACGATTGGGCGGGTCTCCTCATCACAGAGCCCTAATTTGATATGGTGAGGGACTGGACAGCAGTGAAAACGCCGAACTGCACTCTCTCTCTCTCTCTCTCTCTCTCTCTCTCTCTCTCTCTCTCTCTGCTGATATTGTTTATTTGTCGGACAAGAGGCGTCTCCCCTGTTTCCGGATCACCAGACAACGATCGGTATGATGAACAAGCATTTGCTTTACGACCTCACCCCAGACTCCATCGTTTGAGCCTGCGCACTGATGGTAACGTTGGGGGTGGCCGTTATCTGTGGTCTGCTGTTCAAACGAAAAGGGCGGAGAGCGAATGGTTGAGGATATGTAAACGACCAGCCAGCCTCTCTGATCTGGTGGCAAAATCGCTGGAGAGAGGTTAGAGAACTGGGAAAGGTGTAGAAATAGATAGGGAGAGGAAAGAGGGACTCTGCTACAATTGAGTGAGAATACATGCGTGTGCTAAGGAAAGAAAGAGTGAACGAACTGACATGGAAAAAAAGTGAAAATAAAAATAGTAGTAAGAACGAGAGTTAATGAATAAATAAGAGTGATGAAGAGATGAACAAAGCAAAGATTTGAAGAAGAAAAAATAGAAAGAGAAAAGGCAGGTAATGAAGTCAAGAACGATAAAGGAAAAAAAGGAAGAATCAGAAGGAACCAAGGAGAGATATTGCGAATGAAAAAAAAAAAGAAAGAGGGAAGGCGGGAAAGGAAAAGAAATAATGAAAAAAATGGAATTCTGTCAAGATGATTCAAAATAAGATAAAGAGAATGGGAGAAAAACTGAAAGTGAAAGAATGAGGCTAAGGACGAAAAAGAGGAATATAATCAGAGAGGATAAAAAGAAAAGAAACTTGATTTAAAATTGAAAGAAAGACGTTACCAATAAACAGGGAGACAGAATATGAAGAGAGGAAAAGAAAGAAAAATATGTTGGGTTGATTTTAAAAAGAATAAAAAAAGAACAGAAAATTCAAATTCAAAAAAGAGAGAGAGTAAAAAAGAGTATGAAGAAATGAACGTTCGTTAAAATATTTAAGAAAAAAAACGTTAGAAAAGGGAGTTAAAACCAGGAGAGAGAAAGATTTTTAAAAGAGAGTGGATTCATTTACGCAAAGCAATTTAGATTGATGATTTACTCGAGAGCAAAAGGCATATCCAGGTGAGCGAAGGCAATGGGCGACTGGGTGTGTCCCGTTGTTCACCCAGGCATCAAGTGATTCTCCACAGAACCCATCGCTAAATACCAAACAGCGGTGTGCCTTGTTCCAGCGTTGCAGTAAGTGTTTGATGAAGTTAGTTGTCGACGGAGAGAAAAAGGGAAGGCGAGAAGAGAAACTGAAAGACAGAGAAGAGCAAGGATGAAGGAGAGCAAGTAGGAGGAATATAAACAAAACGGAGAGTTGGAGAGAAAACACAAAAAAAGGGGTTTTGCGTGTTTATGGCTTATCACCGACACTCCAGCGTTCCGTAGAATGGCGCCCTTTTTAACAGGAATTGTTCAAGTATGACTATGGTTGTTCGGGCAGTCGACTGTGATCGCCAGTCAGTCAAGCATCCAACGCTAGAACAAGCCGCTAAGCCTGAACGATACGTAGACGAAACACAACCAAAAAAAAGAGGAATATTTGGGGCGGGGGAGTGAACAAAAATTCCAAATTATTAGTTATTTTTAATCATGCCTCATATTACGAAAATACACCTTTTGTAGAACATTCGTCTTTTCGAAGTCGTAGGTTAGATGAATAAGTTTACAAATGAATTTTAAAAGCTTTTGTCCTCGAGCAGTTGTCAAGAAGGAGTTTATCGCCTAAAGACAAAAAGATGTACGTCATATTTCTACACGAACAGCTCAGTTAACAAAGTGCAGTTTAGGCCTAAAGATGAAAGAACGTGTGTCGTATCACCCCTATAAACAAAGAAGTGTAGAAAAACAGCTTTGGGGGTAAATCATAATACTTTCAACGATGTTATGTACACAGAAGTTGCTCAATGACTTGTGATCTTCTAGTCTTGTGATTAGGAATAGAAAATACATGACGCTTCATTTGAACTTACAATGCAGAGACGAAGGGTATCGAAAAAGGGACAAGGTTTTCTTATTTCAAATCGTATAGGTTGAAAAAGAAAGAAGTTTTCTTCATCGCTAATCGTCTGATCACCTTTGCAATGTGATCTTAGACCTTCGCTTTATATCCCTAAAGATCTGGGAACTGGGAACAGATGCACTGAAAATGCATCAGTGTGTTCGGTGGCCAAACCCGCATCAGCATGACGTGTACAAGTTGGTCACGTATTTTGCAACATGCATTCAATTAGTCACATGATTGATGACGTAGACTGTCTCCATTCCATCACGCCATTAAAAATCCATATCATTTTCTTATCATGTTTTTATGTTAGGTTGTTCATAATAATGAATTTAATAACATAACGTTACCATTCCTGTTAGTTTCATATATTTCTATGATGAATTATGTTGTCGAGAGTTTTAAATTATGAGCGATACGAAACGTACAAGAACTCTTCAATTTACGAAAAGAAGCAAAAAAAAAAAAATGAAAACTCATTTCTTGGGAATAAGTGAAGATAATAAGTGGAAAAATAGAATAAAATATAGAAACCTTAAATATGGTTTGATATATCAGTGTATTTTTTTTCGAAATGCGATGCGTACAACTTCATCGTCAGCAGAAGGAATCGAATTCGATAACGCCATTACTTCAAAGCTGTTTTTATGAAGCAATCATATCCCAGTTAAGGGCAAAAATATTACTTCATATAAGGAATCTTATTCGGGATACGTGCAATTCGTACGAGTAATTCATGATGACTAGATCCGGTCTCTTGCTCTTGGCTGTGTGATCCATTTTGATTTCAAAGTCTCATAAATTTTGTATTTGTTATGTTCTTTAGGACAGCTTCTAAAAAAAAAACGTTTTTAGATGGCACACAATGATGTACATATGCAGATTCTCAAGGTTGAAGCCCCCAAATTTGACTGGGAGCCAAGAGACACACAAAATTTGTAGCCCACTTGACTGATTCTCCGGGCAATTTGTGGGTTTCCAGCGATTTGATACGAATTAAGAGGTTAAATGTAACACATGGTTATAAATGATACGGTTTACTTATATCAATCAAACGTATGGAATATATTCATTGGATGAGCCAATAGCATACGCTTCGTATAGCTTCTGAACCAAGACGGCTTGGTCGTCATTTCCCAGCATTTCCACTTTTTCATCGATATTGACTTGTGTTAGCGCTTTACACAACCACTGATACCTGCACTTATTTGCCATTACTGCTTGTAAATACCAGCAAATTAGGCAAGGAATTTTACAAAATCGATGGAACAGCTACAAGCACTGCAGTATAAACAATCGAAAGTCTCGCTATCACAGTCAATAATAGGACAACCGTAGCGTCAAAATTTGAAATAAAGTAAAAATCTGTATCGAAGAATGAATATGGTCGGATTAAATTCTATCTATGGAATCACTGGTGCTTCCCACTGGAAAACATATGAACGAGGTTTGAAAAATTGAATCAAGTAAACATCTAGAATCTGGGAAATCTAGATGTTATGAATAAATCTGTCAGAATGTGGCCTCCAAAAGGTGCCAATCGATGCCAATCTTCATGTCGGTAGAGAAAACGGTATGGCCTGGAGTGCTGGAACACACAAACAAGCATATGCACATATAGAAAACAGGATAGATATTTTCGACATCTTCGATGGCTACGGTTGTTTGATGATGGGAGGCCGTCTTAACGCGATGCCGCTCTTACCATTTGAGTTGAGCAGCCAGCTGATGTCGCATACACGCACGCACACACACATATATATATATACGTATTTGAATCAGCTTCGCAGATGGAGGTTTCTGGAAGGGTTTTCAACAACTGTAAAACCTTAGGCGGTGGGACCTGTTTTCTGAATAACCCTCGAACCTGCGCGATGAAGTTTTGAAGTGAAGTGGGACGATTTATATATATATATATATATATATATATATACATAGAGAGAGAGAGAGAGAGATTGAGAGAGAGAGAGAGTGAAAGTGAGAGTAAGATTACAGAAAAAATATAGAGAATTGTCGGTAATTGAAAGGATTGCCACCATAAAGCTTTCCTTTGGACGCATTCTTAAACATGAAAGTCGTTATCACATATCAGGGCGAAAATAAGGTGAAGCACGCTCAGCTTTCGCATGGCAGCATAAAAATTCACGCTTAAATCGGCTATAATCCAGTCAAGAGAAAGGACATCTCATATCTCCCTGAAACAAAGAACAAAATCCAAAAGATAGCGTGACAAATTTATCGCAGATCATTTGATTATTCACAAAGCATTTTATCAATATTTTTAATGGCCCGTAACTTCATCTGAGTCGACCATTTTCATTCATTGATGCTTTATTATTATTGACAAATTCAAGAGTTGATTTTGTTTCCGTTGAGTAACATTATCATTATTATTATCATTATTATTATTATTATTATTATTATTATTATTATTATTAGCGATAGTAGTAGAATAAGAATATCATCCTTCTTATTCTTAATTGCCAGTTTCTTCTTAGTTCGCCTCTTTCTTCTTCTTCTTCTTCTTCTTCTTCTTCTTCTTCTTCTTCTTCTTCTTCTCCCCCTTCTTCTTTAAAATTGTAATATTTCCTCCCCTTTTTTTATAGTCGGTGAATATGGGGGTTGCCGGCAATGTTCTTAATATAGTAATGTTTTATCAGCACTTTCATTATAATTGTCTGCTTCTCTAATGATTTTTTTTTTCTTCCCATCCATTCTCCATTCCTTCATCATCACCATCGTTGTTATTATTATTATTATTATTATTATTATTATTATTATTATTATTATTATTATTATTATTATTATTATTATTATTATCATCGTATCCGTCAACAATTGCTTGAATTTTTTAATATCAATAGATAGATGGAAATTCTTGGATATTTCTTCTTTTCATTTTTTTCATACAGCGTTTTCAGTCACACAAGTCTCGCTTTTTCCCTCTAGTCAATCAGCTTTAAACCTCAAATGCACTCTCATACACACACACACACACACACACACACACACACACACACACCAAACTATGTGTGTCAGTTACAGCAGCTAATTACACTTTAACTGCTGGCCACATGTCTTCTCTCTCCATCTCTTTAATCAGCTTTAAAGAGGAGAAGAGAGTAAAACTTGTCTTCACAGTGTTGTAGTATCTGGCGTCTCTCAATGCAGATCAAATGACAGCAATGCCCCATCCATACTCTAGTACCTTCCTTATTATTCTGGAGGATTTCAATAATGCTGTCGTCTGAATAGTTCCAATTCTTCCAGGAATTTCCTATTCTTCCAACCTTTCAGCAAATTTCCAAATGCACCAATAATGACACGTAGTACTACTACCACTAATATATAGCACAGTTCTCTGGCTAGGTCTGGATACTTTCCCAGCTTTCCTCTCTCTGTTATCTGAGCTTCACTTTTATCTGATACATCATTATTTCTTAACAGCATGAGCATTGTGGTAAGATCACACTAGACTCAGACTCGTATTACCAGTGACCCTGGCACAGAGATAAAAATGGGTCTCTCACGAGTTAGAGATCACCTACTGAGTACTATCAACCCTGGGCATCCATTAATTCCTCATAGATCCTCATGAGAAAGGCTGGGTTTACGAAGCAGGAAAAAAGAAGATTTTAACAAATTTAAAGTCCGCTTCTGCCACATGACTGAAACAAGGCAGATATTTTGTAAAGAATAATTCATAAATAAGAATATTCCTTTTAAAATACTTATAAGATGAAGACTTCTGAAAGAATCTTCTTTCAAAGCAGATAGACAGAGAAATATGTGGCTAGACTTTATCTCATTCGAGTTTTTGCATCATTATCTCATCGTTAGCCTTATTTATATTCCATGTCAGCTTGAATATCAAGCACCTTCCTCAGTATTCTCCCTTACCCAAACCATACTGTGGTCTATTTGTCACCGCCAACGGAAGCTGCCACCAAAACTGTCAATATAGCTGGCTATCTATCTATCTATCTATCTATCTATCTATCTCTCTATCTATGGTGTGTAAAGGTCGCGCCAAAGGAGCTAGAGGGCTGAAAACTGAAATATTATGTCTGGAAAAACTTCTTTTTTTTTTTAAATTCGTACTTCTTTCAGTGATCACTGCCCAGCAAAATTACTGATTCATTGATCACCCCTTTTTTCAATTTGTTATTGATCACCCCTAACATTGCATGCTGCCAAAAGATGTCACGTAACAGTTTCTATTTAGTGACTTGACAATTCTGTTATTATTATTTTTTTTGTTTGTAGTGGCAGGAGCATCAGTATTTTTCTCCATGAATATAAATGAGCCCCCACTATTAGAAACAGTCAATCAAAACTGTCACCAAAACTGTCAACATAAGTTTTTATCAGTTTTTTAGTTGGTATGGTTGGATACGTATGTAAGTATGTATCATATACACAGGCCACACCTATGTAGCTTGAGGGCTCACCATTCAAACATTTATTCCTCATGTCTACAAGAAATTTTTCTTATAATTCCCCTCTCGAATAGGTTTTTAGTTGGTGAGGTTCAATTTGCTATGTAAGTTTATGCTAGATTGACCCCTTATTTTTTGGGGGGGGGAGGGGGTAAGAATTCAGAATTTTTTCAGTGATAACTACGCATTAAAATGTAAGCAATGTAAATCATCCATTGGTCACCACTTTTTCCAGTGTTTTAATTGATCACCCCCTAAACACAGCATGTTGCCAAAAGACGTTGGTGATGTGACGGTTTCTATTGAGAGACTATCCAGACTTTTCCTTATTCTCCTCGTTCCTATTATCAATGATGAGTAGTTGTCGTAGTGGTGGTGGAAAGTCGATTCTTTGTAGTCACCTGTTCGCTAGATTTTTTGTTTGTTTTTTTATCTTGTTTCCGACATTTTTTTGGCTTTTTTTTCCCCTCTTCTTCGCCTTCAGTCATTCGTGCATATCGGAATTATCATCACTTTTTATTCTCTTTTTCTCAACTTCATACGATCGTCTTCGTCGTCGACGGCGTCAACATATTTATTTACTTAATGTCTATTTCTATTTTCTTCTAATCATGCACTGACTCGATATGTCTTCATGACTAATCGACAGACCTTTCCAGAATAGAGTCGGGGTCGTGTAAGGCCATAAATTTATGTCCAGACAGGTTTGGGCTGCTTTTGTAATCTTGTCAGTTTCCATTGCACAAAACCTTACCAGTTGGCTGATTTATAGCACACACACACACACAAACACACACACACACACACAAACACACACACACACACAAACACACACACACATATATGTATATATATACATATATATATATATACATATATATATATAATATATGTATATATAATATATATATATATATATATTTATATATATATATATATATATATATAATATATATATATATATATATATATATATATATATATATATATATATATATATATATATATATATATATATATATATATAATTTTGCTCGCTCTGCTAAGCACGGTTCGCTTTTTTTGACATCAACGGCACTAGAAAACCATTTGATATTTTACGATGTTATAAAGATCATACAGTATCAAATGAATTTTTCACACACGCACATACACATACACTGATAGATAGATAGATAGATATATAGATAGATATAAGAGAGAGAGAGAGAGAGAGAGAGAGAGATTGAAGTAGAGAGAGTCCAGAGTACTGCATAAAACTAAAGCTGGTCCAAGGTTGCATAGTAGACCATTCAGCAAGGATCGAACATGATAGCAATGGCTTGCGAGATTTGTTAAGTAACTAGTGGCCCAAATCTCGCACTCAAGAGACGACTTCGATAATCAAATAAAAATCTTAGCATAATCCTTGCACTAAACACTTATTCTTGATTAGGAAGCTTTTTTCTGCCTTCGTTCAAGTCCACTGATAATCATTATCAGTATCATCATCGGCCATTAAATCCACTGGCGTCTTTCCCATCTCTTTCCATGATGACTACGATTGCGCTGATCTCTGCCATGTTTTAACTACAAACCTTTCTATCATATCCCTCCATCTTATGTTTTGTCTTTTCCTACCGCGTTTACTGACCCATGAGAACAGATCAGTTGGCTTCTTACTCCATCTGTTGTTATCAATTCTAACGAAGTATTCAGCCAATCTCCATTTTTTTTTGCCGAATTATTTGCATTATATTCTCCTTAGTCCTCCCTTTGACCCTTTTGATATTTTTCTATCTCTCAAAATTATCCCTAGGAATGCTCTTTCCATGCTTCTCTGTGCAATTTTAAATTGATTCTCAGAGGGTTTGTTAATTTCCATATTAACATCAATAAATCATGGATGATTTCATGTATTAAGCGTAATCTGCGCAGAGACTTTAAAGAATTTGACCCTTGTGCCCAAATTCAGGAAAACTTGTGCTTATGCAGTATTACGGAGCGTTCTGTGTACCTTTCTTTTACTTTGCAACTGAGATTTTGGTCTCATGCAACTACAAGCGAGTATAGATGAACGCACCTGTCTCCATCGCCTTCCTGTCCGATCCGATAAAGTCAAAGAAGAAAATTAAAAACATAAGGATTTAGGCCCACAATTGTCAGTCGCAAAACTAGGCTCTATTTCCCAGGGTCATACATATTAGCGGATAATAGTTCTAATCCTACCATCCGTAATAGGATTTTTGAAAAGTGCGTCGCGGTGAAAGTTTCAAATACGCTAGCTCCATTACTCGTCTTGTTATTGCTTATATCCTGGGGGGAAACAACCCCAGTGTCCCTTGCCAAGGATATTACGAAAGGCCCGGAAACAATACGACGAGACACACAGAAATGGTGAGACAGCATAATGGAATGGACCCCCCACGGAGAAGACCGTCGCTTTTTGGATACAATTACTTATGCAAGTTTCGGGGTGGTCCGGTCGTATTAACAACTGGTTGATTCACCTTTTGGGGGCAGTGCAGGGGAGATTGGTTGCTTAACACCTTCAGCGCCAAAAGATTTCCCGGTGATGAAAAGGCAACGTCGTGAAGCAGATATTAGTCACAACAGCGCAGAGGACAAAATGAAGAAAAGGTGCACATTAAAAAAAAAGAGGGGGACGTTACGTGATTATAGTCGTTAGGCGATTGATTGGTAACGTAGCGAAAACTAAAGAGTCCTGCCAGGACTACTTGATCATTGTAATATAGACCTACTCTTTTTTTTTCTCACTCGCACATTTTTTCTTCTCCCTTCTCTGACGTCTTGGGGTTTGTTTTTTTTTTTGCTTTCTTTTCAGTCGCTCTCTTTCTTTTCTTTCTAATTCTACCTTATTCCATCAACTTAACCTCTCAGGTCGATCAAAGTCTTCATAAGACCACTTGATTATTTTATTAGCACTCACCCTCCTTCATTATTTTAGATTAATCTATTCGGACTAGTATCTTCATTTTCGTCCTTATGGTCACAATGTTTCAGCCGTTGTATCCTCCGGCTTTCTTCATGTATCGGTAGTATTGTGTTAATTACGAACTGAACAGTTTATTCAAATCATAAGCGTAGCTTGTTCTCATTCCGCTGTCCATTCTAAGGTACATAATTTCAGGTAATGGCAATAGCTCCTTTTGAAAAAGTGTATTTATATTTTTCCACGACACCCTGTATTTTTTCTCCTGATTCCTTCCCCGCCTCTCTCTCTCTCTTTCTTTCATCCTCTCTCTCTCTCTCTTCCTCGTCGACCTTCTCTTTCTCCCTCGTAATTTTTCCTCCCTTTCCATCGTCGACAAATCATTTTTCCCTCTTCATTCAGCCATGGCAATTGGAAGGTGGAGAGAAATATATGAAAAAAACACTGTTATACTTCGAATTATAATCACGTGGGCATTTTCTGATTTCGATCGTAGCCCACCACTTTTTTCAGAGAATCTTGCACCGGTCTCCGAGAAAACTATACGCTGTTAATATGTTTAGAAACATTTCGTTCCTCAAAGATGTAAACAGCATACAGTTTTTTTCTGCAAACGCTGCAAGGTTCTCTGAAAAATGTCTTGCAACGAATGCATCAGAACATGCCAACGTAATGATTATTTTCAATAAACGTATCATTAAGAAATTGACGTATTATCCAACAGAAATAATTTAAAATGCGTTATGATACTAAAAACTATTTGAAATGATCTACCTTTTATGCATGATGAATGTATCATTTGTCTTAAAAGAATAAACAATTAAAGAATCGAACCTGCGACCGATAAGATAGCTGCTTTAACGTTACGTAGTATTGCTCTTACGATTGAGCAAAACAACCAACCGACAGTGCTAAGGCCCAAATAACTGCTTTAACCCCAAATTTTGATTTTGTCTATCCACGGTCTATATCTCCTCTATTTCTTTCTCAACGTGGACAATAGCATTATTTAGAAATGTTCATATAATTCGATTGATATAATTATAAATGTGTTATATTACTTTGAGATGATCTCCACCTGTCATTACACAGTAAATGCATCATTTGGCCCAGACAGCCTAGATAGAATAAACAATTTTTAAAAAGTGGGACTACCTCAAAGTAGTGTTGCTCTTACCATTCAAAGGCCAAAATGAGTTGAAGCAGCTACCTTATCGGTCGCAGGTTCGGT
>OY735205.1:47492012-47514512 GCA_963457665.1 Thysanoteuthis rhombus | reverse complement strand
CTCAGGTATTTTTACCGTAAGTTCCTTGTCTTTTAGAATATGTGCATACTCGCGAATTCGACGAATGAGCGCTTCCTTACACTCTAAGCAGTTTTTCTCTTGTGCCTTCTCCATCCGGGAAAGACAACGACCCGGTCTTGACATTGAACCAATCCCACTGTGTCTGGTTTCAACTGGTTCAAATTTGAGCTTTTCTTGAGCCTTTCGTTCTTCAGCATGCTAAAGCTTTTTGTCATCGAACATGTTTCTACAGCATTAATGCCACACGGCATGGTTTGATTAAAAAGAATCCCCAAGCCCTTCACCATTGTCTAATTCAAAAATACTCATATCACTTGGTGGGGAATTGATTTTATGTAACTCCAAAATATTCTGTTCATAGCTAAATTTTCCATCATGTCTCAACAGGCTTAACAAAGATTTTCGCTTGTGTCCTGATGATAGATTGGACATAACTGCCAGCTCGTAACAGTTGGTGAAAAGATTCAGAAGTGGCGAGCGATGCGAGAATGTGTGGGAGCTGGTTCAATTCCGGGTGGACCGAATTTCTGCTGCTATCTCTGCGGTGAAATCTTCATCTCTGTGTGTTTGCTTCTACTGAATCGCAATATATCTACCGCAGCCTTTCTTTCAGATGACAAGTTAAATTAGGGGAAATTTCCCAGTCTCACCTACTTGAAAATGATAACATTTTCAGGTGGGTCCCGCTGGCGTCAGATGACAAGTTCAATTAGACGAAAATTTCCAGCCTCACCTGAAAGTACTTGAAAAAGATAACATTTCCAGACATTACTTAGAAAATTATATTAACCTTTTATATGCTCTAACTGTTGGAATTTTTTTATTTTTTTGCCAACCAATTTGATATCAAGATGGCAGCTGCAATGATGGTCAGATTGCATGTATCCTATTTTTTATGGTAAAGACCGTAAAAAAAATCTTCGAGTGCACACATTTTCACACTTTGTTCAAATTATGAACAATTTTTACTTAATCTATTGTTGTAATTGGAGTTAATCAGGTTCTCGCTCAGTGCTTCACTATTGTGACATTGCACCTGACTTGACTAAGTGAGTACAAGCACCCCCCGCTTTCCGAAAGTTCACTTTACGCCACTTTTCGCATTTACGAAAAACAAGCGAAAAGTGCGAATAGTAATCAGTGTTTGTTTTGCAGTGAGTCATGATAGAGGCATCACGCGCCCTCTACTCCCTTTCCTAAAATTTCCATCACCTCAATCTCTAAAGACTTATCCTAACATACTATCATCATAATTTTGGGGTTTGAGAACGCTCACAGAAATTTCCCCGTATAAAATTTTTTTGGCAGCTATTTTGTAACCAAAATGCCGGCAGGGGTTTCGTCGGGGACCCGGTAAATCATTGGATGGCTTTTTTTTTTTGCTTTTTTTTTTTCATTTTTTCTTTCTCAATATCAGGAAAATGATATCGAAAATGTGTCGCTATTTTGTGCGTAACGTAAAGTGTATTAGATCATACCATACATGATGATTAAACATAAAAAACATTTTTTTAAAATCTTCGATTTTAACTTCATAAAAACATGTTTCACCGTTCTATTTTACTACCTTATTTTATTTATGGCTTTAAGATTCCATTTTCCCGGAACTGCGTGTCTTGCAGGACACGTTTAATCTGATTTGTGTTATTTCAATGTGTTGTCTTATAACTTTCATTGTGCGAACCATTTTTTTTATTAGATCTTTTTAGGTTCTTGTTGCGTGTAATTCAGTTCTATTCATATTTTGTAATTTTATTCTTCACAATGGAGTTCGTCAGCTGTTTTCCATTGCCCTATTTCGAGAGTATTAAAAGAAAACAGGGCAGACTTCTTGCTATGGCACATCCCGTCATATTCATATCTCCATGAATATAACCTCTCCATGATTTTAATTCATTTTGAAGTAAAGAAAGATTCTTTCGTTATTATTCTGTTTGCATGGATGTAGATTAAAGTAAAATTAATTGTATTTATTTCACGTGTGTTACAGATAAACTCAGGTGGAATTTGAATTAAGGTGTTCATTTATCTTGATATTTATTGGATAAAAAATTAATAATGAATTTGTATCTCCATAATTCTAATTTGCTTAGAAGTAAAAAATCTTTTGCTACTACTATTACATTAGTGTGGTTGTAATTCAAGTAAAATTATTTTATATTTATTTATTCAATATGTGTTACAGATTAACTCGGTTTTGATCGTGAGTAAAATTCTCGTTTGTATTTATATTTATGGAATACAAATTTGATTTTGATAAGTTGTCTAAATATACTTAAGATCTTCTGTTATAATCATGTCTCTGTCAATATGTATCCTGAAATTAGCATTTATGTTGAGTTTCGAATAGGATTTTGAAAAACATAAGTATTTTTCCAACCTTGTATGTTCAACTCTGTAAATTTGTTCTTTTCTTACCGTTATTTTTCTAATAATGTTATAGATCTTTCTCGGTGAAATTTTATGGGGGGTCTGACAAATTAATTGTTTTCTTCTCTCTCTGATTTGCGTGCAGTTTTATATGTCATTGTTAGTGATTTATGTTGTAGATGTTTGTCTGACCTTATGACCAGATATAGGTGTTCCCAAATTAAGGTATTTCATATTATATATATATATATATATATATATATATATATATATATATATATATATATATATATATATATATATATATATATATATACATATATATATATATATACATATATATATATATAATTTACAACGTAATGAAAAAGACACACAAACACACACACGTGTGTGTGTGTGTGTGTATCTATTACACTACGTTGTAATTATTTCTACATTTCATCATATGGTTCATCCATAAACTTAAATCTATTATTTTTAAAGCAAAATTCCTATTCATATCTATGATTATGCAATGTTTTAAGATTTTAATTTGTTCATTAGTTTATACTGAAATGTACGTTTTCTTCGTGTAGAATTTCAATTTGTATGTATAATTATGAATATTATAGTTCATTGTTGACATATTTCCTCCATATATATATATATATATATATATATATATATATATATATATATATATATATATATATATATATATATATATATATATATGTATATTGTATTATATTATATAGAAACTCTCATTTGGAACGATCAATAGTCATTATATAGATAATGTATCACTTGCCTTAAACAACGTAATTAGAATAAACAATTTAAGAAAATGGGTCTGTTGCAGGAATCGAACCAGCGACCGATAGGACAGCTGCTTCAACGTAACGTTGCTCATTGTATTAAGGTAAACAGACACCGGTAATGCAAAGGCCCGAAACAACTATTTTCACTCCTATTCTTCATCTCGTTTATCCTCGGTTTATTCGTTACTTTCCAGGCAGTAATCCATTTCTTAGAACATAACTGTTGCATGCACATTTCCAGCGCTAAAAATGAGACCAGGAACTCCCGAAGACACACACACAGTGTGCAAAGAGAGAAGAATTCATCGCTCATTTGGCTGGTTGGTCAGATGGGCTGGTTTGTGGGGATACAGTGATTCAATACATATCCTTAGTGCTGTCATAAATACTGTTACAAATGTATCTATTGATTAAAGGAAAAGTAATTAATAAAGCAAAGCAAGATTTGCTGTATTTATAAACTATGGTTTAAGCATTACAAAAATCAATAAATAGTTCAAAATTCTTTCCTCTGTGTCCCACACATAACTTCAAATGATTGCACGATTTTCATTGGAAAGTTTTCACCAGATAACATTTAAGACGTCCCAAATTGGGGGTTCTTTTGCTACAAGTAATCCTTTCCAGTTTTGACCACAATCTGTAATTCAAAGGATTGAAATGTAAATCCTAAGACTTGTTAAAATCTGGATTGTTGTCCTTGTGCCAATATTGAGTCACTCTTGCCTTGTGAGCTGGAGCAGAGTCCTATTGGAACGTCCCATTCTCTCCATGGTACATCGTCTCATCTAGATGTTTTTGATCCCCTCAAAAGAAGAAGAAATCAAGCGAAGAATCATACTAGGATGGCAAGCCTTTGGCAGAGCTAGCTCAACCTTAAAAAATAATAAGATCCCAATAATCCTAAAGAAAAGGGTGTATAACCAATGAATCCTCCCAATAGTCACTTATGGAGCTGAAACATGGAACCTAACCAAGAGACACACCCGTAAATTGAGAACCATGCAACGTGCACATGAAAGAATAATACTGGGCCTTACATGGAGAGACCACAAGACAGCACAGTACATCCGAGAAAAGACAAGAGTTAGGGACATCATAGAATCCATTAAAAATCTCAAATGGCCGTGGGCCGGCCATGTTGCAAGAATGGCAGACAATCGATGGACATCATGACTCACAACATGGATCCCCCGAGACCACATGCGCAACCGAGGCCGGCAAAATGTTAGATGGAGAGACGAGCTAGACAAGTTCAGGAAGTACTGGCTCCGTGACGCCCATGATAGGGAAGTGTGGCAAATCCTGGGGAAGGTCTATGTCCAACGACGGACGCTAAAAGACTGATGATGATGATGATGATGATGAGAATAACATTGAGGGACACATGAGCAGTTATTTTGACTTCTTTCTCACATAAACCAAGTTGAGAAACACTTCTGTGACTCATTATCATCCCTTTGTAACTTACCTAGTAACTTATCCCCCACCACACCATGACTGAAGTGGAGTGGTGTGTGAGTGACCTTGGATGCTTCATTGGAGCTATAATCATCATTTGGGCGATAGAAACTATCTTCAGCATTGAAAATTGTCTCATCGGTGAGAACCATTCCTCTGCAACCATTGTCTGCGTACTGCTTGATCAACAATTTTGATTCTATCAGAGTTGAATTAACATGTGTCCAGTTCTACTGTGATAGACACATAGTCCGAGATCAATTTTGATCCGCTGAGACCTTGATCTGCGTGAAATATTCATCCTCCTTACCATGATTTTCTACTTCCACTGATTATTTCTCTGGATTCTGTTTGCAACAGCGTTGATGCCAATAAAAGTCCTTACTGTCCCGGCCATTGTTTGTCTCCGAAAGTCTGATGTCCTCTTTATGGCAGGATACACAAACATTTGGTCTGAGCAGTTTGGGAATAGCAGAAGGTTCATGACTAGCATTATGAAGGCTGATCACTACGATTTTCTTATTATTATCTCATTCCATTTCCAGTTTATTTACTAAATCAGACAACAAAATATTAGAAGAACAAAGAGTTGGCAACTTTTCTATATCAATTATACAATAGGTTTTGAAAAAACATACAATGTAAACCTGCAGCAGTACTATATATATATAAACTGTCTACCTGAGGGTGATGGTCAACAAACTTGTTTGATGCCCCCTGCTGTACCAGACAAAGCTAAGCTGTATAAGGATATAGTCGTTTAAACACATAGCTTTTCATTAAATCCGTTCTTTCTTGATATTGTCCGTGGATATGTGTGTATAGTTGAGTCTGGTTGGCACATTTTAATTTCTATTCATATCTGTATTTATTCGATGCGTATCAATAATTTTATTTATTTGTGTGGGTATGTATGGCATTTACTGTATATGTTTCTGAATATTCACCCCTAAATGCGTATATGTATTTATGTACATGTGTGTCTTCGTATCAAAAAGATTTCTATCTGCCATTTGTTCGTTTGTAGATGCGCGCGCGCAGACGCATTCGTCCATACGCCGTTGTCTGAGAGTTTGTGTGTTTTTGTTATTAATTTCAAGTCTACCATAACAATGGAATTTCTGATTATTTCTTCCTTTCATTTTTCACACACACACACACACACACACACACACACACGTACACGTACACACGCACACGTACACTGCATTTAGCAACTTTAAAAGATAATTCCGCTGCTGCCTGATTGACGTCTACACAGTAATTTCTTTCAGGAGAAAAAATTGGCTAAGATGCCTCAGCATTTTCTTCCTCATTTCAAATAAGACACTTTTTTGTTACTTTTATTTTCCACTTTGCTATTTGTTTTTAGTATCATTTCATATTTTTTTCTCTTTCTAATCTATTCACATTTAAACCGTTGTTTTTGTTGGGTTTTTTTTATTATTTATTTTCAAGATTTTATTCTGTTTCTCTTGTTTATTTTTAAAAATCTTCTTTCGACTTATTTTGCTTCTGACTTTCGGTTTTGCCTGACTTTTCTGATTCATTTCAATTTCATTTTTTTCTATTTCTTTTCAGTTATGATTTCTGCCTTTTCTTTTCTCTTTTGCCTATCATTAATAAAATTTTGTTCTAATTCTCAATCTTGATTCATTTTTATTTTCAATCGTTTTCATTTTTGCATTACTTCTACTTACTCTATTTAAGACCCTATAATCGTATTTTCTCTAAATTTCTCTCATTTTATTCTTATGTTCTTATATCTTGTTATATTCCTACTTTCTCTTTTTAATCTCACACCCAACATTCTTCTTCGTTTCTTTCCCATTTTTGTGTAACCTTTTACCAATTTTCAATATTTTGCTTTTATTCCAAATTCCTTTTAATTCAATTTATTTATCATATGAAATATTCCCCTTCACTCTTTCTCCTTAAAAACTTATTATTTTGATTTTGATTATTCTCTCCCATTCCCGAAAAGACAATTTATAGCACACAGATTAATTTTCTTTGCATTTTTTGCTCTCACACCAGATAGACCTTAAATACATAATTCTTTTTCGTTTGTTTATCGTAAGTGTTTCGATTAAAGTGACTGCAAATAATAACAGGGTCATTTAGAGGAGCAGAAAATGATGGATTTCAGAAATTATATGATAATGAATACAAATATTTTTTAATGTTGAAACCTGGGAAGCAGATGTTAAATTTCAGCAGTTCATTTGTACCGATAAAATCGTTAGCTTCTCTAGTTTCATATCTATCTAAAAGATCAAAATTTAGTTTAAAGTTTTGCCGTAAATATACCATACACTTGCAAATACACACATGCACACTAACATCCCCACTCACGCACACACATTTATCTCTCTCTCTCTCTCTCTATATATATATATATATATATATATAGAGAGAGAGAGAGAGAGAGAGAGAGAGAGAGAAGGAGAGAGACAGATAGACAGACAGACACAGACAGACAGACAGACAGACAGACAGACAGACAGACTGAGGGAGAAATGCTCATAGATATCCATTTAAGTAGAACTAGAACGTGTGTATATACGTGTTTACGCTCAAATAAGTCCGGACCTACGCATCACTGGGAGAAAATAAAGACATATTCGAAATCAGCTGGCTTCAATTTACCTGCAGTATCAGGTCAAATTTTGCAAAACAAAACGTCAATTTGTATGCATTCGAACACACCTAAAAAATAGATATCAACTTCAAATATACTCATGTGCACTTCATTGAACCTCATCATACACACACATATATATATATATATATATATATATATATATATATATATATATATATATATATATATTTGATTATTAATGTTTTTATGTGGGGATCAAACTACTGGTCCGATATTTCAATGCAAAAAGTGTTTTATTCAAGTGTATGTTATGATCGTTTTCTAAAAAATGAAGCCCTATTTATGTACTGCAAACACGCAAAAACAAACTCTATATATTTGTATGCATGTGAGTGTGTTATATATCTACAAGTGCTATATATCTACAAGTGCTATATATCTGTGATTGTTTGGTTGTTTGAATTAGTCACTTATACTTCTTTTATCGATAGTATCGCTTCGTTGATATCGTTTAGATCAGTGGGGGTTAAATTCAGTACAAAAAACGCTCTCATTCATCGTATGTAAATCCAACCTAGCGATGTAAAGGATATTTCTTTACTGCTCCCATTTAACATACCTGAAAAGAAAAATATCATTGAATATTACTGTTGTTTGTGACAGGATATTTGAGGAGATTTTAGTTTGTTTGTTTTTTTATGCTTTCAGTTTACACTCGCTATTCTTTGAGAAAAGGGACTAAGAAAATGACTTATATAACTTTGGATAAAGGTGTCTAAATGATTATTGCTCATCCCAATAGTTACAGAAATTTAAAACAAATAACTCATCCTACCATAACTCATCCAACCAATTTGACATTTTTCTCCATAGTGTTTTCTTGGCGTGATGTTTATTGTACCGGCCTATCAACCAGCTGTAAACGGGTTCGGATCTCCATCGTTAATTTTATTAATCGTATCAGTTCAGCATGACTCTTTGGACTGAACAGACAGATAGATGAGCCAACACGGCGACAATGGCATGTACTTAAGTAACTTCTTCAAGAGATCAGAAGTGAATGGGTACTTTTTCCCCCTTTAAGGGATCAAAGTGAAAGAGACCTTTTTTTTATTTTGTCAAAAGTAAAGGGAAATTTTTCCCTCTTCGAAGGGGAAAATATGTAGGGAAACTTTTCCCATTCAAGGTGTCAAAGGTAAAGGAACATCTTTTGTTTAAGGGTTCAAAAGTCAAGAAAGATTTTTCCTCCCTTTAAGTTAGTTGAAACTAAATGATTAAATCAAGGAATCAAGAGTGAAGGGGACTTTTTTTACAACCTTACTTTTTTCACTCCTTAGATATTTAACTCGACACAGCCGGGTACTTTAGCTAGTAAGTTGTTTTTTTACTCGACCCCAATTTATGATAACCATTTTTTTTTTCAAATTTTACATAATAAACTGAACACAGGTCTTTGTGAAAGTGTTATTATACATCGCCATATATTCTGATCAAACTCATTTTGAAAGTTCGAGTCAAAAGTGAGGGGAAGACTTTTACCCTTGTAAGGGTCAAAATGGAAAATGGAACATACTTTTCAAGGATCAAAACAGCGTGGGGGATTTTTCATTTTTTTTTTTTTTTTTGGAGGGGGGTCGAATGTGAAAAGAACATTGTTTTGCTTTTTCGTGGTAAAAAGTGAGGTGAAACAAATATAATGCATTCATAACTATTCTGTCGGATTATATATTCATTTCTTAACAATATAATTTTCTGTATTGAGAAACAGTAGAGCAGGTATAGACCGTGAATAAACAATAATGAGAACCTGGGGATGAAGCAGTTATTTGGGCCTGCTGGGCTATCTAGCTTAATGGTAAGAGCAATGCTATGTTAAAGCGTCTACCTTATCGGTTCGATTCCTGCAGCAGTCCCATTCTCTTTAATTGTTTTTATATTTACGCTATCTAGGCTTAGTGAACACAATGGGGTTCATTTCAAATACAGTTTCAAATGGTATACTGCATATATATATATATATATATATATATATATATATATATATATATATATATATATATATATATATATATATATATATATATATATATATATATATATATATATATATATATATATATATATATATATATATATATAAAAGAAAAGGGTTTTGTGTTGATAGTTGAATTTCTCAGCCCGCAGAAAAGATTTCTCTGATCAGTTTCAATGTGACTATCAAAACAGAAAATGGACAACTATAAGCACAAAACCTCATTACTAAAAATCCAAGTTATGAAAAATCAAAAATGTGGCTTTCCCTTACTTTCGATCCATCATTTATATATATATATATATATATATATATATATATATATATATATATATATATATATATATATATATATATATATATATATATATATTAACATTGAAAAACTCCTTTGTAATACTACAGTCACATATTTCCCAATATCTATTAATGTAATCTATGTAATTTTCTTCTGTTTTACATACACTTTGTTATTATGATGATATTTGTGATTTTTGTCTCGTTGGGATGGATCATCAGTTGTTTACCAAGTAACTGTTTAGGGGATTTTAAAAACAAAACAATTATATTATCATGGTACCCCAGCAGTGTTGATTAAACACCACCTGCCTGCAGCTATAATTTCAATAAATAGCTCATATCATTCATACAGTGTACATATATATATATATGTATGCTTATATGCGTGTGTGTTAATATAAATATTTGTATGTGTGTGTGTGTGTGTGTGTCAGTGTGTGTGTGTGTGTGTGTGTGTGTGTGTGCGAATGTAAATTCCAAAATATTTTGAGAGATACTTTTTCTGTTTCTCTTTTCGTATTTATGTGTACGCTTATAACTGTCCACACGATATCTTCAAAAGTTCTCCGTGAATTTCAATAAGATTTCGCGGAAGGTTGGATAATGTACTATGAAAGAAGTGATCAATCTTTCAGGCTGATTCATAGACAATTACTTTCACTAACAATGGCGTTAGTAGAGATATGTACTCAATGAGAGCTTGAAAGTCAGTCATACGTGAGTGAGCGTAATTGTACGAGGAGGTATTTTCTGCTCTTGCGAGTGAAAGGGGTCTTTTGTATACATATATTGCCAGAAACTGTAACGGGTAGCTCATCTATCAATATATATATATATATATATATATGTATCGATTTTTATCTATCACACTTTTTGTGTGTGTATCTATCTTACCCTCTTTATATTTATCTATCTCACTCTTCCCATATCTCTTGGTTTCACCTTTTTCGCCTTTGCTTCGTGTCTCTGTAATTTGATTATCTCGAAGTTTTAAATCTACCCGGATACGCAGACGTTGCTCTCGGTGCAAACACCGACTGTCTCAAACCCGAAACACTTCAACCGGCTCCTTTTACCCCAAGATACCCTGGTTAAATCCCGGCTTCTAATTATCGCCCCAGTCTCACTTACCACCCACATCTTGGAGTCACCCTTCCTCCAATCCCACATACCCTGAGACACTGTAGTAAACTTTACTCTATACTACCACCCTGAATCTTTAGCAATGGTACCCCCACCCCTTTTCTAACAACCGGAGAGACGCCCCTTCATTACTAGTAAACACCTTCAGCTCTGGTTCCTTGTCAGCCCATCCGTTTTAAATAATGATGCTGCATTCTACTCGGCACGGTGTCTAAATGTTTAACGTACCCTTGTCTTAGGACTGGGTTACTCTTAAAGATAAGCACTGAAGTATCGGGGTTTGAGGATAGACATGATAACAAAATTCCGGAAAAAGTAATCGTATTTCATACACAATCTATTGATGACTGAATAGTAAAAATGTCCGTGTACTGTGGATATCATTACAATATTTGAACTCCCAGTCCATTTTCTTAGGATCAGCAGTGTCTCATCTTCAGTTAAGATAGAGCACAAATGATGCGTGCCTGGTTCCTGCGGATCCGGCTACTGGGCAGCACCTCACCATATCGTTAATGTGATAAGGTCAAAGATAAGCTCTAACGTCAGTGGCAAAAGCCGGTGAGAATTGGCAATTCCTACCTTTTACCTGCACGTACGCGTGTAGGGGCCCACATTGAAGTCTTTCATCGTATTTGTACCCCGCTTGGGAGGGAAATGAATACAAGAAGTGATAGATGATGCTGCAATGTATATATATGTATATATATCATAAAGAAATGGATATAATAGTCCAACAGAAATAATCATAAATCTGTTGAATTATTTGAATGTATCATTTGGCTGAGACAGTGTAAAATAGAATGAACAATTAAAGAAAATAGGCCTTAGGATTACTGGCGGCTGTTTAGCTCAATGGTAAGAGCAACGCTATATTGAAGCAGCTACCTTAACTTGTGACTGATTCTTTTCTTGCAGTAGCCCCATTTTCTTCAATTGTTTATTCTATTCTGCGTTGTCATGGCCAAATGACACATTGACCTTGTAATAACAGGAGACCATTTCGAATAGAGTTTAAAAGCAATATGACGCATCTGTAATAATTATATATATATATATATATATATATATATATATATATATATATATGTGTGTGTGTGTGTGTGTGTGTGTGTGTGTGTGTGTGTGTGTGTGTGTTTGTGTTTACCCAATTAAAATTAGTTTCAGCACAATACTACGAGTGAGAACTGAATATACCACACAACAGTATCACTCTACTAGACAAATAAAATGTGACTCCGTCTTTCTAGATATGGTCAACCAAATCAGACTTTATCATCTCCGCTTAGGATATGACTTTCTTTGGATATTATCTTCTCTGGGCTAAGGTCCAAATATGACTGGAAATACGTCAGATACATATAACGATATGAATACGCCTAGATAGATAAATGTAAGGTGGTCGAGAGAGATACATAGATATAAACATACTGATATAAATACATTGTTAGATATGAACAGATCGATGAAGATACAGAGATATAGAGAAATGTTAACCGTCTGATATCGATGCTTAAAGAGATATGAGCAATTGAAGAGATACGACTCATAATGGTCCATAAAAAGATATGAACATACGGGGATAGGATAGATACACGTATAGATATGAACAGACAAATAGATTGAGAGAGAAATGGACGGACTCAGATGCATATATACATATGAACAGACTGAATACGTACGCAAATACTCTGGGATTGAGAGAAAATGCATTTACACAAATGTATATACACGCAAACACTTAGACAAAACGTACACAGAGGAAATAAGTGAACAACATCTTTTGATTTAATAGGCTTTCTTCTTCTTCTTCTTCTTCTTCTTCTTCTTCTTCTTCTTCTTCTTCTTCTAAACATCATCTCTTTCGTATCCTCCTTTTTCTCCTTCCTTCTTTCCCTTTTCTTCTTCTTCTTCTTCTTCTTCTTCTTCTTCTTCTTCTAAACATCATCTCTTTCATATCCTCCTTTTTCTCCTTCCTTCTTTCCCTTTTCTTCTTCTTCTTCTTCTTCTTCTTCTTCTTCTTCTTCTTCTTCTAAACATCATCTCTTTCATATCCTCCTTTTTCTCCTTCCTTCTTTCCCTTTTCTTCTTCTTCTTATTTGCTTCCTTAATTTCCTACTTCCTTTCTTTCTTTCTTCCTTCATCATCATCATCTTCGCTTCCTTCTTTTCCTTCTCCTTCTTTCTTCTCTTTCTTTCTTCTTCTTTTTTTCTTCTTCTTCTTCTTTATCATCTTCCTCACCTCCTTAATTTTTCTTCCTTCCTTCTTTCTTTCTCATTTTTCTTCTTCTTTGTCATCATCTTCTTCACCTCCTTCTCCTTTCCTCCCATATTTTCTTTCTTTCATCATCATTATCATCATCATTGCTTCTTTTTTCTTCTTTTTCTGTCTTCTCTTTCTTTTTTTCTACCTTTCTTCTTCTTCTTCTTCTTCTGCTTCTTCTTCTTCTTCTTCTTCACTACCCACTTTATCACCATAAATGTCGTCGCCAACTCGAATGCGTCTTGTCATTGTATTCCTACCCACATCTACCCTTGAGAAGTACGTATCACATTCATTTATACACATGAGGGTAGAGTCGCCCAATTTGATTTCTTTCCATTTAAAATTGGCACGGATTATTTAAGTCATTTGCCTCGGGATGAGAGCAAAATGTATACGGTAACTGGTGGGTGCTGGGAAAGGAAGAATATTCTCCATTCTGTCTCTTTATTAAACAGGTTAATGTTGCTTGAATTCAATCTACCCGTCGACTGTCCTTCCATCAATCTAAATCCGTCTATTTATATATATTTATTTACTTCAGCATACACATACACACACTCGTGCACGCATTCACAAACACACACACACACATTCATTCATTGAACGTGTCAAATGTGGTTTGCAAAGTTCGTGCTGAAAGTTTATCCCTGAACGATGACCCACGATCGGGTAGACCATTCGAGGTTAACAGCGGTCAATTCAAGATATTGCTTGAGAATAGTCAACTTTATAACACATGGGAAATAGCCAACATACTCAAAATATCCAAAATCAAAGGTTAAAAATCATTTGCACCGGGTAGGTCATTTAGTCGCTTTGGTGAGCTACTACCATGATTTACAGCTTAAATACAACGAAAACATATAGTTTTGAAACCAATTATAAGCATCACTTGAAAAAACGTGGAATGCATAATATCATGGGGCAAGCAAAACGCATAACTACTAACCGTACCAATGATCGGTTTCCATCGAGAGAAGGCGATGCTGCGTGTATCATCATATTGTAAATAGAATGCTCTACTATAAGCTCCTCCTCGGATAATCTAACGAACAAGTATTCTTCCAATTGTAGGCAACAAATGATGAAAAACGTCCTGAGTTTGTTGAAATAGAAGGCTTAATAATCGATCAGGATGATATTAGACTGCATGGTTGTTTAAATACCAGGCAAAATTGTGACAGCTTGACTTGAGAGTTTTGGCTAATCCACCGTATTTACCAAATATTGTACCAGTGGATTACCATTTATTCCAGTTTTCAAAGAATTAAGACAAAAAAATTTCTGCAGGCAGCGAAAAGCACCTGAAATAGTTACCTGTCTTGTCTTGAAGTTCAAACACGCTTTCGTCCACGTTTTCTGACACACCGAGGAGACAGATTTTTACAATTTTCAAGTTAATGTTGAATTCGATTCGACTCGATATTCCTACTTTTTGTAATTTCATCGGCACTCAAGGAGATAAACTTCCATTTGGACCTTCTTCAATGGGTTCAAACCTTTTAAGAATCCAATGATGAAAAGATTGATAATCACAACTGCAGGAGTACCATTTTTATTTGAGACCTGTTATCAAAACCTGTTACTATAAATGAGTCAAATGGACACATGGCAGGAAACAAGGAGTCTTGAAAGGGCATGGTAGTTGATCTGAGATCAACCACGATTCTAGGTTAGGATTAGGCCATGTTTGCCTGAGGTTGACTTGAGATCACATGAGGTGAACAATGGTTTGAATTCTCTTTGTACAGAATACTAGATTGAATGCAGATTCCAAAATGCATAACAGCATGTAATACTGTTTACATATTTGCAGTTCAAATAGTCTTTCTTTATTCACGAAGTCGGATGCTAAAATCCATTATTTATCACACTGCCGTCACGGGAACAATAACATACGTAAAAATACGCGGGAAATACAAGTAGTTCTGCGACTGAAAGAATATAAAGACAAAATTGACCAGCGATCAGAGAAGGGAGGAATTAGTTAAGGGTGGTATTTAAACCACTTTAAGGGTCTTGGTAGCTCAAGCAGTTTGAGTAAATCTAGGCTACAGAGGCACTCCCACGGAAAAAAGGATATTCTAGTTATTCTCTCTCTCTCTCTCTCCCTCTCTCTCTCTCCCTCTCTCTCTCTCTCTCTCCATATATATATATATATATATATATATATATTTATTATTTTAATATATATATTAAAATAATAATTTACTTATATATTTATCAAAATGATAATTTACATATATACATATATAGATAGATAGATAGATAGATAGATAGATAGATAGATAGATAGATGGAGGGAGAGAGAGAGAACGACAAACACTGAAATTAAGAAGTTGTTATACAGGGAAGAAATGAAGGAAGACAGAAAGTAAGAAAGTAGAAAGAAACAAGAAAGAAAGAAACAAAGAAACAAAGAAAAAGGACAGAGGAAAGCAAAAGGTTTTTAGGGAGAGAGAGCGAGCTTTGCAGCTTAAAGCATTTGGTTCATTTTTATTTAAATCGAAATTCAATGTCATTTCAGTCAATTATTCCCCAACGTCTGTTAATGATAGTTATATAATTTTTTTCAGTGTTTTTTTGACATATTGTTGGGATCAGTTGTTTAATATGACACAGTTTCGGGTAATATTAGCACACACACACTCACACATGCATATATATATACATATGTATATCAATGGGATGCAACGTGAAAAGATAACTTCATTTCAGATATCGAATGTTAGGTTTCACGATGAGCAACCGACGACCATGAACTTGTAACAGACAAATCTGAACCCGAATCACACAAATACCTCGAGAAAGACTGACACAGGATTGGAAGTACGTGATATAAGCAGTTTTTTTTTCTTTTTCTTTTTCTTTTCAACAACTTTTCCTCTTTTCGTTATAAGAATGAAGACAACGTACATAGCCACATGGGGAGAGAAACAGACGCTGTCAAACACTAGGAAAAAACCGAAGAAAACAAACAGAAATACGTACGGAACAAACCACACAGGCAGCAAGACCGGTGTATGAGGAATAGTCCCCTTGGGGCATTTATGAGGGCCGGGAGAACCGAAATAGAAACAAGCACCCTTTTTTTATGTTTTCTTTTTCTTCTTGGTGGGTTAATTTGTTGTTGAGATGGTGGGATGGGTCGCGGGTGGTTCGGCTTCTGTTTTGGCAGCGTTAAACCTTGATGAACAACGTAAGCGGGGTGGTAAGTTATCTGGTAAGTCCTACCGTGAGTATAACCGCCAATTGATGTGCGGCGAACCATGGCCAAGCGTATTATTACCGTTGGAAGGCAGCACGGGGTCGACTTACTGTGTTATGGGTAACGTAATGCGGCGATGTGGTTTCAGGAAGAAGAAGGACTATAGGAACAGAAATAGGAGAAGGTGATTGAAGAAGCATAAAAATAAGGAAGGATATAAAAAGAAAAGAGTGAGAGAAGAAAGGAGGGGAAATGGCCATTAGTAAAAAGAGGAAGGTCAAAATAATCAGGGACGGGGAAAAGAAGAAAGTTGAATAAGAGAAAGGGGGAGGAGTGAATCAGCGAAATTAGAATTTCTAGAAATGATGTATGGAGCAAGCAAGAAAGGAAGAAAGGAAGAAAGAAAGAAAGAGAGACAAGGAAGAAGTAAGGCATCGAAAAGGGAAAGTAGGAAAAAGTAAGGAAGGAAAAAGAGGGAAGTAATTTAAACGAATAAAAAGTTGCGAGAAGAAAGAGAAAAATCAGCAAAACGATGGATGGAAGAAAGAAAGAAAGAAAGAAAGAAAGAAAGAAAGAATGACGGAGAAGAAAAGAAGGGAGACAGAAAGTAAGAAAGAAGGAGAAAGAAATAAGAAAGGAAGAAAGAAAGAAAGACTGGGAAGAAAGGAAGGAAAACAGGAAGTAAGAAAGTAGAAAGAAACAAGAAAGAAAGAAAGGAAGACAGAAAGAAAGAAAGAAAGAAAAATGACAGAGGAAAGCAAAAGGTTCAGCTAATACTCTGATAGTTTCTCTATCCTATCACTCTCATTTCTTTCTCTCTTTCACTCTTTCTTTACTAATCTATGCATCTCAGTTGGTATATCAGTCATTTTCCCCCTCTCCTTTTTTGCTATCCTCTCTCTCTCTCTCTCTCTCTCTATATATATATATATATATATATATATATATATATATATATATATATATATATGGAGAGACAGAGGGGAGAAAGAGTGTTTGGAAACAATCAGCTACTGTAAAATCAACGTTAAATAGTAAACAGTGAGATCTGTCAGGTTGTGCCTCGTTTACAGTTTATGGCTAAGTTTAACCCCATGGGAAACAGAGATTTTAATGAGGGCCATGTTTGCCATTTCATAAAAGCAGTACTGCAACTCAAACAATGACAATATTTGTGCTGTGTAGCAAGATGCAATGATTAAGCGTAAATGCCGACTGTGGTTTCGACCACAGTATCCACCTACATGACTGAGACCTTACTGATTAAACTACACTCTTGCTGGAAGATCAGTCACTTCAGATTGTATCAAAACTGTGCATAAATGAATCACCGTAGCCTGCACGAGTATCTGAACTAATTGTATAAAAATTTCTCTTGTCTGAAATAATCTAAATTATACCAGTGCAAGATTTGGGCATCGATGGTCCTAAAAAAGAGCCCTTGTTTTGGATTAACAGAAAAACGTACGTGGATGGTGCTTAGCAGTATCATCATCATCATCATCATCATCAGTCTGTTAGCGCCCGTCGTTGGACATAGAGCTTCCCCAGAATTCACCAGACCTCTCTATCACGGGCATCGCAGAGCCATTACTTCCTGAATTCATCTAGGTCGTCACACCATCTTACTTTCTGTCGTTCACAGAATCGCATTTGATCTCTGGGGATTTACGTTGTATAACGTGATGTCCAACAGTTGTCTGATTTTCTTGCAACATGTCCAGCCCATTTCTATTTGAGTTTTGTAACACTTTCAATGATGTATCAAACTTCTGTCCTCTCTCTGATATACTATACTGACATGATCTCTCCATGATTCTCTCATGTGCACGTTGCATGGCTCTCAGTTTGAGGGTCAATCTTTTGGTTGGGTTCCATGTTTCAGCTTCGTATGAGACTATCAGTGAGATACTTTGGTTGTATATCCTTCTTTTTAGGATTAGTGGAATTTTCTTGTTTTTGAAAGTCGAGCCTGCTATGCGAGTATTCAAAGTTGTAGCCCCCTAAAATGTGACCACGGGGACACACACATATTGACACAGATGAGCAAAGAGAGTAGAATTCGTACCCCACTGAGTTAGTTCGTTGTGTGGGTCATCCGTGGGGCTACAGTAATTCGATAATCTTTTGAGAGCATCTGTCGGAGAAGGAGTTCTGGAAAGCACTGGATGTTTAGAAGAAAACACAATGTTCAGCTATATGTAAACATCTCAAGACAATCGGATATGAATCTCTCGAGAGAATTCAAGTTTACAATGAACTCCCAACAGAGAATCGAGAGTAAAATTCAACCAAGTGTAACTGTCTGCTAACCAGACACTAAAACTCATTTTCTGATCCGGGTCGTTATAAGAGACCAGAAATGGATTCTTTATGTTATCAACTAACAGAAAAAACAGTGGTTATCAGCCATGTCAAACCTTTCTCAATACTGAAACCAGCACTTCATCCCCTGCTGGGAGAACGTTCCGATTCCACCGAACAGATAGAATCAGAGGGTGCGCCCTTAGTTACAAGTGTATGGGTTCCTACGTTAAATCTTGACCATGTATCACATTTCGTCCTCTTAGGGAGACAATCATGCTCTGGTTTCTTTATTCTGTCTCATTAACGACCCAATAGCTACTGTAGTCTGTGTTACGGGAAAATAAACTCAAGAAAACTCAATGGAATTCAAGACGAATAAGGACTGAAGTTGGAAAAATCTACGATACAACATATTGGCGACGGGAAATTTACGATTAAGCATGTTTTTCTTGGGGGTGGGGGTAATTACCGCTATCTTTTGAAACTGGACAACACACCCACACTCATACATATATATATATATATATATATATATATATATATATATATATATATATATATGTGTGTGTGTGTGTGTGTGTGTGTGTGTGCGTGCGTGCGTGTGTGTATGTGAAAGTATGTGCAAAAATGTATGTGCATGCGTGTGCCTATCAGTGTGTATATGTGTATGTGTGTAAGTGATAAACATGGCCGAGATAGTAGTGTATTTATTCCATAATGGCATAAGTGGCCAGTAAAGAACCTGGATTGAGAATGCCGACTTTCAAAGCAAGCTTCTCAACCAAAATGATTGGCGTAACGCAATTTAACAAACTTTCCGATGAATTAACGTTGTGCCGGACTAAGCTAATTAACTAAGTACATTCAGAGATAAGTTTCTGCCTGAATATTTTAGATGGGGAATTATCATTATGTATAAGTTTTGGGACTGTTGTCACCATCTCGATTCATCTTTTGAACACAGCGTCATGACTATTGTAATCTACGGCTTTCCTGAAGTGAGTTTCGTAAAAGTGAGGACGAAATGAGAACATTTTGTCCTTACACTTCGATAGCGACCGCTTCAGCCTTTGAAAACACTTCCACTTTACGACACCCATGTTAGGAAAGCCGTAGGGTACAACAGCTGAAACGTTATATTCAAAAGATGAACTGAAATGAGGACAAGAGTCCGAAAATACTTTAAAATAATATTGAGATAAGATTAAAACTAGTTAACTTTTACACATAGATCCATGTATACACGCTCCACATAATTCTCTCTCTCTCTCTCTCTCATCCACTAGCAGCCTATTTTTTCACTCTCTCTCTCGTCGACTTTCTCTTTCCCACCATTTATTTCCTGTCTGCCTATCTATCTATCTATCTATCTATCTATATATATATATATATATATATATATATATATATATATATATAATTGCATAATATTACATAGAAACTTTTATGAAATGATTTTCCTGTCGTTACATTATTTAAAAAAAAACGGGGCTGCTACGGGAATCGAACCTGCCACCGATAGGTGGCCACTTCAACAAAGCGATACACTTACCATTGTCTTATTTGACTTCAGCATTACCGGCGTGCTGTTTAGTACAATGGTGAGTGCATCGCTACCACGGTGGCAGGTTCGATTCCTGCAGACATCCTCATTTTCTTTTATTGTTTATTCTATTGACGTTGTCTAAATTGAATGATATATCAACTAAGTAACAACGTGAAATCATTTCAGATGAGGATCTATATAATATAATGCAATTTATAATTCATTCTGTCTGACCAAATAATGTCCACTTCTTAAATACATACATACATACATACGTACACACACACACACACACGACTGATAGGGTAGCCACTTCAACGTAGCGTTGCTCTTACCATTGATCTAAACAGCTGCCAGTAATGCAAATGCTTTAAAACACTGTTTTCACTCTAAATTCTCATCTTGTTCATCCTCGGTCGATATCTACTCTATTTGTTTCTTTCAACGCAGCTGTTATGTATTAAGAAGTGGATATATGATCCGACAGGAATGATTATAAATTGTGTTATATTATATTGAAACTCTTTTGAAATGATCTCCTGTCGTTACATATAACATATATCGTGCGCTTACGATCTCTCTCTCCCTCTCTCTCTCTCATCCACCTGCTACCTCTTTTCACTGCCCCTCTCTCCATCCGTCGATCTATCTATTTCTCATGACCTTACTCTTTTCCTTAGACTCAGTGATTGACAACCAATGGCGTAATACCGTGTTTCCTCATATTCTTCAACATCCGTTCATTTGTTCACATTTGTCTTATAAAACTTAAGATGGATGGATATATATTTTGAAAGTGGCTATAAACATGAAATTATACACAACCCCAAGCCCTGTAAACCTACCACCTGTAACCCGAACTCCTTTTAATCCGATCATAATTTGATTGGGATACATGACATATTCTATTTGCTTGTGCTTCTATGAATCGATGTTGCTTAAAAGACATTGCAAATTGGAGGAAGTAAGTGGGTCAGAACTGTTTTGCTGAGTTGTCACAGCGTGATCTGACCTCGTGACCTATGATACGTCATAATCCAAGCAAACGTCTAATCCTGCCAAGCTTAGGAATTCTAGACTTTGGACCTGACCACGTGGGTCTGTATATTGTTTTCAAATGTATAGCTATACTTACATAATGGCAGCCTATAAAAGACAAAAGAATACATCAAGGGATTGAAATGGGAGATACGTGGGGGTATAACAACTTCTCAATTTCAGTGTTTGTCGTTTGTTCACTGTCTACTAATGGAGACAATACCGTATACCTAATTCCGAAAAAAAAAACAAGCCTTACCTAGTTCCCAAAACCTGTTTCCTTCATTGACTTTTGTACTAGTACAGAAAAACAGAAAACATTTTTGCGGACACATACTTGGAATTGTTGACATAACTTAGCCTTGGCTGAATTGTGGTGTTGGGTGGGGTGGAGGCACTGGGGATAGAACCCACGAGCAACAGATTATAGAATTAGCTTGAGAACCGTTACTATACTTCAGGCACAGGGGATATAAGACCCATAAATATTCAATAAGAATACATAAGTACGACACAAGTTCACAATATTCGGTCATCCAATGAAAACAGACCTGACTACATTAGATAATGGGTCACCGTGGCTAGCTGGCAAGCCATTCCACGATGTTAGTTGCCCAATCACACACACACATATGTATATTTAAGTATAAGTCTCTCTCTCCTACTCATTCTTTGACTGTCTGTCTCCCCCCCTCTCTCTCTCTCTCTCTCTCTCTCTCTCTCTCTCTCTCTCTATATATATATATATATATATATATATATATATATATATATATATATATATATATTTATATATATTTATATATATATACTCAAGGCCTGGCAATAGTCAGGGAAAAACCTTCCAAATCTTCGTTCGCGAAGCCAAGCCATAAAAGACATGAAAATTTCAGATCAAAATTCAACTAATTCACACCAATAAATTATATCTGTATATGCACATATACTAGCTATACAAGCAAAATACGTATATACATATATATATACATGTGTGTGTGTGTGTGAACCCGCCACCTGTGATTAAAAACAGTCTTTAAGTAAATACTTACTGTATATACCTAAGCGTATGAATTATAAGAATGCATGCACATATGCACATATGCACATATAGATATATGCACACACACACACACGCACACACACACACACACACACACACATATATATATATGTAAGCAAATACGTTGCGATAAAAAGGACGGATTAAGGCAGATTTTGTTAGCGGTATCGTGTGACGGAACGGATTAGTGACTGGAAGATTTAAAAGATAAGCTGACCGACTGAACGGACAATAATGGCGTCTAATCTGAACACTTAGACGGACTATTGTCGTTTTTAAATTAATCCTCTTTTCTTGAACGCGGGAAATCTAATGCTGGGTCTGTCAGAAATTCCCGCCCT
>OY735205.1:47457012-47487012 GCA_963457665.1 Thysanoteuthis rhombus | reverse complement strand
AAAGTAGAAAATGTTCGTACACACACAGAAGGCACGCTTTTACTTACAGACTTTTACCTTACTCATAAAAACATATTCACGCACACTCAATTTTATTTCAATGCATTTACAGACTCTTCTAAATTTATCTGATGAATACACAAACACACACATGTGTTGATTCTTTTGCTTATATGCACTTGCCTTAAAAAATTAGGACTTGGAATGTTTGCTTGTCTTTAATGATAATGTACGTGTTGACGGACTGGAAAATAAAATCGACAGTTCGTGTTTACATACGGTATCTAAATTTATACACATATATGGAGAGAGAGAGGGAGAGAGAGAGAGAGAGAGAGAGAGAGAGAGAGAGTCTATAAAGCTTTACTGCTATAAGAACTAACGATCTTACCATGTAAACCGAAATTCATTTGCTTCTGCATTTATACAAAATTATAAGTGAATTTATCACGAGAGGATCCTCAGTTACGTACCATGGCAAGGTTTCGGAAAATTATAAACAATAACGCTATTCCACCATGGTTCCTCGACAATATGAATCCAATGCCACCTTTTCCCAAGTTATGATGGTTATAATTACTTTTATCTTAACCCTGGGGATGGGACCTATGGGGAATAAAGGGGAGAGAAGATTGTAAAACATCCACAATAAAATTATCCCTCTCTTCAACTATTTTCAATTCCGCCTTTTTCATCCCCGAGTTTATACTTCAATGCACAATTGAACTCCAAAGAACATAAACCATAGACACACAGGTATGTAGACATACATTTGCTTATAGATCAGAAATATAGAATACGCTTCCGATGAGATTTGAACCCACAAAACAAGAATAAGTGAGGGAAGCGAGTTCAAATCTCGTCTAAAGTTTCTTCTTTATTTCCGGTTCTCTCTTCTTTTTAACGGCGATAGAATCTCCATTTTTGTCGATTCATTCTTCTTCTTCATAGGCGGTAGGATTTAAAAATCTGAGCGTTGCAATAAAAATTAACAAAACAAGATATGATAATAGGATTTTTTCACTCATTCGGACGCATACTGAAAACTTGCGAGGAAATGGTCGACTGTACGTTGAAAATGGCGTGACAAGCCAAAATATACCCGTTGTCGAAAATCCTATTAAAGGAGAAACCCTGTTTAATGAAGTTAAAGCTGAATATTGCAAACCTCACATTTTATCTAGCTCTAATAATAAGATATATTGTTTCATTTAGACAAATATGGGCGTTCACATGAATAGATATGGATCTGTCTGTGTTTGTGTGTATGCGCGTAAGTATGTGTGAGCGTGTGTGTGTGATCTGCGAGCTATATATATATATATATATATATATATATATATATATATATATATATATGGATATATGGATATATGAATAAATGTGTTTATAATAGAAATAAAGGTTACGCATACATATGTGTGCATGAGAGAGAGAGAGCGAGAAGGAGAGAGCCTTATGTAGTTATCTATATATCTCTCTGCCTATATATATATATGTGTGTGTGTGTGTGTGTGTGTGTGTGTGTGTGTGCATGTGTGTGTGTAGACGGATAGAAAAAGAGGGGGGATCATTCATTAGTATATGATAATTACTCGTAAAATACGCGTATACTATTGGAATTGTGAAGAGAGAGAGAGAGAAAGAAAGAGAGAGGGAAGGCGTTCTCAGATTCTTAAAACCCGTATCATAACATCAAGGAACATCAAGGGACCTCAAGGAACTAAAAAATAAATGACAACTTCATCAATTTTGGAATTTTCAAATATATCTAACAACTGATAGATACGTCTAGTCCAATGACGAAATTCTTCTTTTCGTCGCCTTGCGCGAGACGTCATCTCAACAGACTAGTAATAAAAGATATGACGCTGAGTTTAAAAGGATATGCAATTAAAATGGCAGGTCTTTCTTGACCTTGATGATGGCCAAAATATGACCAAAAGTGGTCGATCAGAAACGTTTGGACACTGTCCGTATTTAAAAGAGAGAAAGTGAAGGAGATACTCTCTATCGGCTACTCACAGGATGACAAATGACACCAAGTCTCTTAGAAAAAAGCTGGAATCATTTTCTAAAACCCAATCATCTTTAGTAGTTTCTCATTGTTTCTAGTTCCACTCAGATTTTCGAAATGTCCCCAGGGCCTTAACGACTGTCATTTTAATAATCCAAAAGTTTTGAATCCTTCGTAAGAGATCTTAGTAATTATTTCTAAATTTCGTTTTATCCTTTTTCTTTCGCTCTCTGTTGTTTAGGCTTCTTCTGCGATCTGCTATTAACAGTTACATTGACAGCTCTTTCGTTCTTTGTCACTTTTGATTTTAATCTGAATTTCTGATTTTGGCAGTGTGGCCAGTCAGTCCGTTGAAATCACTATATGGCTTTGACTTTTTGTTTATATTTTATTTTATTGTTTTCCATTTCCAATTTATGCTGATAATAAACGATATTCTTTTTCTGCCATCTGTCTATATTTCTTCATTACAATTGAGTTTTCTGTTTGTTAGCCATTTTCTGTCTCTCTTCTTATACTTCTCTTTCTCTCTCTTTCTCTCTCTCTTTCTTTTTTCAAATGTAAATTCAATTTCGAGTTCTAAGCTGCTTTAGAAATCCTCCCCATCACTCCTTCCCTCTCTCATCCTTTCTTTCTTTCTGTTACTAAATTTTCCTTCCTTCCTTTCTTTCTTTCTTTTTCTCTTTTTTCGTTCTTTCATCTTCTGTTACAAGTTATCAAATGTTTTGTTATTACGTCTTTATCTGTTTTAACAAGTTGCCCCTATTCTCTCTCTCATTTCTCACTCTTTCTCTCTATCCCATTATTTCTATTCTATTTTTCTCTCTTTATCTTCTTCATTGAAAGTAATCTAACTTTCTGTCTTTATTTTTTTTCGTTTTAACGATTCTTTCTTTCTTATCCCCTCACTCTATTTCTCACTTTATATTTCTTTTCATTTTATTTGTTTCTTTCTCTTTTTCTTCCTCTCTTTCTTTCTTTCCAGTTTTCTTTCTTCTTTTGTTCTGTTACTTTCTTTTATCTTTCGTGCAACTTTCTTTCCAAACTTTCCCTCCAACATTTAAATCTATTCTTCCGCTTTTCTCTTTCTTTTTTCCCTCTCTTTCTCTCACCTTCTTACTTTCTCTTTTTCTCTTTTTTTTTCATCTTAACCTTATTTTTTCCCCATCACTAATAATCCAATGATCTGTTTTTTTTTCACTTTTCTTTTCTTTTCCTTTAATCTCTCGCTTTCTCATTTTCTTTTCCGGTTTCTATTTTTCCTTCTACTTCCTTTTCTTCCTCTCCCTTTATCTTCTATCTTTCTTCCTTTTTCCTCATGTTTATATTCTTCTTCTTTTTTCTTCCATTCATTATCAACAAAAACCAAAGGATAGGGAAAAAGTGGGAGGGTTTAAAATTTAAATAAACGTTAGAATAGGGCGGGGTCACCAACCAGCCGACCCTAAAGATACTCATTAGAAACTGTCAATATAAACTGTCACCGAAACTTTGAAAATAGGGGGGGGGTTCCACTTTCAAGTGGGTCTGCTTAGTTGCCTGGCGGGTAATCTATGTATGTGTTATGCGTACAGACTATTATCAATGGAGTTATAGGGCTGAAAATTTCATCGCTTTCATCTTTTGTTTTTGTTTTTTTGAAAATTCTAGTCAAAATAGGTTTTAGTGTAAGTACATTTTATCGTATGAATTTACGCTGAATTACTTCCTTAGTTTGCGTTCGACAGTTCACGCTTGGTTGTAGAAAATTCAAACCTTTTTAGTGATCACGGCCCAATAAAAGGCGAGAGAAGGAATTTTTCTATTGATCACCCCTTTTCCATCTTTTTAATTGATCGAACGAATCTTTTCAGTGAACACAATTTAACAAAAGGAGTGAGTCGTGATTTATTCATTGATCACCCCTTTTTCACGATGTTCAAATAGATCGATCCCAGCAGAGCATATTGCCGAAAGACGTTGGTCACGTGTCAGTTTTTAATGCCTGACTAACCAAACCTGCATTTAAATTTTGTTTCGAAATGAGGACAAAGGTCAGGGTCTTTCCGCGCGATTGGTTAGAGACTATGCTGCGGGAGTCGGGGGATCAAGAAGGGGAAAACAGAAGAAAAGCTCTGATCGCCATTGAGATATCATTTGCCCCAGGGCCAAGGGAGCTAAGTGCGCATTAAGGGGTATGGATTATGATCAAATGAAGGGGGTAGCATAAGGAAGGTAAAAAATTTTAATTCTCTCTCTTTCTCTATCTCTCTTTCTTCTTCTTCTTCTTCTTCTTCTTCTTCTTCTTCTTCTTCTTCTTCTTCTTCTTCTTCTTCTTCTTCTTCTTCTTCTTCTCTTGTTCTCCTCTCCCCTAGCTGTCTTTTTTTCTTTCAGTTTTTCTTTTTTCCTCAATTACAAGTAATCCAATTTTCTGTCATTATGTTTGTATCTATGTTAACGAGCCTCTCGTACCCCTTTCCTCTTGTATTGTTTTGTTCGCTTTCCTTTTTTTTCTCTTCTTATTTTTTTCCCCTCAATAACAAGTAATCAGTATTTTTTTTTCTTTGTTACTTCCCCTTTTTCTGTTTTTCTAACTTTTATGTTTCTCTCTCTTTTCTTCTCAATTCAATCCATTTTCTATACGTTTTAAAGTGTCTCTTTCTTCCTCTTTCTTTCTCTGTCTATGTTTCTTTTTTTTTCTTTCTCTCATTTTGTTTCTTTCTCATTCTTTCTTTACTCCATTTTTCTATTGCTGTGTTTTCATGTTTCACCCTGGCTCGCTCTTTCTCTCGTTTTTCTTCCTGTCTTTTTTCTGTCTTTTTCTCTTCTTTCTTTTTTTACTCATTCTTTTTTCTTAATTCGTTCCATTTTCTTTACTTATGCTTTTTTGTTTTAACTAATCTTTTTTCACCTTTTCATTCTCTCTCTTCTTTCATTTCCTTCTGTTATCTCGTTTTTTATGTTTTTTTCAACGAGCCTCTTCGTTTCTCCATCATTCCCTTTTTCTTTCTTTCTTCCTTTCATCCTTTCATTCTCTTTTTCCCTATCTCTCCTTGTCTTTCTCATCCTTTCTCACTCTCTCTCTCTCTCTCTCTCTTCTCTCTTCTCCTTTCTTTCTCTCTTTCTCCCTGTATCTCATCTTGTTCCTAAACCAATATTAGCACCCCATCCAACACAACACCACACGTTTCCAACAGATCTCCCTTCCACCCTTAGCTGTGCCAACACCAACAAAAAACCCGCCTCCTCGAGTAACTAACGCCATAGCCTTCAATGGCCCAAACCCATCTCCTTCAGCCCCCTCCCGCCGTGTAACACCTTGTGTCCTCAAGGGTTTGGTGCCATTGTTAAGGCCCGTGTCAAGCCCCTTGTCTTTCGTCTTGTTGCAGTCTTTATTGTCATCACTATTGCCGTTACAAACGCATTTTTTTGTTGTTGTCGTTGTAGTTGTTGTGTTAGTGGAAGAGCCAGTGATTGGGCAGGAGCTGGGTAGGAATACAAGGTTTGGGTAGGGAGAGAAGGTGAGTTATTAAATTGATGTTGTTGTTATCTGCCCCTTATTACATTCGTCACTCCAACAACAACTACCACCACCACCACCACCACCACCACCACCACCCCTGATTCCTTCCTTTCACGTTTTCTTTCCTTTATTTCGTTTGAGATCAGTTGTGGCATTCAACTATATTTCGTTTCTTTCTTTGTTCAGAAACCGTCGACCAAGACTGTCATCAAAACTGCCAACAAAGGTTTCTTCGTTCTCAAATTGGTCTAGCTGGCTATGCATGTATATATCGTGTGTACAGGCAGTGCTAATGAGGCTATAGCGCAGAGCATTTTCTAATGTACTCATTATGTCTTGAAAGAACCTTTTTTTTTTTTGCTTTTTGAAAATTTCCCCTTCAAAAGCGATTAATAATGAGGTGGTGGGGTTCAATTTACAATGTAATTTATTTGGGCTAAATCTGTTCTTTCGTTTGTGTCCCACAGTGTATATGCGTGCTTTTGGGGAAAAAAATTGGAAAGTTCACTGATCATTACCCAACAAAAGGCGAGAGAAGAAATCTTATTCGTTGATCACCGCTTTTCCAGTTTTTTTAATTGATCATTCCTGACCCGTCATGCAGCCTGAAGAAAATGGTCACATGACGGTTTCTACTGGATGACTAGAAGGACTTGTTTGCCTTTTATTCTCTTTCCTTCCTTTCTTTTTCTCTTTTTCCTATCTGCATTTCCCCTTTCGTTATCTTTCTTGTTAGTCTTCTCTTCTTTCTTTCTTTCTTTCTTTCTTTCTTTCTTCTCCATTTCTTTCTCCTCCTTCCTCGATTTCTTTCTTTCTTTTTATCTCTCTTCCTCTCCCCTCCCTTCCTTTTTTTTTCTTTCCCTTATGTCTTCCTTCCATCTGTCTTCCTTTCTTCCTTTCTTTTGCTTTCTGTCCAAATTCCTTTCTTTTTCTCTTCTTTTTTCCTCCTTTTTCAACTTTTTCTCTCTTTCTCCCCTTCTTCTTCCTCTTGTTTTTACTTTCTTTCTGTCTTTCTTTCCCTTCTTCCTTTCCCTCTATTTTATTTCCTTTTTTTCTATCCTTATTCCTTCCACCCTTCTTTATTCTTTACTTCTCTCTTTTATCTTGGTTTTTCCTTCCTCTTCTTTTTCTCTTAATACAGTTCTTCCTATTTTCTTTCTTTCTTCCTTTCTTTCTTGTTTCACTCTCTTTCTGTCGTTTTCTTCCTGATACATCTATATTTTACTTTCCCTTCTTCTTTTTCTCTCATATCTTAATTTTGCTTGTGTATTTCTTCTTTCTTTTTTTCCATCAAATATTATGCTTGACATTATTGACTAAAACTTGTTTCTCCCTTTATCGAAAGAAAGAAAGAAAGGAAGAAAGAGAGAAAGAAAGTAGAGAATCCCTGTCAAGCATGGTGACTTGGGTGTGTAAATTTACTGAAAAAAAAACCCTAACAAAATGTTGGATATTTTGAAAAGAAAACAGAATTATCAGAAAATGGCTGAATGTACCAATCTGCAATTTGCACTTTCTGATCGTCTACAGAAAAGTACAGATTGGCTAAAGGTTTAGATTTAGGGCTGGCAAAAATTAGACTGAGATGAACGACTGTGTTATTCATCTGGGTACAGAATCCAGGTCAAAAAGCATCAAAGCTAAAGGCATGAGTCGAAGGGGAGACAGTGTAGTGCGAATATTTAAACTGAATTTGTACTAATTGAGTAATTTAACTTAGTGTCTTCAGTAAATTCAAATGAATAATTTTATCGTGATCTTGAATTTTATCTTCTTAGTTGATGCCTTTTGTTTTGATGCCTTTTGATCAGTCATCCACGTGCATTCGATGTCGAAAGCCTAATCGCTAACATCCTTGTTAAAGACAATATAGATATAATTATGCAATATATATATATATATATATATATATATATATATATATATATATATATATATATATATGATGGCATTAATTGAAATAATTCCCTCTTCAACAACTCTATTCTGTAGAGAGTTAAGTAACATTAACAAAGCCTGATTAACAACGGATTTCCCAAGCATGTCATTGACGAACAAATTAGATTAACTTTAAAAACAATTAGCAAAAGCAACACTAAGGACAATCCTGATCAAAACGAAGACAAAAGTATCATTAACTTATTTTACCGTAATCAGATGCAGCCTAACTACAGACTGGGTGAGAAATCAATGACAAATATATGATTCAAAGATGCGTAGAAAGTACAACAAAAGTTAAGACCTATTATCATATATCACAGAAAATTAAAACATATAACTTTGTCACTAATCATCATCATCATCATCATCAGTATTTTATCGTCCGTCGTTGGACATTGACCTTCCTCAGGATTTGCAAGACCTCTCTCTCATGGGCGTCACTGAGCTAATACTCTCTGTACTTAGTCCATCTCTCTATCTTGTACTCCACCGGCCTCAATCACGTATATGATCTCTGAGTATCCAAGTTGTGAGTCGTGATGTCCGGGGGTTGTCTTCCATTCTTGCAACATGACCAGCCCATTGCCATTTGAGTTTTCTAATAGATTTTATGATGTCTCGGGCTCTAGTTTTTTCCTTGATAAATTGTGCTGTCTTGTGATCCCTCCATGTGGGGTTGAGCATGATTTATTCATTTGCACGTCGCGTGCTTTTCAGATTGAGGGTTAGTTTATTTGTTAGATACTATGTTTCAGCTCTATAGGTGATCATCAGGAGGATGTATTTTTAGGACTCTTTTGTTCTTGAAAGTTGAACTCGCTCAGCCTACCATCCTAGAGTGATTCTTTGTTCGATTTTGTCTTCTTTTAAGGATTTCAGGTAGATTCATTGCCCTTCGTATATGTAGTGGTGTACTACCTCCAGTTCTGCGTTTTCAATTTTGATCATATTTCCCCTGAAAAAATATAGACCAATGTTGTATATTGATTCAAATGTCCACTGGGAGATTGTACAGCTGTCAGTAATAACGTCAGCGTATCATCTTATGAAGGCTATTCACGCAGATCAACATGCCACTTCTCTGACCAAAGCGCAATCTGCCAACAAATTTCAAAGGACCACAGCACCAAGCCAATATCCAGGTAAAGGTTACAAATGATGGAGGTTATTCTCATGAAAACGTAACAACTAACTATCAGCAAGATATTCTTTGTTCTGAAGCGCATTTGACGATCCTGAGCATGATTTACAGTTGAAGAATAAAAATAAATTCACAAAAACAATCATTCTTGAAAATAAACAGTATTATAGATACATACATGTATTTCAAAAGACGTTATGAATATTGCATTTGATATTTCTAGAATCGGATTAAAATTTTAGATTGAATATAAATTTATCTACAAATAATACTTCATTGCAATGGCAACCAAAACTACTCAATTTTTGCGAAGAAACATTTATCTAAGAATCCATTTTACAAGGCTAAACCGAACTGTTAGAATCAATACTGGTTCATAACAGTCCTTTGGACGAACTTGACCTCCTTGCAACATGATCAAAACTTACCAAGAGTGGGTTATTACAAATTCTTCTGTGAAGGGGACAAAATCTACCCATACTAGGCATGTTTTTTACATAGATACTCTGGTAGAACGTTGATGAAAATCAAATGACTATACATCACATGCTAAATGAATAATGGAAACAGATTTCTTCTTACACATGCTAAGAGTGTATTATTATTATATATGTAACCACTATATGTATTGTATGGTCCCTAACATTGAGAACAGTCTTTAACATCAACATAGAAAATAGGAAGAAGACATTAAACTGGGCGAAAATTTTATTTGGATATATATATTTATATATATATATATGTGTGTGTGTGTGTGTGTGTGTGTGTGATTCATGTCCGTGTACATAATGCGTACAGTGTTGTGCCGAAGATGAATAAACGCATTGCACATCGACGTCTATATATATTGCAAAACAACCATGAAGGAGAAACAATTTCAATGGAAGTCTTTGTGAAAACTTTATGTATTCGTTTGAGAAACCCAGAGAAATGCACTGGTTATGTAAACTTGCTTGCGAGAAAAGGGCAGCTCCCACACATAATGCGGAACATGAAGGTGAATTTATTCACTGAAGTGTACCAGTACATTTAGATAGATGCCAAAACAGACAGTGTTTGGTACAAAAGAAGACTTTTGCCCAGAAATATATGGGAAGCGTATCACCGAAGGGAAGATAATCCTATCAAAAGAAAACACATACACACACACACACACACACACACACACACACATATATATATATATATATATATACACACACACACACACACATATATATATATATATATATATATATATATGTGTGTGTGTGTGTGTGTGTTTACGTATGCATGCTTGAGGGTGTGTGAATACAACATGGTTTTAGCTTTGTGTACACTGTATGGTAAGCGTGTGCGATTACTATATGATTAAGGGTGTGTAAATACTATATGGTCAAGGGGGTGTACACTTTATTGTTAAGAGAGTATGAATGTAATATGGTTAAGGGTGTGTGTATACTACACGACGTGTTTGCGCATACTATAAATATCCAGTATTGCATATGTAGCTAAACACCTTCATGTATATACGAAAGCATTTTCCATACATATAGAGTGTGCATACATGAGAAATTTGACGTAGTTCAGGTTTTTGCCGAAATGATTTGTAATCAGCACCTTTTGTTTGGCAGCGGGCAGACTCACAAGGAAAATACTTCAGAGGAGACAATGGAAACTAAGTGTTCAGTAATTAATTTTAATACACTGAACTTTTTGGCTGTATATCAGATGAGAAGTTACATTTTCATACGCACACACACAAAAATTAATCAGTATGCTATGCATGTTTTGGGAAAGGTTCTCATCTTTAGTAGCATGAGTGTACATTTCAGTGATTAAAAGGTTAAGTTTCCATAGAAAACAATTTTAGTAATTTTTTTTCAAGTGTTGCTCCGAAAGCAAAAATGAAAATCTATGGGAAGCAATAGTGGTGAGGCCGGTCTGTTTTCTGTGCGTGAAGAAATATATGGTAGTTAGGTATAATCTTTTATTGGAAGTAGTAGCAGCAGTTATGGTTGTTTTATGGGTTGTTTTAGTCATGGGGGATTGGTATTCTAAAGAATTGGTTGTCATGGTTTTGGGAATCTAGATCACGATCAAGTGTTAAGCTACTTAGGTACTTTGTAAGGTAATATACAGCCTTGCATATATATGTTCATATACTAAATCGCCCATAGGTGCATACATGCATTCATAACCTTACAAATATTTCAACATTACGCACATGACAATACACACACGCATATAGAATAAGCATGCATATATATATATATATATATATATATATATATATATATATATATATATATATATATATATATACCTAACTTAACATTCCTCACATACATTCATGCATCAACATACATGACATAGAGTTGTATGCAACGTTATATCATGTAGGAAAATGTAATGGGTGAGGCAAAACCTGTGGATTCTATTCTGTGGGCTTTTGGCTTAGTAATATATATATATATATATATATATATATATATATGTGTGTGTGTGTGTGTGTGTGTGTGTGTGTGTGTGTGTGTGTGTGTGTATGCATGTATGTATGTAAATGGAAAAGAAAGAATTTAAAGAAAATGGGGTTGCTGCAGGAATCAAACCAGCCACTGAAAATATCGCTGCTTCAAAGCAGCAATATTTTTACCATTTAGATAAACAGTCACCGGTAATGCAAAGGCACAAACAACCGCTTCCAACCCAAACATCTATCGGTGGTAGGTTCGATTCCTGCAGTAGCCCCATGTTCTTTAATTGTTCATTCTGTTTACGTTGTCTAAATTGAGTTACACATTAACTGTTTAACGACGAGAGATCATTTCAAATACATTTCCATATGATGTAAAGCAATTTATAATTCATCCTGTCGGATCACATATATCCATTTCTCAATACACACACACACACACACACGTGCATATATATTTAGGTATACCTTGATTAGTGCGGTTAACTGGTTCCTTATTTTTTAGCACTGATTAAATCCATACTGTTCGAAGTTTTATCATGAATTTATGTGATCTTTTCCACTTATTCATAATTACATCAATTAGCACAGCAATACCTTTATCGTACTTCATCATAATCTGCACTAATCAAACCTGCACAATTCAAAATATTGCTGAACACACTAGCTATCTTGATAAACATTACTCTCAACCAGGCACCCATTGAGCAGGGTGAGAAGTGAATTGATACCTTTCCCAAGGACATCCGTATCCCGTGTCACTAACCATTACGCCATACTACATCACTATCTCTCCCTCTCTCTCTCTCTCTCTTCATATCACAATATACATACATGCATATGTGTGTGTGTGTGTGTCAATAATAGGTGAAAAAGCATTTTACTATTACTACTATCTGGGCTGTTTAGTAGTTATGGGAGAGCGATTCGCTTAAGAGTAAAAGAATGTTTTCTTGAACCGCAGATCTAATATCATCCCGGCTAACTCAGTCGACAACAAGAACTTTTCTTTCTCTCTGTCTCGGGTGTTACATCGTCATCCATAATAACTGTCATGGAGAATGACAATAATAATAAATGAATATCACACTGGAGTTTTTAAAAAAACAAAAAAAGACCCTCATCCCAGATCTCAGCTTATTTCCTTCTAAATAATTTTTTGATATCATTCTTTTTTTAACTTCCTCTTTCCCACTCTCTCCCACTCGCCCTCCCTAACATTGCTACTTCTGACTTGATCTCTCCTCTCTATTTCTCTTTCTTCCTCTCCTCTCATTCCCTTTACCGCAATTTTCATTCTCCTTTTAATCTCTCTACGATTTCTATATCTCTTCCCTGCTACTCTTTATTTTGTACCTTCTTTCCTATTTCTCCCAAACTCAATCATTCTACTTTCTCTCACTCCCTCTCACTCTCTCTTTCGTACCTCTTTTTCACATTCTATTTCTAACTCTCTATCACTCTATCCACTCTCTTGCACCACTCACTGTTCCTTACCCTTTCTTTTTGTCAATTGCTCCTCCTCTCTTTATCAGTACCTGTAATTTTTTATTTTTCTTCTTCCCATGGGCTCATGATATTTCTTTCGCAGTAAGGGATATTTGGGACATACGTAAAAGAAAGGGTGAGGAACTATTTTAGAAGAAAAATTAAGGAAAAATATTTTGTACGTTTCTTCAGGGTTCTATTAAGTCTCTTTCTCCAAATGTTTTTAATGTTCTTCCAGTTTTTCTGGTTGTTTACTGAAAATTAGAATATTGTGCTTCTTAGAAATCTTTGGTTGACTGCATCAATAAATGATAAGAAAGAAAGAAAGATAAAAAAAAAGGAAAGAACGAAGAAAGAAAGAAAGAAAGAAAGAGACAAAGGAATAAAGACACAGACAAACGATAGAGAGAATAGTAGTTCAAACGAACCAAAGTTGCAAGAAAAAAAAAGAGAGATAATGAAATGATAGAAGAAAGAAAAGACGAAAGGAAATAAACAAAGAAAGGAGTTAAGGAAGAAAGGAAAAAGGAAGAAACAAAGAAAGAGATAAGCGAAAAAGAAAGAAAGGAAGGAAGGAAGGGAGAAGCAAACGAAGGTAGAAACAAATATGTAGAGACAAAGGGAGAAAGAAAGAAAGAAAAAAAGAAAGATAGAAAGATAGAAAGACAGAAAGGAAAAAAAACAAATGAAAGAAAGAAATAGAGGAAGATAGTGACAAACGAAGAAATATACAGATAGATAAAAAAGCGACGAACGAAGAAAGAAAGAGAAAGAGACAGTGGAAAAATCAAAGAAAGAAAGATAGGAAGAAAGAGACAAACAAGAAAAGAAAGAAAGAAAACTAAGCAGGGAAAAGAAAAGACAATGGAAAAGAAAAATAGAATAAAAAGGTTGAAATAGAAATAAAAATGGAGGCGGTTCACGATTAGCAGAAAGGGAAGCCATTCCTCCTCGTTTCATTCTCTTCCTCTTCTTCACTCTTCTTCTCTTCCCCTGTCTCAAATTTTACAAAAATCGACCTCCAACCCATAACCCCGTTACAGCTACGCCTTCGACACGAATTCTCACCCCTCCCTATAAAAAAGCACAATTCAGAAAGGATAAATAAATACGAAATCTTTAAAAATAACATGGCACCCCCACCAGCCAACAATAACAAAATGTCATTCACCATCTTTATAGGCGATTGCATCCATAACACGACCTTGGTTGACCTGAGTCCGACCGGAATACCAAAAACTAATATCTAATAGCAACGTGTTTTTCAATGTCAATGACTTCATCTTTGGTTTGATGAACGCTACCCTTGTCTCCATAATGCCTTTCAACCACAGAAAATTGGTCCTTTTTTTCAAGTTTTTGCCTCGATGTTCACAGTGGGTTACAGCTGCAATGTTTAATCATCTATAAATTTCATCCATTTATAGTTTTTTTTTATTCTCCCAGCCACGAGCAAACGTCATCACCTTGGAATTATTCATTCCAGTTACACTAACCGAATATCTTTTTCACATTAGCATAATTACGAATGGATTATTTGTTATTATTGGATACACCGGTTCTTGTTCTATTACCGAAGGAGAGCAATACAGAGCGTAGTAATTACCCAGATGGGGTGACGGTCTGGTAATACGCGGTTCCGTATGCAACAATGAGATTTTTCTGCGGCTATCTTAGCCTAAATACTCAGTCGCCTATTTCGATTCCTTGCTGAGTACACAACACTTATAACTTTGTGCCGGATGAAGGTGTCTTAGCCATAAACCGTATCGCCGGAGAGTATTGGTTAGTTAGTTTGATTTTCCCTTGGAGCTCTGCACTTACAACCTTCATGATAACTCGCTAGTTTTTAACCCTTGCCCTATTCATTTGTTGTTTTTTCTTTCTTATTCATTTTGCTTTCTTTCGCCTTTCCTTGTTATCTTTTCAAGGATTTGCTTTTCTTCTTTCTGTCATACCATTACCTGTTAATTACAGTGTTGTTTCCATGGGCCTTCTTAATGAGAAAATAAGAGGAATAAGCTGGGAAGAATCGTTGACATGTCTGCATTCTCTTCCCTCAGACATAGTCCCATACCAGAGACGATGATTATTATCATTTTTTTTTTTTTCAAAATTAGGATTAATGGTGATTAAAATTTGCAGATGATTAGAAAATGAACTCCCCCGCAATCAATAATTGAAAAAGCGTAGCGTCATAATTTGAAGTCATGTAAAAAAAAATCCATGGAAGGACAAATATGATCAGAATAAATTCTATATATGACATCACTTTCGTTTTACACTGGAATACATCTAAAATGTGAAAAAGAAAAAACATCTAGAATCTGGAGGATCTACATGTTTTTAATGAACTCATCAGAGCATTTTTCCGAAAAAAATTTTTCAAAGGGGTTTTGTGGGGTATTGATGCCGATTTCCAAGTCTGTAGACAAAACGGTATAACCAGGAGTGTTGAAACAAACAAACAAACACAAAGGATAGAACCCTTTGCCATCTTTGATGGGCACGATTGTTCAATTCAATGAATAGAAAGTGACCTGATATCGAAGAGAGGCCGACGAAGGCAGCCTTTTAAGCGAGTGTGTATAAAATCAATACTGAATCTGTATGGCATGATGGTTTTTGAAAACACACAAGAGTAATTGTATTTCTTTAAGCATGTGTGTTGATCGTGAGATCAAAGGTCGTGACAAAGGGCAAAGGAGTAAATACGGGTGATTTAATACGATTAAAAAATATCAAATAAAGGAAATAACACACAATGGTGAGACCGAAGGGTCTTGGGACCATCAGAATAGATAGACGTGATCGGCCAATGGGCGATTCATTGATTACCTTTCTTCGAACGCAAGCCCAAAGGAACCGGATTACTGTTTTAGAAGGCTCGTATCCTTTTCACTCCGATAACAGTTATTTCACGGCACGTTAACAATCTTTTATATACGTCAAACGCGTATTTGCACGCGGTCACATAAGTAATGGAAGCCGAGAGAAACAAAAAAAAGAGAGGTTCCTCCTACGCAAATGACAGACCTGCATGTTTTTCGTCTACTTCCGTGTTCCACCTTTTCTGCAGTTCTTTTCATGATCTAATTAAGTACAGCTGTGGCAACGAGCGAGGCCGACACCTATCCGACCTCCTCCTCCCTTTTCGCCAACCTCTTTCTCTACCCGCCAGCTATAGTGTCATCAGTCATAATGTCATAATGAGCCTGTCGCCGAATCTAACGGATGGATGAACGAATAGATGGCGCGAGAGCGGAGAGGTAGAATGGATGTCACATCTCTGCTCTGCCGTGACTCATTGCATTTGAAGCCAGGACCTTGTTACAATGTGTACACAGCATAATCCTTCCGCGCGAAGAAAAAGTACATCAAAGTGTTGTAGACGGTGCTAGATTAAAAACGTGAAGAGACTGAATTAAAGGGACTTGTAATGTGTAAGCGGCTAAATATTAAGATGTAAATATGGAAATCTAATGTAGGTCATATGATTTACGACATTGTCCTCTGTGGGAGCAAGTGAGTCTAGGTGCTGTCATATGTATTGGCAGATATGTAATGACTGATACGTACAAGCAGGTATATATTAAACTTAGAATAAACATTGTACAGAAATACATTTTGGAGTTACACGTCATGCACCATATATATTTTCATATAAACATCACGTTGATACAAATGTTTCAAGCATATCTAGCCAAATCTTTCAATCATATAAATCCATAGCATCAATGCTCCGTCCACAGATGTACGAGCCAGGTGACAGGGAAGAGGGGTAAGTGCATCCCCCCATATTGAGACAAAACAGTGTAAAATTTCGGGTAAATCAAGGTAATTTGGGCAAAACCGTGCACAATTTTGAATATCAAGTCCCTGCCTCTCGGCAACCAATCTGTTTCTTATCGTTTTCACTAAGAGGTAAGAATAGCGCAAAAGAACCATTTTTTGGCAATCAACAAGGCATGCATCTTATCATGTTTTGAGGCTCTGACTTAAGGGTTCCCATACGATGATGATTCCAACCTCACGGTATTTCCCTGATTTTCTATGCCCTTGTACCACTCTTCAGTTGAATTGCGTATTCCATCTTCGGTGAAAGACTGCAGATTTTAATCGATGAATCGTTCAAATTTGTCGACAAACTGAAATTGCTTGAACCGCCGACAAAACAATGATTTTTGCAAGGAATGAAATAAGTAATGCTCTGAAGATGGCAGGTTTAGAGAGAAACGCTACTTGTGGAAGAACTTCCAATCCAAACTTTCATGATCATGTGCTATGCTGCATCTACGATTGCGAATTGCTATCGATTTCCTATTCTAGAAGTTTTTTGTCTCTTCAAAAGCTTCATTCAAACGAGCCAGTTGCACAGTAACAATTTGCCCAGGTTTCAGCAAATAGTAACAAAGAATTCTTTTCAAATCCAACAAAACACAGAGGAGAACTTTTCCCCCTGTAGATTCCGCTTGAGTTGAGACATTGAAGGCTAGCCTGGAGGTAGTCACGATTTTCTTTTTTAAGATTCTCGTAATAAATGCATTTTCACCATCAGTGATTATTTTGTCGAAAAATGATTTTTTTTCCTTCTGTGTCAAGCAAGAAGAGAGAGTTACATTTTGAAACTCTGGCCATGGGCGTCTGAAGCCACTTTTCACGGGTAGGGGACGCAAAAGGATATATTCGGCGAAGGCATACTCTTTATTTCCGATTCTGTTATTATTAAGGTGATCAGGTCAAAATTTTCCATGGGTTGTAGGGCCCCTATTCATGCATTTCCTGAGAGAGCACAGCTTGGGGATTAGAAACTCAATAGCCCAAAGGAATAATAGAAAAAAAAGTTTTGAGATTGGGAACTAATTTTAGAATTCTTATTCAGGGGTAAAGTGTGTAAAAAACACAAGAAATGGCAGTCAATACGTCAGTACATGTCCTCACAATGCGTACGCAATATGTACAGCTCAATACACGTCACAGCCAAGCCAAAATGTAAAAATTACTTGGAAATAAAAGGTTTGAATTGCTCGTGGTCAAATAAGGGCCAAGGAATCCAAAAACCCCTTCTTGTTCCACGTATAAATTGCCCATCTTCTATATAAATACATTAGATAAAAACTGTCAATTTCTATTTCAGTCTATTTCGAAGTTAGAACAAATTTAATCATAAAGTAATCATAATCCTAAAACAAAAAGTAGTGCAAATGATTTGTAGCCCTTTTCCAAGGAAGGAGGATGCAAATGCTTATGACATAATTATGTGATGAACACATTTTTCTAAGTTCAGAAACTGTCGTAAGTTTTGTAAATAAAGTTCTTCAGTTGACTGTTTGGACACACACAAGATCGGAATGAAAGAAAAAACATTTGTTAGATTTCCTTATGCACACATAGCGTAGTGGATACAGAATCAGACAGAATTACTGCAAGTGATCTAATGGTTCTAGGTTCAATCCCAGTGTGAGACAATAATAATTCGGAAATACTACAACTGCAAAGAGGAGGATGCGGTCAATATACCCCCATCCTTAGTTAAATAAAGGGTTCGGTTCGTTACTTCCCCACACGTACTAGATGATACCTGATGAAGGCCGTAGAGTACAACGGCCGAAACGTTGTATGAAAAACAACCAAGATGAGGATAGTCCGAATAATAATAAGAGAAATACTTGTGCAAAATGCATTAAACAAGCAGGATGAAACTTCGCTTATACTTTTAACCCCCAAAACTAAAAATGATTACTGAAAGTTTAGAATTGTGTATGATGAATACGTTTGTAAATAAGACCTGTCAGGTTGGCTCAGTTAGCAAGAGAGTGGCGTATGATTTCAGATTTTGGTGAGGAACAGTTTTGCCAATTTCTTGTTTGGAATGAGTCTTCGATATGTTTCAGACTCTTTTGGCTTCTTTTATTTTCTGAATATTTATTGTTTTTTTGGCAGTCAAACTAGTGCAAATATAATTTTTGAGTTGGCAACACTGCTAGGGAAATGTTATCTTTATATATCTGTTTGGTTTAACGTGATGGTATAGACAAACAGTGAAGAGTTTACTCCCATGAATTTGGCGAAGATTATTCCTATTGTGGAGGGGAAATAAAGTCGATTCCCACTTGAACAAGAGTTTGAAAATATTTGCAGATAAATCAGGCCAACGCTGGCACGAGGCAGTATCCGTAAAACACCCAGTGAGAACAACCTCTTCAACCAATGATTCCGACAGCTCTAGGACTCTTTCGTGTATACCTATTATTCCAGTTTAGCTTAATCAATCGCTAGGGAAATTAGGATATGAGGATCGGAAGATTGTGTTGCACCAATATTTTAAGTGGAGAAAATCAGCTTCACTTGAAAATCACCAATCCAAGACCCTCACCCGAATCCCAGTGCTAACCACTGGTTCCGGTGGGGAATACTCAACTACGTCATCAACCAAACGAGTGCAATATGGATGTTCATGTAAGATGTAGATATCTTCTCATGTTCAGCTTGGCCTGGTACAAGAATAAATCAGGAGAATAGTAATATTCTGAGCATGCGGAGAAAACCTGCTCGGAAAATCAGCATTCGAAATCTTGGATCTTAGATGATTCCAGAACAAGACACTTAACCTCCTGACAGCTACTCCACTAAGTGGGGGACTGGGAAATGTCGGCCATGGTTTGAAATAACTAAACTCGTTTCCTATCAATTGTCCATTTGTTTATCACGCTAAACCAAACCTACTTATAAAATCAACATTTCCCTACCATGATTTGAAACCACGACCAAGTAATTGGAAATTATTCATCATACATACAATAGAAAGGTGGTAGTGATCATCTCCAGCTAGAATTTGACCCTGCAGCAGCCAGGCTCCTTTCTTTCTTTGAACATTTGCACCTTGTCTTCCGAACTATTGGGTTGCACCTCACAGACACACAGAGACACACACACACACACACATATATATATATATATATATATATATATATATATATATATATATATATATATATATATATATATATATATATATATATACTGTAAATAAACACGTCCTACTGATATAGATTAGTCTGGTACCACATTTATATAAATGTATACGTGCATGATTGTATTAGTATATATGTTTTGTTTCGCGTATGTAAGTCTACTCATTATTGTATACTTATGATTAGATGCATACGCGTGTGTTTTGCTGAACGTGTGCTGAAATAAATCAAAAGGTAGCAGACCATTGTAATCATCAAAGAGAGTCGATGGGTGCAGTTTGCAGGCAGAAGATGCGTATTAGATCAGCCAATCCAATCTCGTGGCGAACCTGTCACGATCTTTGAATACTTTGAAACTTTCCACCAATCATAATTTTTGCTTTTATTTTTTTTTTTTCAATTTCTTTCCTCGTTATGTTAACACCATTATTTTCGTTCTTTTTCTCCCATTCTTCTTCTACTTCTTTTTTTCTTTCTTTCTTTCTTTTTTCTTTGTCCCTGTCATTCAATGGATTGATATTTCCTAAGCTTTGAAAAGAAAAAGGCAAAAATGTTGGGGGATCTTTGAGGATCGAATGGCAAATGGTCAGTCAGACACTCTTGCTAACCGTGGCTCTAAACCAGGAGTTCGATATAAGTATTTATTAAGATCAGCCCAATACAGCACAAGACTACAATGAGGGGTCGGGATCTGTGAAAATCGACTTACTGCAGATTTATGGCGTATACCCAAACATGACCCTTTTCTGTCCATCTTTCCATCTTTCTTTTTTTTCTTTGTTTCTTCAGTTTCTTCTTTTCCTCTTCCTTTCTCTTTTTCTATATATATACACTTTCTATCTTCTGTCTTTATTTTTTGAACTTCTTCTTTCCGTGTTTTTCTGTGTATTCTTATTCTTTGTTTCTTATTTTCACTTTCTTTCCTCCCTTCCTTCCTCCATTCATTTATTCCTTCGTTCATTCGTTTCTTTGTTCGACCCTGGCCCCTTTCCTTCATTCATTTTTTTTCTTCCTCTCCATATGTATATCTTTTTCTACTTTCATCCTCTCTTCAGTGACTGCTTTTTTTTTCTTTCTCTATTGTTCTTTCTCTCTCTTTTCATCCACTTACTTATTATTTCTCTTTATCATTCCTCTTTGTTCTTTAATCCTTTCTTTCTTTTTTGGGGTGCAAAACTTGATTTTTTGTTCTTTTCACTTTGCTCAAAATTTTTCTCTGTATTCATCTAATTTTCTCCTCTCCAATGCCCTTATTCATTTTTTCTCATTCTCTCTCTCTCTCTCTCTCTCTTTCTCTCTCTCTCTCTCTCTCTCTCTCTCTCTCTTCATTTTTTTCTATTCTTTAAATATTTATTTTCTCAGTGGAGAAAAAAGGAAAGAAAGAAAGAAAGACAAGAGAAGACAAGACGTAAAAAGGAAAGAATTAACATAAAATGAAAGGAAGAATCCGTCAATTAGAAGAAAGTAAGTTTTATGGAATGAAGGAAAACATTATTGAAACCCAAAGAAAGCAAGCAAGCAAGAAAGAAAAGATGAATGCAAAATGATGACAGAAATAAAATGCAAACGATAAGAATGAAAATAATGCAGACAACAAAAGAGTCAACAAAATTATTTTCGTAATAAAACAAACATCAGAACGAAAGAAGAAGAAAAGCTTATATATATATATATATATATATATATATATATATATATATATATATATATATATATATATATATATATATATATATATATATATATATATATACGTGTGTGTGTCTATTTGTTTGGTATACAAAAGTGTTAGAAAATTGAAAAAAATAACTATGCAAAAACCAACTGAGACTCACAAGAAAAAATGAAATACAATCGTGTGAGAAACCGGAAGAATAGACTTTTTTGAGAAGCTGGGCGGAGGCCTGATGTAAGACATGAGACATATTTGTGGGCAAAAAAACAAGAGAAAAATATGCTTATAGAGATATTTTGACGGGAGCGACAACACTGAAGCGAAATAAATAGAGTATAAGTTTCTCTTTCTCTCCGTCTATATGCATGTATTTGTATACGTGTTTGCGTCAATGTGTGTGTATGTGTGTTGTTGAGTGTGTGTGTTGTTTGAGTATGTGTATGCATGTGATTGTGAAAGGATGGAAATGCAATATGAATACAGTTACATAAAAAATATAATGAATTAAGCAAATGGCTTCATGTTTCTTTCAAGCCAGAACACATACGCTGAACATGTTTGCGTCACATATTATTTTGAAATTTATTCACTCTTTTTGCATTGTTTGTTTTTTTTTGTTTTTTGTTTTTTCAGATTGTGTTTTCCTAGTTTGCAAAGAAACATTGACTTAATATAGCAAACTTTTCACCTCAGCATGACGTGTCAGGAAAACTAGTCTACTACCATTCACCTGCAAGATCCCACCCTCTCTTGCTTTTTATATTATTTTTATCTCTTTAATTTTCCATCTTTCAACCATTTCCCGATTCAGATTCATTTCCTATTTCCAAATGATTTTCAACTTCTATGTAAGTTGTATAGTAATGTAATATCCAACTGGATTTTTGCTTGGCTGAGAGTTTCTTTTGGAAAAGAATTGATACAGGTTGTCCCCCAAGTTACGAAAAATGTGAGTTATGTTGTCCTCTATTTATGGCCATCGTGTGTTGACTAAGTGTAGGGGTGCGAAGAGGGGGAGACTACTTTATGATGGATATGCAGATGCTTTGCACGAACGCAGGAGATTCCAACCGTTATCTCGGTTATCTCGTAGATAAGCCAGTAACAAGTCTTTATATGTGTATGCTATAAGCCAATTGGAACAATTACTCCAGATTCTGCCCTGCGCTGGTGTAACCGACTCTAGAAATAAACGCAACGCATCGTGAAATAAACTTAACCCTGCATTTCAATTTTTACAGAGAACAGCAACTATTTTAATTTTCTTCTGATTTTTCAAAAAGTCATTAGTGTTTGTTTATATTTTTTTAAATAAATAATTATTAGTTAATTGATTATAGAACAGCGTAAAAATTAATTTCTCTGATATTTTCAGGCGCACGTTTTGATTGCTTTTCATTCTACCATAGAGACATAAAATCTATAATGAATTTTATTTACATCTCTAAGATTCCACTGACACTGGCTGTAAACCTGGGGCCCCAGCAAAGATGTTTCAGGTTGGGCCTGCAGTTTCTAAAGTCAGCCCTGTGTATAAAGCTGGACGCTTTTAATGCATTATGAGTATCAATGGGCAAATTCAAATGTTAAATACTTCGCCAGCTTATTCACAAGCCGATTCACCCCATCCCCCAAGAAAAATTGTTTTTTTAAAACTCTGTTGTTAAATGGCACTTCTATAACAGTCCACTACAAAAGGATATACGACTTACATCAGAGACAACTTGAGTTGGAATAGAACCCTATCGTAACTCTCTATATCTCTGAGTACAATAAAACCTCACTATCTTACTTTATTTCATAATCTGCTACTTGCGAAAAGACCTCATCAGTATAAACAACATATAAACTCAAAGTTCTAATACTAGGCCATTGACACTACTCAACTCATTTTAAGGTGCGTTTCGACAATCGCAGAGCTTTCAAAACCTTTTGCACTGGCAACATACTTCATGAGGATAATATTTTTTGCCACACATGAGTTTTGTAAGCCAAGCCAAGTACATAATGTCTCCCCAGCAGTTGAACCTATCCAGAAAAGATATATTTTGAAAGATTACATAATTGTACTTAACTTAGCGACACACCTAGAGATTATCGTTGTCAGGCAATGTTTGGAAAGCTCTACTCCATGAAAACAATGTTTTTTTTTCAATTGATGTAATAAATACGTATTTTTGTTTTAAAACTGGCGGCAATATAACTTATCCATCAGCTCTGAACGTGGTTTCTACGTCATTGGAATCAGTTGGTTGTTTTGTGAGAAATATCTTGTGTTTCTTGGAGTGCAACAAGAACACATTAAACAGGGTTTGTTTGTACAGGGTTTGTTTGTACAGGGTTTGTTCATTCTGTGATACATAGACCATTGTATCCAACTGCGAAGGATTGATTCGACGAAAACGACGATCAATCTAAGTGTTGTTTGGACTATCAATTGCGTTCTTTTTTCTTGCTTTTGAGATCTCGAAGTTTCAGCCGATTTATTCAACCCCCTTCCTTGGCTATACAATTAGCTGGTGTTGGAAAAAGGAATGAACAAGTATGCTCTTGAGTTAACCACTCTTCAATATCTACCTTGACTGCATAGGCATTAGCAACAAATAGCTGCTACAACCATAGTCGACCTCGACATGGTGCAGTCATGTGTTTATTCACCAGTATGTTTGTAGGTACCTGTGCAAATTCACCTCTTTATCTAAATCCTCAATTCTATGCAAAAGTGACAAATTTGTGTTTGTGTGTGTGTGTGTGTGTGTGTGAGTGTGTGAGTGTGTGTGAAAATCACGGCGTAACGAAAAATTTGGAGGATCTGATTTCCTCCACGAATATTGACTCAACCTCTGGGTCAAACACATGCTATTTTTTTTCAAACGCTAACACTATTCAGTTTTTAGCGGGTGGTTCAATTAACACTGCAAGTATTATATAAAAATAACACATACTTTATGTACAGTGGCTAATGACGAAGTTGTGACGTAAAAAGCGTTCATAACTGTTTCAACATATTTGTCACTTTGGAGGAATGTTGTATGAGTGAGAACGGTTACATCAGAGAGAGAAAGAGGGACCTTAATTATGTAAGTGCAAGCAAAAAGAGAGAGGGATTGGGAATGAGGGAGAGTGAGAGAATGCTTATGTGTGCTTTCCCTTTCATTCTCTGATACATCAGCATAAATGAACTTTTTTTTATTATCATTCACGATTAGATTCCAAGTTTCGTTATTCATAATTGTAGAGTATATAGAAACTGCCTTTCCCTCTTATTTTCTCTTTCCCTCATAGATATTTAAAACAAAAACATTGGGAGTAATTATAAGTTGCTTTCGTAAATCTTCAAAGATAAATGTGTTGGGGGAGTTGGAAGAGAGAGAGAGAGAGTGTGTGTGTGTTCATATGTAAGAGAGGGATAGAAAGAGACAGAGACAAACCGAGAGAGGAGGACAGAGACAGAGATAGAAAAAGAAGATGTTTATATCCGGGGCAGAGAGAAAAGGGTATCGCTAAAAGTCATAAGTGCGGATAATCTTTTCCATGAAAGATGAAGGGGGGTATTTTTTCTTTTCGGGCAACAAGATATAGAGGGACCTTTTTTTTCTTCCTGGAGATCAGAATCAAGGTGTCCTTGTAGGATTCAAAATCGGATGGGGGTCGGCTTTCCTAGAGGGCGAATTTTTTTCTCCTAATAAGTGTCAAATTCGATGGGAACTTTGTGTTTCGTTTTTATGAAAACTCCATAAAATATCGTCTGTTTTCCTGTGGTCTAATATTTTAAATTATTTCCTCCGGGCAATGCCAGTTACCTCCACCCAGTTCTATTCATATATCAGTATACATGTGTTTGTTCCCAGTCCATCAAGCAATTCTAGAACATGTGACATGAAAGTGACCTCGAATATCTTTCAGCCTATGAATTTTTAAAAAGTCATAAGCATTCCATAAGTATTTCAGGCTATTAAACTCATTCTCTGTGATGCCTTTGTTGTTTCTGCAACGCTTCGGTTGATACATTCTACTGCCTGAGAACGGTCTGTATTCTATTGAAACATTTGGCGACCATGCCAAGCTAAGTTATTTATTTAGTTTGATGTGTATGCATGAAATATGAGATTTTATTTAAACGGGTTATGGATATGAGAGATAGCAAATCAGTTATTGGTATGGAAAACACATCTACTTATCATTCATGATTACAAATAGCAGAGAGAAACAGTAGGATAAGTATTATGTGAGACTATATTATAGTTTGAATCAGTGATTGAATCCCTGGTGTTCTAGAACCCCCTGGGTCTGAAAAATAATGCTCGGGTCCACAGCAGGGTTCTCTCCAAACCTGACATGGTTAATCTTGTAGAAGAGGAAAAACATCAATAATTGCACAGTAACCGGGAATAATCGTAGACTGACCTGTGCCATATGATAGAACACGTATAAATGTAATTTATTTAGAATAAATAAGATTTTAAAGATAAAAAAAACTAACTGCTCAATATAAGGGTCTGCCAGGATATTTCCTTTATAGAAGGGGTCTTCGAATTTTCAAAGTTTTCAAACCACTGCCTTTAAAGAAAAGCTTTACTCCTTAATGATCAGAGGTCGATAGGAACAATCCTTGGTGAGATTTGAACTTGTTACCTTTATACGAGAGAGGTAAGCACTTACTGTAGGTCAAGGGAGTGCATCATGATTTCAATATGAAAATATTTACAGAATATTGTAGCATCCTGTCTCGTACTTGTTGAGATACTGGAATATACAATGAAAACAGGTCTGATAAGTCAAGCAATAGAAACCATATAGTAACCAATGTCTTTTGGCAGTGTATCTTGTTGCAGGTGATCAATTAAAAAGTAGGTGATCATTAAATAAGTTGATTCTCTCAGTGATCATCAAAAGGTATGAATCTGTAAAAACAGCGAAAATCAAAACAAGTGTAAACGCCACCGGGCACAAATTAAGTGAATAATTTAGCATAAACTTACATTGTAAATTGAATCTCCACGAAAACCCATTTTAGGGTAGAATTTAAAAAAAAAAACGAAAGAAGTGAATGTTTAAATTTTTAGCCCTATAACTCCTTTGGTTTGGCCTGTACGGGCAATGGATACATAATCAGCCAGCTAGAACCATTTAAAAACCGAGGAAACCTCTTTTGATGTTTGTGTTGACGTTGACAGCTTTTGGCTTCTTACGAAATGTGCGTACGTAGGAATGAAGCAAAGGAGAAGAAGAAATGTAATGATATAGCTAACATCATCTTCGTCATTTGATTTCAACAATCACAGAGTCTGTCAAGCAGTAAGCGTTAAAAATCCTCATTAGCAGCGTAATTTAATAGTCAATCAATCGGCTTCATTCTATTTCACGCTCAACCATCGTCTGTCTTTTTTCTTTCTCGTCCCTTTAATTCGATCCCAGCGGCATTGATTGGATAGTAAGTAGTCACGTGAGGGCGCCAAGCGAAATAAGTGACAATACGGAAATACAAGAGGATAGGAAGAAAGGCTAGGTGGCGCTGGTGTCGAAAATGAAAAATACAGTCGGAGGAAATTGCTTATGGGGGGAGATGCAGGCGATAGAAAAACGAGATGGAAAGGTGTCTTGGGATGTAGATGGGCGCACGTTTGCTTTCAGGAATAGGGGCGTTTTTGTTTATGTAGTAGTAAGAACATTAACCATAAGTTCGATAATGCATCCACCATCCTCACGTCCATATTTGCTCATCTGGTTGCCTCAATTACTAGCAACCTACAATCGGTGACAAACTGTTAAGCAAAGCATTTCTTTGGTGGTGGTAGTTGTAGCAAGAGAAAGAGACAAAGGAGAGGGAGGAGGAAGATGAGGATTATTCAACGGAAGGTTTACACCAAGTTTCATATAAATCCAGCATGATACGGCAGAGAATATTTATACAAAGAGATCTAAGAACGAAGCCGGTGCAATAGAAAGGTAATTAAATGTCCAAAGGCATGAAAACATCGACCATTGATGGGAACAGGGAATACTCAACTACCAACAATACCATGAACATTCGATGTCGCACATAACAACACTTGCCATTTTCTCTTGATAGGAAGTCGATATCCTTCTAAACCAAACATATCAAGATTTTATGATTTTAATGGATCATTGCACAATGAAAACGATGATATTATCACGTATTACTAAAGACCCAACTCTACAGTTGTAAACATGCAGCCAAAAATACGAATATGCTGTCGTCCAAAATGAGTGCACCCCACACGAAAAAATATTTTCAGCAGCGAGATTTTGATGCAGCTGAGTTTGATCATGATTGATAACTGATAATGTCCGTTATTATTGTGCAATTTTCGCCAAGAAACAACAAAATCCTGTTGAGTTTGGTGCAGAAAAAAATAACTTTCTATAAAAGATATGGTAAGGATGTACTAATTTATGGATGACACTGTATAACTGACTCTCTCTCTCTCTCTCTCTCTCTCTCTCTCTCTCTCTCTCTCTCTCTCTCTCTCTCTCTCTGAATTGTTATTTGACGTCGAGTCAGCATGTGAGAGAGAGAACGTATATTTACAATTTAGGTAGGCATGCGTATGTACGTCCGGATCCGCCTTGCTACCTGGAAGCAGATTGTTCTTATGAAACCTTTTTTAAACGAAAATGGCATACAGCAATGAAGCAATTACCGTTAATTCACACGGGGAAACTTTTTGAGTGTTCTCAGACCCCAAAAAATAGAATTCTGTGATATTTTCGCTACCATTGTGAGCGCTGCAATGTTTGCAGAAATGTACGACTTTAATTTGGAAAGGGTAAGTAGGTCTAAGGCAGGTTTGCAGGATGTTTTGAGTGCCGACAAAGAACCGTCTGATGGAAAAATGCGTTTGGCTAAGCAGTTATGCATACCGTCGTATTTCAAAACTTCAACATCAACACAACGACCTTCGAAATCGCACATAGGAGAAGGTCATTGGAGGGGGGGTTGGGAACCCTCAGAAATTTTCTCCACATAGATTAATGGTAATTACTTATATATATATATATATATATATATATATTCCTGTTTGTATGTGCAAACACAAACGCATATACATATATATATATATATATATATATATATATATATATATACGTGTATATATATATATATATATATATATATATATATATATATATATATATATATATATATATATATAGTTGGGCAAAAGGTACAGTATGAAAATAATTAACGTTTTATCCAATAATTATCTTCACCTGTGCTCTACTTAGTTCGAATTACGCTACAACTAACATAGACAGATGCGTACAAAACATGAAGTTAATACGTTCACTATTGGAAAAGTTACGTAGAAAATATTTGAAAAACACGCAAGCAAAAAGTACTTAAATGCTCGATATTAATAGTTATAAATTTGGTGGATGCAATTCATTTTCTTTTTGCTTAGATCCATCTGACGCACCCGTATAAGTAACTTTCTTGTTTTTACTCGAATACATAACTTACGTAATCGATATTTTTGGTTACTTGCAACCTTGCATCGTCTTCGGATCATCTATAATTCATTCGGCAATTGTTTTGAACTTGTTCCACTACGTTGAAGACGAAGGAACTCGATCTGAGGAAATTAATTGTTAATAAGTGCAATAAACACAAAGGAAAGAGATATGACAAAATTTCAAAGGAGCCGAGCGTCGCTAAATCGACGGTACAGTCAATAGTGAGGAAATTCAAAATGGCTGGTGACGTCAAAAATTTTCCACGAGTTGTTTTTCCTCGTGACATTTTACCGAAACTCTTGCGCAAAAAAGTCTGGGGCGTTAGTTAAGATACACGGGTGAAACGGGAATATATCACTAATGATTTGAAATCATACAGCATGAGTGTTGGTCCGAGTACGTCAAATAATATATTGCACTGTGCTGGAATAAAAGGCCATAGACCAAGGGAGAAACCATTATTGTATTCAAAGCAATTGAAGGCTTGATTGGATTTTGCTAAAGACCACTTGAACAAAGATGAATCATTTTGGTTTGGGATGAAGTCTTGTGGACCGATGAGATGGAACTGGAACTTTTCAGTCATTCAAGAAAGTATGTACGACGACAGTCGAGCATGGAACAGGTTCCATTATGTTATTGGGTGGTTTTTGTTAAAAAAATATTGGTCAACTTGTCCGGATCAAAGGAACCAAGGAAAAAAATGTCGGGACTTTCTCGACTATAATCTGAAAAGTTTGGCTCGAAATCAACACATTGAAAGGACTTGTATATTCTAACACAGCAATAATAGCAAAGTCAAAATCGAAGCCTTGATTTAATGATTGGGAAAGTTTAAAATCAATGTTTTGCCAAGGACCTCGCAATCACCTGGTCTAAATCCTATTGAAAATGTGTGGTGTAAATTGAAATGAGTGTTAGGAAAATAAATCCTGAGAACGTATTGGAAATTTCAGGAAAGAAGAATGGAGTGAAATTTCCGTCAAAAAATATTTGGGTATCTCTCCGGAACGTTTCACAACAATGATTGAACAAAGGAAATTCACGATAAGTTACTGATGTTAAATTATGTTTAATTCTTGGTGGTATGTTATAATCGTGCAGAGACTTTTTAGCGCCTATGCGATCGGTCGCAGGTTCAATTCCCGTAGCAGTCCAATTCTTTTTAATTGTTTATTCTAGTTACGTTGTCGAGGCCAAATGATACATTCACAGTGTGATCACAGGAAATCATTTCAAGTAGAGTTTCAATATGATATAGCACAATTCATAGTCCGATTATCAATCCATTTTCTAAATTAAATAATTGCCGGCATTGAAAGGAACAA
>OY735205.1:47434512-47452012 GCA_963457665.1 Thysanoteuthis rhombus | reverse complement strand
ATCTCACAGACCAAACAAAAATATTTGTAAATATTCAAGCAGTTGCCTGACATGTACTTTTTAGCTGAATTTTTATCTGAAATTTTCTCTTTATAATTCTCGATCTACGTGAATAATATTCACCACTGAACTAAGTGGATTGACATAGAAAGAGATTACACTGAGCGATTGATATTTGTTGCGTTGTATGAGTGTTCGTTTCCTCATCGGGTTACTGACTTACTGATTATTGTACCTACATACATGGGAATATGTCTCGTTATGCTTGCGTATATATCTATACACTTACACACACTCACACACACACACACACATTCTCGTGTAGGCGGATTATATATATACTAATTTGTATGCATAACAAGCCAGAAAATGTCGTGGTTTCTAATGATATTCCAATGTATATTTTCATCATCTTCAAACAAAATTGCTTTTTTATGCACTCGCACACACCTAAAATCAGCCTTTGGAATCCAGCCAACACCTGTTTCGGGGGGAATATGCAAACCAGATAGATAGATAGATAGATAGATAGATAGATAGATGGATAGATAGAAACAAACATTCATTTTCTTTCTGCTCGCTTTTCCTCTTTGTCCGTCTACCTATTAATAACATTATAATCTTCTATATGTCATTCCTTGTCTCCCAATCTTCCAGGCTCGAACCAGAGCCAGTTTATTAAAGAACCAATCAGCTTTAATGGCTCATCTACAAAAGGTGAGGGATGCACCGACTGAACCATCTATGTCGTTCCTATTATTACGACTATCAATCCTCCATTCAGTCATTATTCCTCGAATCGATATTAATAAACCCTCTTCCGTCGATCACGCACAATCAGCGTGAACGGGAATATGTGGGACAGATTAATTACTAATGAATATCAAATAGATCGGCGGATGTACGCCACTAGATGGCGCACGGAACGAGAGTCATGTGATCACCTTGTGCACGTGACACAGGTCTTTTTGATGTGCTTAATTGTCAAATATTCAACTGGTCCACTTCCTTGTTCCGGCTTAATATTCTGCATTCGATCAAAACGGATTATTCAGGGTTTTTTTTTTGTTTTTTGTTTTGCTTTCTTAATATGCCCCAGAGAAGTAAGTCTGCGGCCGATAATTTTATCCACTATCAGAGAGCAAGGATTAATTCTTTTGCATTTTTTTTTTCATTTTTATTATTATGATTCTATCTATCAATTACACTGCTCTCATTAATTAGAAGCCATAAATCAAAACGGTCGCCAAGACTGCCATAATAGGTTTCTTCTGTTTTCAAGTCAGTCTGGTTGGCTGACTGGCTATCTATGTATGTGCTTGTATCGTGTACGGACCTCACTAATTAAGCTAAAGGGAAGAGAAATTCAACGTTTACTTCTTATCGCGAGTAAGACATTTTTGTTTTTTTTATAATTCCCCTCAACAGGGTTTTCGGATGGGGGGGGGTTCAATTTCCAATGTAAGTTATTGCTAAATTAGTCCCATAGTTTGTGTCCAAAAATATTCATGCTTTTTTTGGTTGGCTATTTTATTTTTCTCTTGAAAATTCGGACCTTTTTAGTGATCCCAGCTGAACAAAAGGAGTAACTTATTCATTGATCGACCCTTATTCTATTTTCTTAATTGATCACCCCAACATGGCATGCTGCCAAAAGATGCTCGAGAGATTAACCAGACCTGTATTTTCACGTTTCTATCTATCTCAGTCTATTCGCTATCTTTGCTAATAGACCCCATACGTGTTTACGTCTGTGTATATGTTTTTACATACACTTGTTTATACATATACTACAGTTTCCATCGATTCTCTTGATTGGGTAGAATCCACTTCTTCCTGCATTTTGTCTTTTCATCGGTTATTTTGACGAAATGTCTTTTCACAGGTGTGGTTGACGGAGAAGATATTTTGTTTATAAGCACTTGAGTGAACACAAATACCTTACCAGCTGAAATAGTTGCAGTGCAAAGCTGTTACTACTATTGTCGATCTCGACAGGATTCAATTAACAATATGCCTTTTAAAAGCCCACTCTCATGTTAAACAAGTTTTATGATATCCTTAATGCTTGCATCAATCCTAACTGACAGTGACGTTTTTTATGTTCTCTTGATGTTTTATAGAATAGAACTGGGGTTAAATTTTGCGAAACTCATTTTTGATCAGGGTCCTAGTAAAATATGGGAAGCTACTCTGAATTACACTCCCTTTGCTTCCCTTTGCTCCTATTACCACAACAAGAAGCAACGGGAAGCAGGAAAAAGCAAAGCTAATATATCATTTCTTAATTATATATACAATTAATATGTATATAGGTGTTTGTAATTGCTTCAATCAAATAACCTGAGCTCTAAGTCTTCTATTAGTCATTATTAACCTCTATTTATAAGCTCTTTGAAATCACGATTTGCATGATTTTCATTGCTCCCCGTTGTTTGTCGTATTTTACCACCACCGGTTTGGTCATTAAATTTTGTCCCCCCATTGCTAAAATATTCAGTTTGCTAGCGCCGGAAATGAATAAGCGGAAATGATGTTGCGGCCCTGTCAAGTTAGAGGACAGTGTTACCTCGTATACTTAGTTGAAATGTAGTCGGCACTAAAAATACATTTGTGTTTATTTCCGGGGGCATTCAGTTTTCCAGATCCCAGATTACTGCCTATTCATTTGCTGGACGCCGATTAGTCGATTCTGAATCCTCCTAAAAAAAACAAAGTAAGTCAATTCGTGGGCTTTGGTTTCATAGTTTTCTTATTTACAAAAGCACCGGTTGATTTTTCGTCTTGATTTGATGTGATGAAGGTATGTTTACGATTCATGAAAAAGAAATAGCATCTATGGGAAAGTACTATTTATTTTCCACACATAGTAGTGATTGATTCGCCCAAGTCAATGCCCGGCCTTATACCTCCACTGGTACGTCTTATACGCGTGATACATACACAGCCAACCAGACTGATTGAAAACTAGAGAAATCTATGTCGACTATTCTGATTACAGTTTTGGTTGACGGTTTCTAACAGAAATCCTGGTTTTTACCTGGGCTTGAAGATCGACCCCAAAGACCAGGGGAAATACTTTAGTTGCAAGTCAGGCGACTTCTTTTATGTTAATTCAACCTTCTCTTCTTCCTATTCCTTCCGTTAGTCTTCACTTAACTTATCCCCCTGCACCTACCCCCTACAATGCTCACCTCCTCTGCATTGTAATTTTCGTCCTTTTATCTCACCGCTCCTATCAGATGATGATCAAGGTGTACATAAATGATTAAATGAATAGATGAAATTAAACATTAGCTTACATTCAACGTACAGTTTATTTAGAGCTCTATGTCTGAGCTACAACACATTAAAATTTTAGCCACCTAGGTCTGTTTTTAAGAGTTTTATCTTTGCTTCCGCTAAATTTTTAGCGGTTTGTCAGTAATGAGTTTTCGTTAGCTGTGCCCACTATTGTTTCCTTCTCAGTCCACGAGTTCAACATTGTAGTTCTTAGAGTCCATCAAAAAAAAACAAACTGTTAACATTTTTTCAGTTGTTAAGCTGGTCTGGCTGGCTGGCTGAATGGATGGATGGCCATGCATTTATGTATTACGCGTGTATGACACACAAATGGAGATAGAGGGCTGAAAATACAGACACTTATTCCTCACTATGTCATGGAAAACATTCTTGTAGTTTTTTCGAGAAGTTTTTTTGGCGGGTATTCAATTTACAATGTAAGCTTATGCTAATCTGATTCCTTATATTCAACAAAAGACGAGAAAAATAACTTATGAATAAGTAATGACCACCCATTTTTATCAAATATCACTTACTGACCACCAACCCAGTATGCTTCCAAAAGAGGTTTGTCACGTGATGGTTTTCTTTTGAGTGACTAACCAGAGTTTTTTTTTTCTCTGTATACGCGCCGTTTCTTCCATCTCCCTCTTCTCTCTTAATCCGTGTCATCCTTTTCAAATTTTATGCAACTTTCTGTTCCTTCTGTGATTTCCGTACTTCTCTTTATTTGAAGTGACTCTTTCATCTCTTATGAGATTCGATGCCTTAATCCTCCCCCTCAACCCCCGCATTGTTTAAGTTCCTTTTCTTTTCTCTTTTAAACTTTCACCCTTTTCTTTTCTGTTTTCTTCATCCGCTTTTCCAGATTCTCCCAAGTTCATTACTTGTGTAGCTCTTCCATGTTTGCTTGTTCTCTGGTCGTCTGATTTTAGCTTGATATTTGCACTGAATGCCTTTTGTTCCAATGCCTGAACTGTCATGAACGCTGAAACTCGAATATTGATGGGACAGGAATTGAAATTAGGTTAATAGATGTCGCTATCCTGGTTCGTATATTGAAAAACAGACGGACAGATTTGAAGAGAAAACTCAAATAGATAGATAGATGGATAGATAAGTCTGGTTAGTCTCTGAATAGAAACTGTCGCGTTACCACATCTTTCGTCAGCATGTCGTGTCGGAAAAGGTGATCAATGAATAAGTTCTTTTGAATTTTGTCGACAAAACTTTCGGATTTTTAAAAAAAATGTGGACTGTGCCGAACACAAACTAAGAGACCAATCTAGCCAGTGCCAGACACGAACTAAGTGACCAATCTAGCATAAACGCACATTGTAAATGGTACTCACTAAAAAACTTATCATAGGGAGTTGGAAAACATAGAAATAAGGAGTGAAAATTAAAATTTTCATTGCTCTAGCCTCAGTTGTGCGTTGCACATGACACATAGATAGATAGATAGATAGATAGATAGATAGATAGAGAACCTACCAGCCAGACCAACTTGAATACTGAAGAAACTTATTTTAATGTTGACTATGTTGGTGATGACAGTTTTGGTTGACAGTCTCTAACAGATAGATAATATAGATATGAACAGATTACGATATGAATTAATCTCTAAGGATTCGCATGTTTGCGTACATGTGCATATTTTGCATGCCTACATGTATGAAAGTGTTTGTGTATGATCGTGGGTGGGGACGATGTGTGTGTGTGTGTGTGTGTGTGTGTGTGTGTGTGTGTGTGTGTGTGTGTGTGTGATAGTGTACGTGTGTTGAAAGATGCAGAGATTAACACGGGGAAACGGAGACGTCTTAGCAAAAAAATTGGCGTAGTCATGAGGACGGGAATGCTGGTAAAGGTCACCGGAAGTCAATGTCACGTCTTCACTGATCGACCTTTTTGTTGTCCGGTTGGTAATTGCAAGTTTCAAGAAAAGAACTGAAATCAACGGCAGAGATTCAAAGGAGCCGTTGAGTTTGTAGGAGGAAAAAATGAGACTGACAAACACCCATTTTCCATCACTTACAACATGTGTGTAAGAAAAGAGATAAACTCATGCATTTGTGTGTGTTTGTGTATGTATATATGTCTGTCTGTGATTTACAACGCAAATATGTAGACTTGTGTGGATGTAGATTTTTGTGGGAATTTAGATGTTATGTTTACAATCGACCTGATATACACACATGGATATATGAATATAAAATATTTATATACATACATATGAATATATATATATACATATACATATATATATATACATACATACATACATACATACATATACAATACGTATATACACCATCATAAACACACACGTACACCATATATATATATATGTATATATATATATATATATATATATATATATATATATATATATATATATATATATATATTGTTTCGGTGGATTTGTTGGAAATTCATAGTGCTCCATATTTTAGGAAAAATCATTATAATAATAAATCAATAACAACAATTCAATAGAATAGAGCATTTAATAATTAATTTTGTAATCTGATCATTTGACAAAATGTTCATAGCAAAGAACTATATCGACCCGACTGTAGTAATCCATATGATAGAATTAATTAATTAGAATATATATATATATATGTGTGTGTGTGTGTGTGTGTGTGTGTGGATGCGAGGTGATCCGACAAAATGTTGATGAAAGTGAGAATTGGAAGGCGAAGAGGAGAAACTTAAGAGAAAAGCAGGTGTAGCATCTTGAAATTTATATCATCACTATTGCATGTTTCGATGCATATCGACGATTACCAGACATCTTTTTCTGAGAAAATTTCAGCGATGCAGAGAGAAATTGTGTGCCGTTTACATGTTTAACATTGGGGAAAGGAATGGAGATATTTCTTTGTTGGTTGTTCAGTAGGAGTTGGAGGGAAGTATTTAGTATCTGCATAGGTGAGACAGGTTTGGTCTGAAAAAAGAAGGGTCTGTGAGAGGAGCACGGACAGTGAGAAGAGGGGTCAGGATAGAAATGGTCAGTTCTCAGGAAAGATTTGTTTAACTTCGGGTTTTTTTCTCTAGTATGAAGAGGTGGCGTCTAGTATTTCAAGGATATATACCCGGTGAATATCAACATTCTCGTGCCTAACGCACTCATCGGCAACCAGCAATATATTTTGTTATATAAGCATGTGATTCTTGGTTTATATATATATATATATATATATATGTATATGTATATGTATATATATATATATATATATATATATATATATATATATATATATATATATATATATATATATATATATATATCAATAGCTTTATTTACTGTGTTGAATACCAAATACTCGAACATCAACAACGGATAAAATCAGTTTTCTATTTCTCTCTTGTATTTTTGCAAATTGAAAATGTATCATGAAGTGTATCCAGCTATTTTTAATATCCCAAGACCAGTTACGCAACCTTTTTGAAACTTATCAACCAATCAGCAGGAGGTGTACTTCCAAAGGGATTAAGTAGGTTACTTCTTTCGATAAGTAGGACGGACTCTCTCTCTCTCTCTCTCTCTCTCTCTCTCTCTCTCTCTCTCTCTCTGTATATATATATATACATATATATATATATATATATATATATATATATACTGATAATAATTATATAAAGTTGTGTTTATGAAAAAGTGCTCAATATTTCTTATATATATATATATATATATGTGTGTGTGTGTGTGTGTGTGTATATCATTGTGTATATATAGGTTCAGCCTCCCTTCTTAACCTTTCACCTTTCTCCTTCATTTTCCAGTTTCTTTGATATTCATTTCTTGTTTTGCCTGTTCACTGTTTGTTTTTGTTTTTTTACCGTCGTCTGATTTCAGCTTGAAATTTGCACTGAATGCCTTTTGTTCCAATGCATGAACTGTCATGAACGCTGAAACTCGAATATTGATGGGACAGGAATTGAAATTAGGTTAATAGATGTCACTATCCGGTTCGTATATTGAAAGAGAAATAGATCTAGAAACAATCTCAACTAGATAGATAGATAGATAGATGGATAGATAGATACTGTGAGAGTATCGGAAAAGAGATATGCAATTGCTTAAAGGTATTTTGCCTACGTAAATAAGTTGGTATTTGCCTTGAGACCCTTCCATACTTACTGGTGTAAAAACAGTGGAATTGGATTACTTTGATGGCTTGAAATAAAAGTCTGCGAGAGTTGAGGTTCGTGATACGCTCAATTAATATTCTGAGAATGATTTCGTAAAAATTCCTCCTTGCAACTAGATTACATTACTCATAAAACACATGTGCATCTTCACTGTCCTCTCTCTCTCTCTTTATATATATATATATATATATATATATATATATAGAGAGAGAGAGAGAGAGAGAGAGAGAGAGAGGGATTGGGGTGCCGTGAGGTGTAACAGTTATCAGCGTGTAAAATAGAATTGGTGAACCGAATTCCAGCTAAGGTATTTTATATTCGCTTTGCACCATTTCTCATATTGTCTATGTTATATAAATACACATATATATATAATTTTGATGGGTACTTGTGAATGCCTTTTATGACGTGCCTGTTCCAGCAGATCATAGAAATAAGACGGGAAAAAAAAGGAAAAACAACAAAATAAAGATTTCCAGGACTTCACTCGGGTACTGAAAACGCTGTGGAACAAGAAGGTTACATTTGAGCCCATAATACTTAGTGTTCTTGGGAAGCGTGCTAAAAACACTGAATTAAGATTTGCAGGGTCCGAGATTCGAGAAATGATTGAGTCCGTCCAAACCATAACATTGCTGGGTGTGCAAGGATATTGAAGGAAAGACTGGAAATTAAAAAAATATGCATGTGAACATAATGAAGATAGGTGTGGGTGGACACTCAATAGAAAGCGTCACCTGATTAAAGTCTTTTGGTAGCATGCTGTGCTGGGGATGATCAACTTGAGAAAAAGGGTGATCATTGAATGAATCATACTTCTCAGTTTTTGCTGGGCAATGATCACTAAAAAGTCCGAATGATGCCGGACACAAACTAAGGGACCAATTTAGCATAAACTTATATGAAACCCTCAATATAAATTTACCCGGACCCTCCAACATAAACTTATAACTGGAGGAAAAAAAGATTCTTCAGAACATTATGATTGGTAAATATCTTCCTGTCTTTTAGTCCAGTTGTTTCAAAGTACAGATCAGAAATAAAGAGTAAGTTTTTGATAAGACACAAACAAGAATTCCGTTTTTCCCTCAGGAAGCCCGTCTTGGCACGGCATCTGCTCTATCGTTTGAGCTACAAAAGCCAACAGTTGCAGAAGGTCAAATCAAACTACAAAGCTTCATTCTTCACCCCCGCCCCGAATGCTTGCATTATTGTGTTGGTAGCATTTTTCCACTCAACAGAGCGCAAGAGGCCTGAGTTCGAGCCCAGTAAAATGATTGAGTTTCAGAAGATGATCTTCAAGGCAGGAAGGATTTCTTTGCTTGAAAGTTTGGCCCAACATATAAATATATATATATATATATATATACATATACATATATATATATATATATATATATATATATATATATATATATATAGATATAGATAGAGAGAGAGAGAGAGAGAGAGAGAAAGAGAGAGAGAGAGAAAGGGTAGGTATATTCATTTTCATATATTTTGTGAATCGGTAATTTTTATCTGATTGCTCACTTGTGTATTTATAACCTTTCTCAGATTTAAATTGGATTTTTGTCTCCAGTCTTCAATTTAATAAGAAAGAACTTTATTGGCTTCCAATGTATAAATATATATGCACACGTACACACTCTTACACACATTTATATATACTTTATATCAGGTATTAAAGATATGCATGCACATATGTGAGTACATTAGCATTCAATGTATGTACATATACTATTTCATAAGAACGTAGTATGCAACACACACATATATTGAAATTAGAGCCTTACTTACGTGCGTGCACAATGAAAGCGTGTTGATTTTTTTTATTTGTTTATGTATAAACCAATGTAACAAAAAACATATTTCAATATATATCCGTGTGTATGTGTGTCTTGTTCTCTCATCATAGATTATTTAGTGCACTAACTCATTGGAATGACAATCAATCAATTTCTATGGTGAAGTCATTTATTCATGCACTCACGCATACAAGCGCATACATATCGACACTTACATACAATGGTATTTATAATACGTCAATATAACGTATCACATACATATCCTATATTGACGTGTATTCATTCATATATATATATATATATGAACTTATATAAATACAAATATATTTTTATACGCATATAGATAAATACACATGCAAGCACATACGAACACGCACGCACATTCACACACTCACACACACACACACACACACACACACGTATATATATATGTACGTAATCCAGAAGTAAGTTTCTGAAGTAATAGATTAAATATATATTATTGTATTTTAGATATTCTTGTTCGACACACACTCGCACACACACTCACACATATATAAGCCCCTTTACTACATGATAGAACCATTCTTCTGGCGTAGTTACATTTTTCCTACATTTTGTTAGCTGAGTAATTTTTCATTTTTATTCAACTATTACTAATATCTATCTATTCATCAATCTATCCATCAATCTATCTATCTCTCTCTCTCTCTCTCTCTCTCTCTCTCTCTATATATATATATATATATATATATATATATATATATATATATATATCCGCCAGTGTCTTATGTCGCATTTGAAGACAATCACGCACGATACACGAGAAATATATACATGTGTAAGAGTCTATTCACATGCATGTATTTGTATGTAGAGAAGGGAATAGAAATATTTCTTTACAATGATATTTTCACTCATAAATAATTGCTGTGTAGATAAATGTGGTCATATATGCACACTAACATACTATACACAACTTGAGCGTTTACATACGAATACACACGGCCTACACATAAATACGTTTCATTTGTGTATAGGAGTATATATAGACACAACAAAAATACTTATACACTTTCAAATATATACGTGTATAGGTGAGTATGTACACGTTTTATCCTATATGTATGCATGTGTACCTACGGTTGGGTTGTCCCTATTCACCGAGTGTCATAGTGTGTTCTTGTTCGCTGGCCATGACCAATTATCAGACAATGGCGTCGCTTCATTCAATCCAATATGAGAACGAGGCTAAGAGATAAGTACGCTTGGTTAGTCGACAGAAAACGGACCAATAAATAAGATTATAAGCCCCTTTACCGCCTTCTGACAAGACTATTCTTTTGACGTGGCTTCTTGATTTTCCTACTTTTGTTGATGGATTATTTTTTGTCTGTTTTTATTCAGTTATTATTCATGACATTTCGCTTGTATGTGCGTGTGTGGGGGGGTGTTTGGATTATTCATATCTTGAATTATTCTTATCATTATTGAACCCTTGCTCTTCACGTACTTTTGAGACGAAAAAGAAGGAGAAGATGAAGGAGAAGAAAGAGAAGAAGAAGAAGAGGAACAAGAAGAACTAGAAAGAGGAGGAGCAGTAGCAAGGGAAAAAACTAAAATGGAAACTAGTGAGAAAATCCGAAAATAAAAGAAAGTTTGAAATTTAAAAAAAAAAAACGAATGCCGGGACGGAAGCCAACGTAGATAAATGAGGAGAATAGAGAATCGAAGGAAACTAATCCAGTGTAAAATGAAGAAAAAGGATGGGACAGAAAGAGCAGAGAAGAAAATAGAGTAAGTAAAAGAAAAAATGCCGATGATCAAAAAGTAAGAAAAAAAGAGCAACAAAAAGATTTATGAATCAGAAGTCGAAGGACAGGGAGGTAATTAGAAGAAATATAAGACCAAAATTAATATGGAAGAATCAAAGAAGGAAATAACAAGAATAGAAGAAAGAAAAAAAAACAGGAATAAGAAGAAAAGAGAGGGGAAAAAAAAGGTGAAAAGGTCTGGGACAGAAAAAAGACAACGAAGGCGGGCAAATCTTTATTAGGGCTTATAAGTGACCGAATAAAAGGAGAAAGAATTCATTTTTCCACTGTTGTTGCTTTTCTTTTTTCTTTTTCTTTTTTCCTTTCTGGTTTATTTGTCAAAGAGTTTATTTCTTTGTTGGCTTGTTGTTGCTAATTTTGCTGTGGTTGAATTCCCTAATAAAAATCTCGATCCGGCCGCACCCAAATATATGGCTTTCAAACGAGATCTCGGCAAACCAGTTATTTACTGCAACAAATCAAAACACACACACTCACACACAAACACACACACACACACACACACATACATATATATATTCGACACACACACACACACACACACACACACACACACACATATATATATATATATATATATATATATATATATATATTCGACGCCTGACTGTTGGGTATTGGTTGGCAATTTGGTCACTACTAAATAATGAATACGATCCCCACTGAGTACCCAATATTTGAGTCCTTTGACAAACCAAGCAGTCAGTATTCGAGTCCAAGTTCTAGAAAATATACAATTTCGAAGGTTGATTATCAAGGAATGCAGGCCTTCCCCATCAGGAAATTTGGCATAACACAATTCACCCATCCCATTACCCTTCATTTGGCCTGGTGCCGCTCTGAAACAAGCTTAGTATCATAATCCTCGTGGAAGACTGTTTTGTGCGTGTCTTGTGTGTGTGTGTGTGTGTGTGTGTTTGAGTGTGCACCTTCATGTTTGTGTGACTGTGTGTGTACGTATATATATATTGATGCAATAGATGTATATATATCTGAGAGATTCTCTCACTCCTTCTCTTTCTCTTGTCTTTTCTCTCCAACAATGTATCTATCAATATATACATGTATATATGTATGTATATACGGATACGTGCATACGTATAATATGCAAATATATGTCCATAGCTTCGCGTTTAAGAGAAAACTTCCATCCACATTAACACACAAACACACACATTGAGAAATGGATATATAATTTGACAGAATGATTATGAATTGTGTTATATTATATAGAAACACTCATTTGAAATGATCTCCCGTCATCATACGGTTAATGTATCACTTGGCCTTGAGAACGTAAATAGAATAAACAATTAAAGAAAATCCTGCAGCATCCCACTTTCTTTAATTGTTCATTCTATTTACGTTGTCTAAGCCAAGTGATACATTAACCGTTTGATGACGGTAGATCATTTCAAATAAGAGCTTCTATATAATATAATGCAATTTATAATCATACACACACACACATGTATATATATACTGCAGTATGCAAATATTCAGCACTCAGTGTGTGCAGTTGCGTATGTGCTTAGGTGTACGTGTGTATGTACGTTTATGTAAAGAAAGCGAACGAGAAATAGTAGATTTAAAAGAATCTTAACTTGGTAAAAGTTCATCCCTGATAGATTCTTGCTTTGTAGAATAGGATGTACCCAAAAAGAAGTGTTTTTTTATTCAACCATCTGCAGGTCAGACTTCTCACATTTATTCCACTGGGTGGTAGACAATTTTCTTTCCATCTACCTCCAGAGGATTTCGAGGGCGAGTTTCTTTCTTTCCTCCTTTCTTTCTTTCTCTCTTTCTCTCTCTCTCTCTCTCTCTCTCTATATATATATATATATATATATATATATATATATATATATATATATATGTATGTATAATGATTTACTGTAACATCATTGTGAAAAGTTTTAGCGTATTAATAAAGCTTAACACAGACTTACTCGTTCCATTTCTTCTCAGCATTTTGATAATTACATGAAAATTATATCTGCAATCACTTTGTCGAACAACACTTATAATCGCTCAATGAACATATTATTATTATTATTATTATTATTATTATTATTATTATTATTATTATTATTATTATTTGGAATCTCACACCAGTTGCCTGGTGGTAACTGCTGGAGTTTGAGTGACAGCAAGTCTCCTCAAGTCTCCAGCCCTCCTCTCCTAGTACTCATAGCTCGCGGTAATTCTGCGATTTACAGTTTCACACCGGTTGCCCAGTGGTTATCGCTGAAGGCTGAGTGACAATAAGTCTCCTCAGGTCTTCAGCTAACGTCTCCTCCCTCTTTCGCATATCATGACAGAGCTACAATTCGTTGCAGTACTTATATCTCTAGCACCTTCCTCATTATCCCTGCAGTTCCCAGTAGTGCCGTGGTCTGTACTGTCTCTATCCTTCCCCTAATCCCGATCTCCTCCAGTCTCACCCTCAGCGTTTTGGGGACAGTTCCTAGTGCGCCCACTATGACCGGTACTACCCTGGTTTTCATGTTCCACATTTTCCTTAACTCCCTTGCTAGGTCCTGGTATTTTTCCCTTTTTTCGCCCTCCTTCTTTTTTACTCTATGGTCTGCAGGCATAGCAACGTCTACTATTTGGCAGGCCTTCCTTTTTTTGTCTACTATTACTAAGTCCGGTCTTCTTGCCTGGATGAGGTGGTCAGTTTGGATGTCAAAGTCCCAGAGTAGTTTGTGGTTGTCATTCTCCAAAACTGCCTCTGGCTTGTGCTGATACCACTTTTGGGGTATCTTAACTGAAATTTTCAAGTCAATTATGTATTTTGTGATGAAAGCATATTATTTACTACATCTATAACCTACGGCATTCAAAAAGCCTCTGGATATTGAGCGTTCATGAATTTTCAATATGTCGCCCATCGTAGCCATTTTTCTTCTTCGAGTGAAGTACCCAGTTTCCTTTTTTCTATTGCTAATTCACTAATGAATACATTTTCTGCAACCTTTTACTGTGGATCTAATTTTGGTTTTACTTTCCACCTAACATAATTCAACCTAAAGTGTAGTGGTAAAAAAATAAGCTTGAGATGCTAACTATGGTCCCATAGATGCATTCCAACATCATCTTTAATGATAAAAAATCATCATTGTTATCATCGTTGACGATATCGATGTTGTTGTTGATAATGCTGATATTGATGATTTTAGTCATGATTTTGATGTTGATGACATTGATGACATTGATGATGATGATGATGATGATGACGATGATGATGATGATGATGATGGTATTGATTGCAGTGATAATGGTGTTGGTGATAATGAGAATGATGATTAAAACAATAAAATGACACACCCAATATTTTTAAGAAGAAATATTGCTTCCTCAAATATATATGATAGTGATGGTATTGACGTTTGTGGTGATGATGATGTTGATGGTGATGATATTGATTATGGTCATAGTGTTATTGGTAGTGTGGGTATTGGTGATGATGGTTATAGTGATGGTTATGATGGTGATGATGATGGTGGTGGTAATCATGACAATGATGATGAAAAAAATTATTAAATGACACACCCAACAAGAAATATTGCTTCCACAAAAATATTGGTGGTGTTGATATTGATCGTGATGATGATATTGATGATGGCGATGATGATGACGATGATGTGGTGATGATATTAATTAGGGCGATAGTAATGGGATTATGATGAGGATGATGATGATAGGATCATAAAATGACACATCCGATATTTCTATAAGAAATATTGCTTCCACATATATAAAATACATAGTTTTTCGAAATTGTCATTTCGATAATGTTCATGCAAGTCATTTTAAATTCAAGATGGCGGTTATGGCCATTATAGAAATCGTAATTGAAAGACAGTTGTATAAACCAGTCTGATATGGATGATCTCAATGACAAATTATACATTTTTTTGATGCAGAAATCAAATTTAGCTTCAAAATTTCCAGGTAGCTTCCGTCTATCTCATAATTTAAGATGACCGATATTTACTAGGACAGATTTTGGTGTCCACTCCAGGACAACCTTTTCTGTGTCGAAAACACATTCGAGAGACGCTATGAGCTCTTCTGGATATGTCTATCAGGTTCAATCCAGTCCAGCTATGTCTCCTGTAAATGTAAGAAGAATTGGGTTCGGCAAGTACAAGAAAGCTGAATACACAGCCGTCTTTTACTGTGAAAATGAGCGCTGAATTGACTTTCACGTGAAAGATCCCAGTTTTAAGTTCTCTTTGATATTAATGATATTGAGTTTTTGAATTGTGTCATAGAAAACCATATTGAAAAATGGCAGCCATTTTGAATGTTCAATGATTTGATACTTGTATGTATTATCCAGATGGTAATTCCCAAAAAACTCTGTATGGTAAATATATCCAATTAAGTATATCCTCCATATCATATTATATCAATTGCAAACAAAATAACTGATCTGAAAACGGGTGTCGCTGGCAACCATTTTGAGAAATGGCTGCCATTGGTGACATTTCGCTTATTCATGATGGCTTAATTTCCGAATCTTTCTCGAATGCATTTGATTATAAGTGTACAAAATATATGCTTTTATCACAAAATTCACAATTGTTTGACTAAGCTGCCCCACTATATTAAAATTTGTTATTTGTACCCTTTCTGAATTCAATATTCTTTGTTTGGTGGAAATTGAATGTTAGTATCGTAGTCAAGTATTCATTTTTAAATGCCGGGATTTTTATTATTTATTCATTTCTTTACTTTATTTGATTTATTTATTTTCTTATTTATTTATTGTAAATATCTGCTCTAGTGGGCAACCTTGTGGGAAGAGTCTCTTGAAGCCGATGAAGCGAAGAGGAACACCTGCCATGCGAGCCACATAAACACTTTTGTTTGCGTTGATAATGTCACTTGCGGCACACCCCATGGTTGAAACTGTTTTCAGAATGGCTTTCTTCGTTTCTTAGGTTTGTAAAGGCATAAAATTGTTACGAACTTCGTGTTATCGTTCGAGCCTCACTCCTTTCTGTGAGTTTCTAATTTTCGTAGACCATGACCACCAATATTGCTTGATAGCTGTTCATCTTATGATAAAGATAATAACAACCAGCCTTGGAAATAATTATGTCGTTATTTTTAACACCCTGGTCTGTTCTTTTATGATTCAAGGCCGAAGAAATTTCCTTACGTATCAAAAAGCGGTTTTCAAGCTGTTTTCTACGTACTTTCCTTTCTTGTTGATATACTTAATACACAGATAGCTACGCGGATAGTTTGTTTTCTCCACCAACGAAGTTGGAGGATTATATATATTTGGTTGATTCCAACTGTCTTTCCATCTGTTTGTTTCTATATAGGTCCACATGATATCTCCAAAGGCGCTGGATGGATTTCGATGAGGTTTTGCGGGGGGCAGGGCGATGGCATAATGAAAAAGCGGTTAAATTTGGAAACAAGACTTTTTCCTTTATTGAGAGATACCCATCCGTTTTCCAATGCATTTATATGTACGCTTATTTCTGTCCACACGATATCTCCAAAAGTTTCGGATAATTTTCAACGCAATTTTATCGAGAGGTTGAAATTTGTGGCTGTTTTATTCACAATTACTTACTCTACACCGTAATTTAATATCCTCATATCATAACATCACTAAAAGTTTCCGTTTATCAACACAACATCTCCGAAAGTCCCCAATTAAATTTCATGGAAGGGTGAACAGGTAGTTACAGAAAAAGTAATTGAGTTCTGAGGATGATCCATGCACAATTACTTCCCCTGTCAATGGCATTGGCAAAGGTATATGCTCTCTTGGCGTTTTTTAGTTGTTTTGTGCTCCCATACAAAAATTCAGTTATGATTAAATATAGAGTCATTTAACCATGAAAGAAGCAAGTTTTCCACATCGATACTACCGTGTACCGAGTTCGATCCTTGCTACTTCTCCCAAACTTCTGGCTTAGTGCTATACTGAGCTGATGTATATAATGTCTCGCCGACCATTTATACTGAGAAGTATTTGATTAACATTGGACATGTGCCATACAAAGCTAAGCTTAGCAAATATTAGAAGTACCTTGCCTGGTTTCTAATAAAGAACCTCGCAATTCACCATTAACAGACAGAAAGCGATTTCTTCCTCTCTAAATACATATTTATCAGGTTGGAAGAAATTTTTACAAGTAATTTCTTTCAGTTTTGGATTTGTAAATTCAAAATTCACTCTTTATCATATCTACAGAAACATTCACTCATTATCATTTATTATGTTTATAAAAAAAGTTTTTTGTCCTTTTGAAATACCCCCTCTTGATTGATCTTTTGTTGGGGGTTCAAATTGCAATGCAGGTTTATGCTAAATTGGTACCTATTTTCTGCTTGACTAAGTTCATGCTTGTTTTTGGGTTTGTTTGTTTTGTTTTTTTTTGACAATTCTGACTTCTTAGTAATCCA
>OY735205.1:47419512-47424512 GCA_963457665.1 Thysanoteuthis rhombus | reverse complement strand
CCCGGTCGTAGTGTGCTGTCTTGCAGTCTCTCAATGTGAGACCCAGCATAATTTTTTCATGTGCACGTTGCATGGTTCTCAATTTGCAGATCTGTCCCTTGGTTAGGTTCTATGTTTCAGCTCTATAAGTGACTATTGGGAAGATGCATTGGTTATACTCCCTTCTTTTTAGGATCAATGGGATTTTCTTATTTTTGAAGGTAGAGCTTACTCTGCCAAAGGTTCGCCATCCTAGTGTGATTCTTTGCTTGATTTCTTGGAGACTTCTTGATTCTACTAATTATCAAACATAAACTCCCTGCCATTACTTGCTACTTCTCAATACATCTAGTTCTCAAACATGAACAAACTCACTGTCATTCACTATCACATGTTTCATTATTGTTTGAGAACTATTAAGAAGTGGTATGGATAGTTTTTGCTTTGAAATGTTTAATCAATATGTAACAAAGATAGCTTTTCCATCGAAATGCTATGAGCAAGAAGCAATCAAGTGACGCCCATTATCATTAATCTTTGACTCTTTCCTTTCATCTTATCTCGGTTGTTTTTTTTTATAGCAACCCTCAGATCGCTTATAGTCAGCTTGGACAGGAAATGATGAATATGCTTCCGTCAAGACTTGAACTCCTTCGAATTCCTTTTCCTTAGAAACCCGTCAGACAGCGTTCGACTACGTCGGCTTTGCTATCGCTCGAATTGGTTAATAGTGCATTCCTTGCTTTTCTGATCGTGGTTGTTCGTTTACGACGAAAGCAAGTAGTATTCGATTTCTGCGATGAAGCATTGGCATCGCTTTTGTAACCTCAGATTTCCAGACGACATCGTCCGTTTTAGCTGAGGACGTTCATGATCTCGTAATGATAATCAGTAAAACCAATGTTATGTGCAACAGATATGTAGAGGATCAAGATACAACGATCAGAATCGAAAATTGCCCTCGATCGAGAAGATTGGTGTATCTTAGGCAATGTCTACGTCCAAAAACGGAAATTAAAAGGCTGCTGTGGATGATGATGATGATGATGATGATGATGATGATGATTTTATCGACTGGGGTCCCCTACCCCAAATAAACCATAAATCTACATTCTTCATTTCTCTGATAACAACACGACAATCTCTTGTTTTATATACGTGTATATACAATAGAAATCAGGAATACAATATGATAAAATACAATATAATGCAATATCTGCGTGATGGGTTTATTTCATAAAGTACTCGATACATCAACATTAAACATGGAGTTAAGTTAGAATTGAACTTGAAATATGATGTAGTAAGGATTCCCTACACAAACACGTTTATGTTTCTACTTTGTTTGGGCTTCTCCAGGCGAATGTTTCAGTTTACTTTAGATTCCTATTCAGGACTTTTTTTGGAAGGTTTATTTTTTTAGGTTCCTTTCATTATATATATATATATATATATATATATATATATATATATATATATATATATACATATATATATATATATATATATATATATATATATATATATATATGTAAATATCCTCCTGAATAAAACAGAAAAATATGACAAGCGATGAATAATCACTAATATATATATATAATAATCACTAATATATATATATATATATATATATATATATATATATATTACTGATTATTCATCGCTTGTCATGTTTTTCTGTTTTATTCAGGAGGATACTGCTATGGCAGGAAGTTGGAAATTATAAATCAGTTGGATATTGTGATGGCATTTTAGTTAATAGTATGCTGTTAAACCATCAGCTCTTTTTAGTATGCTTCCTCTCTGAGAGTATTTCATTCTCACTCGAATCAGTTTTCCAGTGTTAAGGTTCACTTTTATTGGACCTTGGTTGCTAGTTTAATTATTCTGGGTTTAGTCTGTCTCTCCACGTCTAAGATAATCATGATAATTGGGTTATAATGATTATATTCATAGTAATAATGATGCGAATAAGATGGTGGTTAATTTTCGATATACCTATACGTGGGATATTAAATTATGTTAGTCAATAGAATTTTTTAGCAATGCCGGCACTATGCTACTTCATTTTTTAAGGTCAAATGAAAGTGAACCCTAATACTAGGAAACAGAATCGAGTGAGAATGAAATATTCTCAGAAAAGAAACATACCTTAAAGAGTTGATGGTTTAACAACATACTGATAACGAAAATGCCTACACCATATCCTACAATATATATGATACGCCGAAGCGGGGAAGTTACCTAATTACCGAAATTTTAATTTGTTTTTGTTAAAAGAAAATGGATGAATACATTATTTTCATCTGGTCAAAAATTTACTTAATCGAAGCAAGGGCATGAAATCATTTTTCTATGGTCAAAAGTGTATGTAATCAAAGTTTTTTTTTACAAAAAATATGTAAGTTTTGCCAATTTTACCTACTCGATGTAACATTTACATAAGTTATATTTGATGTAAGAGACCATGAAATCCCTAAATGAAACAATATCATTATTATAATCGTTTGACTAGTATATAATATATATATATATATATATATATATATATATATATATATATATATATATATATATGTATATATATATGTGTATATATATATATATATATATATATATATATATATGTATCAATAAATATATGTGTGTGTATATATATATATATTCATGTACATATGTATATTCATATATACATAATTGCATTTTGCGTAGAAAAAAGAAAGAATGTGATTAAGACATGAATAAACAGATCAAAATACAAAGAAATTGATTCAAATATAAGCTGACTTCCGTTGATAGATAAAAAGAAAGAAAGAAATGGAGAAACTGGCATAAATAGATGGATAGCTAAATGTGAACAAACTAAGATAGAGAGCTCGGTTGCAAAAAAAAAAAAAGAAAAAGAAACAGACAAAGATTCGTCAACGATCAACCAATCTTAAATATTTGATCATTGATTTGTTAATCAATTGACCACACATCGTGACGTTCACAACAGACCGGCATTTTGACATTGCCAACATCGTTTTCAGCCTCCCGCTCTCTTAATTTGTTTTGCAGACACTGACACAGTTACATCCGCCATTTGCTGTGTTTATATAAACTGCTACGGTAAGCAGATCAAATAGGTGTTGCAAGCTGAGAAAGATAGCAAATACATCGTCATGTCATTAAAGAATGAATGAAAAAGGCTTTGGTGATTTATACCTTCGAAACGAGACAGTTGATCTCTTCGCCCGTTTGGACGAAGAATTTTTTTCTGAAAGGAAACTGTTTATTATCCCAGCGAACAGGATAGGAGTTTAGTCGATGGTTTGTTTATTCATTTGCTTGTGAGCCCGTTACCTTGTCTAATAAGTGTTGCATATTAAAAGAGGCTGATTTCAGGACCGCCTGGTCTAGGTAATTTTAAACAGACGCCATAGGACTGTTATTTTATTTTGAGGGTGGGTTGCAAGACAAGAGATCAGATCGAAACGTAGTCTGCGCTTGTCAGTCAGAGACACGGTGTCATAAAAAAAGAAACATTTATTTTCTATAGATACCTTCCGTGAGCTGAAATGGCATAGAGCGAAGAAGGAATTACCCAACTATAAACTTGTTCTTATTTAAAAATTTTTACGATACTGGTTGTTTTTTTAATGATATTGTTTGGACTTTTCGATATCTTTATCTATCTCAATAAAGATTTATATCTATTTTATATCTTTTAGTTGTGTTAATAGTCTAATTGGTATTTTGTCGTCGTTGATATTGATTTAATCGTTAGAATTTTTGCAGTTTTTTTTTTGCAAATTTCTTGACAAAAAAACTCAACTTTTTTATGCTTATCGGAAATATACTTTCCTGCCCATTAGATGCCATGTTAATCACTCGGCGAGACAGTATTTTGATCCTTTTGAGAAATCTACAAACACGAAATCGTACCAAGAGTAATCTTATCCGTAGTAAATGTCCCAGCTTCGGCAAATATCTTGATATGTCACCTTGCAAAATCCAACTATTTGCCATCTTCAAACCTTCAGCCTTTTTCATTGTAATAGAATCCACAGTACCAAACACTGAATACAGGTATTTTCACTAGTTACTCGTGTAGAAGTCAACTTTTGGGAGTTACATGAATAGATATAAACATATTGAGATAGACAGATAAATAAGAACACAGCTTCTGTCAGCAAAGGTAACCCCCAACAAAACTACGACATCGTCACCTTGCTCCTATTCTATCACCTCGGCAAAAACGCTCCTTGCTCTCCATTTGCAGAGCGTAAATAGATAGATAAAAACTGATGAATAACAACAAAAGTAACCCCTTCTCTCTTTTCCCTTTCTCTTTCTATGTATATATATAGGAGAGAGAAAGAGGGTGAGGGTTAAATATTTACAATATTTTTTTACCGATCAGTTTTTATCAATATAGAGTAAGACAGTAAATATCACAGAGAGTATTAGCACCAAATTAAGATATCTCCTAATACGGCAAATTATTGGAACAGGCAATACAAGGGAAGTAACTCGAATTTGAATGAACATCGAAAGCTAAAGTGAGATGAATACGGGAAATTACGAATAATCTCTCAAACATGATTTTATCCGGAGATTCAAATGTGTTGTGGGAACCATAAATATAATCATAATACCAGCTCTATTTTCATTAAAAAAATATCGAGCACTTCATCTATAAAAACAACACCCTACTCACAATATATATATATATATATATATATATATATATATATATATATACGCATATATATATATATATATACGCATATATATATAGTGCTATAATACATTGCCTAATAAATATGGAACAGCTATAGAGAAAACTCGACTCACGAATGAAGGAATTAAGAAGCAGTGAACAAGAAAAATAATTTTATAGATTTGTCAGGCCAGTTTTTACCATAACTGTTTCAAAGTCATGGGTTACGAATATGTGTTTGCAGTTTCTGAATACCCAATTTATCTAATCATCTGTGTATCTCGTTATATGTTCCCAAGCATGTCAATGCACTTAA
>OY735205.1:47339512-47417012 GCA_963457665.1 Thysanoteuthis rhombus | reverse complement strand
AAAGTAAACTGGTTACTTTACAAAAAAAAAATGGTTACCTCAGGTGCCATATTCAAAATTCATGATGGATCAATATTCAATCTTTTTAAATGCTTTTGGCTATAAGTGTACCAAATTATATGCTTCTATCACAAAATGCACAATTGGCTTGAAATATTCAGCTATGAAGCAACTTCGAACCACAAAATAAAAGCTGGAGAAGACAAGAATAAAATCTCGGTAAGGTGTTCCAATCTTGATGTCTTCGTAGTATTGGCACATTTGTCGTAGATGTGGAAGTCATTGTTGTGGTAGAATTAGTGGCGAATTCTAATATTTTATTCAGAACAGATAAAGCATTTTTCTGCTTAGTCGACAGAATCTGGTTCCAATGCATGGACACACGTTTATCTCACAATAAACAAGTTTCCAGTGTGGCTGTCATCTTGGACGCATGTAAGTATCATACGCTTGTTTTGCCTGTAAATAAATCGGTGCATAGTAAGAAAGAAAATAGATAGATAGATAGTTGAAACGAATATATAAAAACAGACTGAAATGAACAGATATAAAGAAATAAAGTTAGATTCCGGAAGTTAAAAGTTATCTCATTCCTGCAGACCATTACTTCTGTATTAGGTTCGATCCTCACCTGGTTATCTACTTTGGTGACTATCAGCAAATATCAATAGATAAAAATGAGCCCAGAGAGATATATTGAAGGACAGACAGACTCCTCGTCGTGGAGTAATTGTCAGAGTGCTAGTCTTACATGCAATTGATATTAAAGTGAGTTCGATCCCCACTTGGTCCTACACATTTGCAATCTTATGTCAGACTAATCTAAGCTTAGTATATACTTATATATAGATATGATTATGCATAAAGGTTTGAAAAGACAGGCACTGATGTCAGCTAAAATAAGTTTGAAAGAAATTAATACAGCTAGGTAATTAGATAAATAGACAAGAACTGACTGAGAGATAGATTGATGGATAGATAGGCAGAAAGGAAGAAACTAGAAATTGGTGTTATTTATACCATGTCAGTACAGCAGATTTTACAAATGTTGGACCGTAGTAAACATCGAGAAATTTAGGAAGATTTTATCAAATCTATTTTTTTAATGGGAGGAGCCTACTTGCCTGCCTCAGATCTGAAAATCCTTACTTATACCTATACTTGAAAAACTGACTACAGGCTTCCGACGTAAATAAGCAATTATCTCACCTAAAAAAGCCCGCACACAGAGGGATTCAAACTTAATATAATAAGTGATATTCAAAAAAGCTATTACAGAGAAATAGATAGCTAAATGAATACATTTGTAGGGCGCCTGTTGTAGTGTCGTCCAGCATGTTAATTACGCAAGTCATTGCTAGTGATGTTAATCCTCACAGTGTGCTCTATAATTGCTGATTTTTGCCAGACTAGACTAAGCTTAGCAGATATTCGTATGAATAGATTAAGATAGATTAAAAAGAACTATTGGTTCCTTGTGGCACCATAGCGTCGGATTCGTTGTGGGAAAAACCCAAGGGCTGTCTGGAGATATTAGTTTACCTATTTATCTTTATGGACGACAATACTGGTACATGTTGACCCTACCACAACCACCTCCACCGACTTCACGATGTGTTGTCTGAATAGGGGCTTATTCGTGTGCAAATACTTGTAAACAGGCGAAGTATATCTGGACGCCATTTTGCATTTACAAATACATTCATTCTTACATACATATGAGATAATTGCTTGTCGAGCTCCGTGGTGTAACACAGGACCATGCATCATCAGGTCGTAGCTTTTTTTTCTATTTACAAATGTATTTGAACAAGCAGAATAACTTGAGATGGTGTATAAACAAATAGATCTGTTATGCGATCTACCAGGCCGTTCAAACCTTCGTTTTGATACTGCGTGATCCTAGACGTAGAGAAATCGTTTACAGAAGTTTCTCTCTAAATCTACTAACAAAAAAAAAGGGCACGTTCCCATACTTTTTAAAGGTAGTTACAGGACTGTGTGCGGATACTACCAACATCAAAAGACTTACCGCATATATCATCATCATCATCATCATCATCAGTCTTTTAGCGTCCGTCGTTGGACATAGACCTTCCCCAGGATTTGCCACACTTCTCTATCATGGGCGTCACGGAGCCAGTACTTCCTGAACTTGTCTAGTTCATCTCTCCATCTAATATTTTGCCGGCCTCGGTTGCGCATATGGTCTCGGGGAATCCATGTTGTGAGTCGTGATGTCCATCGATTGTCAGCCATTCTTGCAACATGGCCAGCCCACCGCCATTTGAGATTTTTTATGGATTCTATGATGTCTCTAACTCTTGTCTTTTCCCGGATGTGTTGTGCTGTTTTGTGGTCTCTCCATGTGAGGCCCAGCATTAATCTTTCATGTGCACGTTGCATGGTTCTCAAAAGTGGTTTTTGTTGCGTAGTACGATCCTTGACTTTTGCTAAAGAAATCAGTAATTCTTATGAGCCCCAAGGCATCGGTTGATCGCGTCTATTGAAAGAAATGAAACAACAAATTAGGTTAAAAAAGCTACATATCTTACGACAAGAGTGGTTTTAATATTGGAAACCACACTTTGCAACTTCCATCCGAAAGATGAAATTGCAAGTATAATATCCTATGCAAATCTGAAAAAAAGAGGATAAATGCAACTCGAAGAGCATAGGAAAGCCATATCCAAATCTTGAAGTGGAAAAGTCTGGTATGTTGGATTATATCTTGAGAGGGTGGTGATACGGATAGATCGCACTAACCACTCTGAAATAACTCAAGGGTAATAAATCACTAATTGCAGGCTTCGTGGAAACTTGTAAAATTCAGGCCAGTGTGGATTTCTTTGTTTTAGAAGAAAAGATTTGAAGAGTAACATTGCATATAAAATCTTTAATCACCCACGTGGTATGAAATACTGAGGATTGGAATGAGAGGTTAATCCGATCAGTATATTTGATACTATTATTCAGTCTGTCTTATATTCCAAAGTGAAAACAACGTTGGAGATCCAAAGTTGCGTAGTTCTAACTGACTTGTAAAATCCAAAGTACCTATTGAGTCTTTTCAGAATGATTTAATGAACATAACCCTCTCCTGACCAATAAGTAGAATATCGTTTATAACCCTTAGATTGTTTAACGACTTATTCGGTTGGCAGTACTTTGAAAAACGAGATTTCCTCTAAATATAGGGAATCTACACCCATAGAACGCTGTAGAATCAGTGGTCAAATGCACTGGGTATGCTGGAATACGACGTATACCTACTTCTCAATTTCCAGTCTTTTGAATGTTTAATATCTACTAATGGAAAAATTACCGTATACCTAGTCTCCCAAACCCAACTTTACAGTATACCTAATTCCCAAACTAGTGCACAATGAATCAACCAAAATATCATAGTAAAAACACACAAAAAAACAAGTTTGGCTGCACTTGGGTCAAACTCCCTTGCTTCATTGAAATCTAAAAGGTAAATAAAACAGAATTCATTTCTCCAAACTTCTCCAAATTCTTTCATTAGCAATTTCTACAAATGCAATTTGTAAACTTTAGAAGGACATCGAGTAACTAAGCAAACATGTTATCAGATTTTGAGTACGTATCGTTCTACGCGTATAACTCATGGGTTTTTGGTGAGGGAATATTGTAACGCTACAAAAAACAAAGTTAACTCTAGAGTTTGACAAAAATGAATGAGAACAATAGCCCAAAAAACCCTCTTGAATTGGTGATGACTCATTACAAAATTACAGAATGTATTTCTCCTCATTGTACAAAACGTTACTGTGCGAAGCTGGGAAGCTTACTACACTATTTTCTTCGATCTCCTTACCTAAAAAAAGAGTACAAACGTCGAATGGAGTTTTGTTTCATTGCGAAAGTTTCAATCATTTTGATTTTAAAAAATCTTTTATTAATATAAATCCAAATCATCATTACTCGGCCATCAAAGTATTTACTCTGTCTTTCTACGACCTCATGTTAACTTGCAGATAAACAGTATATTCCATCATCTAATAAACTATTTCAGTTTTGACTTGATGAATTCTTCGATAATCTGCTCGATATCTTGAACTTTTTGGAAGCCCTGACCAAAGAGAAACTAATGTATCGAGCAAAACAAGTTATTGCCTGAAGATGAAAAAGCTAGAGAATACGCCTCACGGGAAGAACTTTCAATCCCAACTAATTAATGCATTTGCTGCATTTGTAACACAAAAACACTGGTTGTTATGCAGCAAAATCATATCGACGTCCTTGAACAGAAAAGGATATTCTGTCCCCCAACTCCTCATTATAACGAGCCAATTGCTCAGAGTACCGTTGCAGCAATTTGAAATAAACAATTATCTTTAAATTCCACCAAACACAAAGAATCTTTTTTCTCTTGTACATTCCGTGGGGACAGATATTTTAAAAGCTGTCATCGATCTAGCCACAAGTTTCTTCGTTTTCGATTTTAGGAATAAAACCATTCTTCACTGTAAGTGATAATCTTTTTTGCAAAATGTCTCTTTTCTTTGTTAAGCCCGAAGTGAAAACAATTGATCGTTCTTGTACCGTTATATGGACCCATCAGTTTAACTTCAGAGAGTATTCTAAGGGTTATAAACGATATTCTGCTCAAAAGTGATACCACGATTGGTCAGAAGAAGGTTACGTTCATTGAATAATTCTAAAAAGACACAACAGGCATTTTAGGTTTTAGAAAGCAGACCCACGAGAGTTTGGATGGAACTTACAAGTCGGAACTATGAGAGTCTGGATGGAACTGTAAGTATTTTTAATGGAAGTAATTGATAGACAATGCAAAAAGTACTATCTGGCCAAATGAAAAAAAAAAGAATGTATCTTTTTCTGGGGTTAAAGTCGGTCATAGGTCATCTGGTTTCTAGACGACGCAAATCACATCCCCGATCAATTATCAAGAAAACAATGACCTGGATTGTCCAAGATTGTTCCTAGAAGACCCTGGAAAATTGGTCATAGAAGAATTCCCAAGATATGCTACCATCTGGTCAATCTAAGTGAGCCCTCAAGGAGGCCTTTTCCTATCAGTTACAGACCAAGTGAAGTGAAAACCCCACCGATCACAGACGAGTAAAGCTAATGAGAAAAATAAAACGATAATATTGATTCTTAGTCGGGGAGGTTCTGGAGAGGCACCCAGAACACTTTGTTAAATTGGGAATGGATAATTTTTTTTCTATCTGACCAAGCCATGTAGACCGATATATAAAAACGACTCTGAAAGAATTACAAATTTAAGGGAATCGATCAAGTCTAAAGGTACTTGAGATTAGACAGATACATGTATAAATCTGTAAAGTTTACGACTACATACATTGTCGTGAACTTTACACTTTAGCTGAAAAACAATCTTAGTAAAGAGATTTCAAAGTGTTGATACAACAGTCTTCCAAATCATCCAAATCAGTTACTTTCCAATCACTGTAAATGCACGATGGTCAGATATTTTGCGCTATACACAGAATATTAAATTTCATTTAGATTCTAATATCATATGTACATAATACAGTGGGAATCATCAGCTGTTTTAAACACAGACCTGTTTCAAGGATTAAAAACAGTGCAGACATTTACCATGGCTTCTCTTAGCTGTGTTGATCAGATTCAACCTCCCACCTGTTTTTAATTTCATTAGACAACTTGAGATATTCATATTTTCTTCAGTTTGACTTACACTCGTCTATAGTTATAAAGATTATTAGATTTACTTTTATTGTATTGTTTTACTGGAAGAGGTTGTATACTGCATCTATAACAGTTCACTGGAAAACGAACTTCGAATACTATTTCCACTTTAACCCTTTTTCGTAAAAGTATTGCAAAGCGAACATTCGAAAAACGGGGGATATCTGTGTATCCCTTATTGACGTGGATGGCTTGCAACTTTTCCCACTGTATCAGACCAAAAGGAGTGTTGACCAAATGTTTGACTCGCCTCGGGGTACGCAAGCATTAATCAACACGAAAATCAATATATCAATCAATCTGTCTACCCTATGGAAAAACGTTTGAATCCATTAACGTTCTCAAGCAAGGAAATTATTGCCGACATAAAGCCGCAGGGGCAAAATCCGAATGTTAGGTGCCAGACTTGCGGGACACGACCCTATTAGGTAATAGAAAATGCCCGGTGTGCCACACCTCACTGCACTCCACCGTCCGGCATCTATTTATTCCCAACATTGAAATGCTCATGGTTCCCTGGTCAGAATGGTGCAGAATCCGTCCCTGCCTGTTGGTATCGGATCTGATTGACTCTTTTACTCATTGGATGTCGTATACACGGCTTGAGAAACACCGGGGTCTGTGTAGGGAAGGTAATAAACTCGTCACTCACACATGCCCCCCAGCGACATAGACCGATTTTTTTTCTTCTTCCTGTGATTCCATTTTGTGTATTGGTCCTCTCATGAACCAGTCCAAGAGAATGAGTGTGCCTTATTTACAAAGACTACAACATAATTTTTGAAAAGAGCAAGAAATACGGCTGGTTACTCATTCAATAGAAACTGTTATGCAACCAATGTCTTTCAAAAGCAAGCTGCGTTTGGGATAGTCAATCAAACATTGGAAAAAAAGGGTAATCAATGAATACGTAACTTTTCTTGCCTTTTGTTGGACTGTGATTACTAAAAAATGTCTAAATTTCAACAAAAAACAAGCATGAATATTGTCGGACAAAAACTAAGGACCAATTTAGCATTAACCTACATTGAAACTTACACATTGAACCCCCTCTAAAAACCTGTTTAAGAGAGAAGTCCTTGGAGAATTTTTTGTAGACATAATAAAAAGTTTCACCCCTTCTTGCCCCATTGGTACAGCCTGTTCACGTGGTACGTACAGAGCCAGCCAGCCAGCCAGACCAACTTGAAAAATGAAGAAACCTTTGTTGACAGTTTTCATGACAGTTTTGACTGACGGTTTCTAATATCACAAACTGAAATGAGGGGAACGAGGATTCAGATGATTATAAATAAGCATGGAAAATATTAATATGCCCCTCAATGATTCTTCTTTTATCCCTTAATGAACACCAACTAATGTTGTTGTTTTTATAGCTGAAGCGTTTCAACTTATACTATAATTTCATCACTAGTTTTATTCCATTTCATATTGTTTTTCGATGAAACATTTCCGCTATTTCATTATTAGTTTTATTCCGTCTCGTTACTGTTGTTTCTTAGATGAAGTATTTTCTCAATTATTATTTTATTACCAGATTTACTCCGGTTTATTACTGTAGTTATTTAATTGAAGCTCTTTTTTTAGCCTATGTTATTATTTCATTATTGCATTTATTCCATCTTATCATTGTTGCCTTTTTAGATGATGCATTTTCACCAATTATTTTACTCTAGCTACATCAGAGAGCACAAATCGGAGAATAAAGATATGGCTTCTGACTATATCTGCACGCTTATTTCACACCTTTTCAGGTGTGGAATAAGCATACAAATATATAATCACTTTTGCAACGAAAAGGCAGATGGCGTTGGATGCAAGTTCAAGTTCCGCGTACTTCTTTATTTTCCGATTACGCACCGTTTATTGTAACAACCGAGGAGCTAGATCTGATAAGAAAGTAAAATAAAGTAAGACGAGGTAACACTACTTATAAAGTAGATAAGGATTAAATTCTGATGATGATGCTAATGAACACCGAAATCTCTACAAAATCATCCATCTGCGTATCAATTAAGTATTACTTACTTATAAGATATCCCTTCATTATTCCTGTTTTACGTTACTTTTATAAGAATTGTGTAAATGAAGAAAGAATTTTAAACAAAATCAAGAACGCCACACTGTGTCATGATGGATTGCAAACTACACTAGTTATACAGTAGTTGTGATTTTGATGCTCACTAGGTGTCACATACTTATGACTCTGTGCTATGCTAAGAAAATTTTGCTTTTGGTCCAATGGTTAGCAATGAAAGTTCGATCTTGACAGAGTGTTTGATTCTTGTGGCGTCGTGCTAGACTAAGCCAGGCTTATAAACTAGCTTTGGAGCATTGGTTAGCAAACTCGTCTCGTTGGACATTAGTACCGTAACTACAACTTGTGACTTTGTCCCTTAGTAAATAACTATATTTTAAAAATCAATCACATTTTCTTTTGTTCTCATTAAATATTGATTACTCTCAGATGTGTTCTCCGTATTATTTCTTCCGTTCAGATAAAAAAAAAAAGTAGGGCTTCATTGCTGCAAAAGGAACAATAAAAGGAATGACTGATCTGTTCCAAAGAGTACCCAGACAAACCACAATCGTTCAGGGTAGATGGTCTATGGTAGACGCAACCAAAATAGAACTTTTGAGCAGAGCACACCAGAAATTAATTTATTGGGCATAAAATAAAGTTCATAAGGAAAAGAAAACCCTGCCTAAAGTTAAGCATGGTGAAGGATTCGTAGTATGGGCCTGCTTTGCTGGCTCTGGTACTGGAGGCTTTGACTATGTCATGAGAATCATGGAATCAAAGGATTACCGAATCGTTTTAGAGCTAAATCTGTAAGAAAACTGGGTTTCTTGTGAAGATTATAGGCACTACAGCACGATAAAAGCATATATCGAAAGCACAAAAGAATGATTGAAAAAGAAATAATGCATTGCTTTAAACTGACCAGAAAACTCAATCCAATTGAAAATATCTTTGGAAAGAGCATCTGGAGCCATGATTCCCACGTGTACAGTGCACTGCATGGGTCTTGCAAATATTCAAGAGCTTGAATGAAATGCGAAGAAAAAATAGAGGCAACTACCTGTTGACAAGTGTGATGAACTAATAGATGACTACGGAATATTTTTGAGGCAGACACCTTTGCTTAAAGAAGAGGGGCACCACAGTTTAAATGCAGTTTCCGTGTTAAAGTATTAAAAGTTATTTGAATTGTTTTACATGAAACTTTGGATCAAAGATTTTTTCCTTTTTATATATAGTTAATTCAAACATATCAAGGAAGGGTGCCAACATTACTACCCAGGTCATATTTCAATTTCTTCTATGAAATTACTACATGTATGTGGAAAAATAATGGCAACTTGTTGAACTGTATTGGACATCGTATCAAAATATTCTGCTAGATTTGCCGGTTGAAAAAAACAATTCAAGGGTTCCAAAATCATGACCAGCACTATAATATATATATATATATATATATATATATATATATATATATATATACATATATATATATATATATATATATATACATATATATATATATATATATATATATATATATATATATATATATATATATATATATATATATATATATATTCTACAGCTACAAATATACGGGCAACATATGCTCACTTGATGTGAGACGATGCCATCTGCATGTAAATCATGCTACCGGGGCAGTTGAGTTACGTACATCTGGTCAAATCGGTGCCCTTACTAGACGATGGCGATCTCAAGCAGATTATACATTTCCGAATGCACACATTCACACATTCCAATTATACGCCTCACATTTATGTATACATCTGTCAATTCCGATGTCGTGCAAGCGAGGTTCCTATATAATATTTTTGTACAATGTTGTCAGAAGCAAAAAAGATACGTAGACTTTGAGTAATTATTTTTGAGCGAGAGAAAAGAACAAATTTGTCACCAAACTAATTTTTAGAACATACCTTCAACCTTCAATTCTAACCTGTCCTGAATTAACCACAAGGCAAAATTAAGCACGTGCTTATGACATCAAAGGAGGAAGGGGGTGCCTTAGGTTTCTTGCATTTTCCAACGTAAAATTATTAAAAGTTGTTCGAATTGTTTAGCATGAAAGTTTTTCTTTTATATACAGAGTCAATTCTAACATTGAAATGATTCAATCGTCCACATGAATACTGATGTAGAAAACTTCTTTATTCTTTCTGTCTTTCTTTCTTTCTTTCTTCGTACACATTCTTCATCCTAACATTGTTTCTCTCTTCTTTTTTCCTTTCTTATTTTTAACTTTTCTTTCTTTCTTTTATGCCACCCATCTTTTTAATTTCTGCTTCTCTTCTTTTTTTCTTTTTTATTTCCTTTAGTTTTTTTTTCAACTAATTCTAACCACTTTCTTCTTCTTCTTCTTCTTCTTTGCTTTTTTTCTCTTTCCACATCTCTTCTTTACAGCTACTTTTCCTTTTTTTATTTTCTTTCTTTTTTCTCTTCTCTCCACTCTCTCCTTTATAACCATTTTCTCCCTTTCTTTCTCCTTTCTTTCTCCTTTCTTTCTTCCGTTCTTCCTTTGTTTTCACACACTATTTCTAATTACCGTTCCTTTCTCCTTTTTATCTCTCCCTCTTTCAGATACGGTCCCTTTTTTTCTACACTTTCACTCAAAATGTACATTCTTCACACTTCTTTTTTTTTTCTTTTTTCATTCGTTTCTTTTTTGTTGATCGTTTCCAATATTTCATAAGAACATACGCACAAAATATCAAATTATGCAATAACCAAGACAAAACAAGAAATACTAAATTCCATGACTAGTACACCCTTACTTAACAAGGATTCAAGTCACAGGTCAAAAATTAGTGCGTATCCATAGTCAATCGTGATACTACGAGGCAAATACAATGGCAATGGTAGATACTTAAATTCATAGTTCTGAACTTCAACCTACTGTGTATGGACTTGTCGACTTTACTAAATGAGCCACGCACTCACCCGGAGACACTGATCTGAATAGATCAGCCGGAGTTATTAAATCAACCCAAGACGGAATATGAACCGAGGAAATGGATCTAGTTTGTTTATTTCCCCAGTCACCGGTTGAGTCTTAACGTAAACGTCTCAGATGTCTTCCAGGAGATGACATGAAGGAGTCAGGAAGACTTGAAGACGATTATCAATCTAAAGGAACTATACGACTCTTAAGAATCATTTATATACGATTTTGTTCACATTCACTTCAGAAACTACGGTAAAGCATAATGTGTACTGGAAAGCACTCAGAGAGTGCATACTTTGGCCAACGCCATTGTCACAAAAAAACTGAATGAAAATCAATCTCTATGTAACTACGTTGCAGGCAAGGTATCTGTAAAAATCCCGGATTCCACTCTAAGATTTAATAAATTATCCCTTTGGCCATGGCTCCCCATCCTTGTACAAAATTTCATGGAAATCTCTATAGAGCGTTTTGAGATATAGGGTTGACAAACATGGATGAATACATAAATGTATGGAAAAAAAATCAAAAATATCTCTCAATCAGAAAATAAAAAGGAAGGGTTCAGTTTGACAGTATAGTTACATTGTAAATATATACCCCCGGTGAAACCTTCAAGACTTATTTTTTTCCCAAACTGACTAATTTTCTGAGGGAACGAAAGTTTTATGGGTTGAAAGTAAAAGAATTTACTTGCAAAAATCTTATTTTTCTATTGTTAAGAAGCTGGACCTCTTTCGTTCAGTAGTGCCACTTTGGAAAAGTCATTATCATTCAAAATGTTTGTTAAACAATTGAAGTCGTTCTTAGTGTTGCTTATAACGTTATCACATAATGTGTAAATGTGGTATTATTTGTATGTGTGCGAGTGTGTGTTTGTTTGATTGGGGAGCGTATGGGAGTAGTGTGGGGGCTGAGTACTAAGTGCCCCTCAAAGTTCGGAAAGTTTGAACAGTGCAAACGATCCGAATATAGAGTGGAGTTTTACATAGGATCTTGAAAAAAAAACTGCCCTTGTCGTATTATACAATCCCGAGGGGACCATTTTGAAGAAAATTGCGGTAAACAAGGTGTATTCTTCTAGTAAAAAATTATCATGGTCTAATTACCGGTAGCACCTTGTATGGCTGGTGTATGTACGGCTCATAAGTTCGATTTAATTCATGTGATTTGTGCAGATGTGTGTGTGTGTGTGTGTGGTGCACACGTAGGTCAGCTATGTTTTCCTTTTTCTTTTTCGACTACATCTCTTTTTTTAATTCTTTGTTTTCCTTCTTTGTCATCTCGTTCTTCATTGGTTATTTTTCTTTCCTTCTATCCTTCTTCTATGATGCTTCGTCTTCCATTTTCTTCTCCTTTCCTATTTCTTTCTCTTTTCCTTTCTTCTTTCCTTCTCTTGTGGCACTTTTGTGGTTTTCTTCTATTTTCCTCCATATATGTCCCTTTTTTCGTCTTTCCCTTTTCTTTTCTGAACACATTTGTCCGTATCTCAAGATGATAAAGAATTTTTTTTCTTCCGATGAGAACACTTACAAAAAATCTCGGTTGCATCTCGATACGAACTGCAGACAGCATTTCTTTTCAAACGCAGTCGGGTGTACTGTATGCAGAGTGGATCCCCAGTGCCAAAGTGAGTCCCCTTTGTAACATTCTCGCGAGAACGAGAGTTCATACAGAACGCTATCATCGAGACGAAATGGAAGGATATACTAATTTTCCCTTCACTGCTCACATTATACTTCTCTATCAATCACTCGATGTTCGACTCCTAAGAATATACCCTATTTCTTGAAATCCAATGAAAAGAATTCTTTCCGGTCTTATTGAAGCTCCAGAAACTTTTTCAACGTCAAAGATCTATGCATTTCTCACTCTTCTATCTCTTCTTTTCTTCCATTCTTTCTCTTCTCTCTCTCTTTCTCTCTCACAAATGTCTTCGCTCATTAAATATTTCCGACTCGTAGTTTTGACGGAATCAACAACCTTCTTCTTTCATTTGCTTCAGGACAGACGGACGCCCGACCAAAAGAAACTAACAATGGTCAGAAGAAAAGATGGAAGGTCCAGGCACAAATCTTCTGGAAAAAAATGGAACACCTGGCTATTGGTAAAAGAAAAAAAGAATTCTACCTTGTACAACGCTTTTACACCAAAATATATCGAGTGGGCACGCTTTGTTAAAAGAGAATTTCTGGTGAAAGGGCTTCTGGGTAATTTTACGCTTAAACTCACGGTAATATATACTCAATCACACACACGTATACGTACACATTAGATAGATAGATAGATAGATAGATAGATAGATAGATAGATAGATGTGTGTGTGTGTGTGTGTATGTGCGTGCACGCGTCTTCCTCCGAGAACTTATCATGATTGTTTTACGTATTTATTTTCGCACACAAGTATATAACTGATCCCCTGTCAAGGCTGACAATGTCTGTAACGGCTTTTTTACTGATGCCTTTCTTTGAGCGGAAAGGTAGTTATGAGAAAATAGATCCTCCAGCTGATTTAAACCAGCAGCAATTTGAACATTTTTACTTCAAAATCTCAATTGTACCATAAATCTTTGTCGCTCTGACATCTGAATGGTCCATGTCGGTGTGATTACGATAGCAATATAAAAAAAAAAAAACAACATAGAGATAAAGGTCATGTTCAAAATTCGCTGAAAATTATGGCGTAAACCTCAAGAATGCCAGAGAAGGTCGAGAAACTAAAGTGCAAATACTCCAGGGAACGATGACAATGCTTCACGTTAGCAATTCTGACAATCCTTGTGGGGACGAAGAATGCAACAGCTGAAACGTTGCGAAAAAAAAAATGAAGAATCAAGGCGATAAGTGCAAGTATACCATGAAATTTATTAAAAAAAAACTGTCAACAGAAAATGTACTGTTGCCCAAAAAAAACTGAGGAGGTCAAAAACTGCTCGAAACGTCGCACTAAAAACACTGTCGATGAGAATGTTTCTTGAATTGATTTGTACATATAATGCTGTTAAAAAAATAAGCTACTAAACTAATGTTCTTATGCTGGCAACGGCATCAGCCGTTCTTTTCCTGAGCTTTACTTACCGCAAGTTAATGATGTTTAATTTTTCGAGGTTCGTGATAGAGATGCAGAGGCGACGAGCACGCAAAGCGTCGCCGCTCAGCCATATTCTGAAAGGACAGAGGATAGATTCATGCCTTTCCCAAGGGAATTAGTACCTGTCTCAGTCGCAGTTCGAACTCGACTCGCCAACTTCATTTTCCGCGCTGCATACCGATCGACCATCAGCACTTTCTCTTTTCAAAATCCAACCCATAATGAACCTGTGTTCTACATGGTGAAGGTGGATTACAGTCAAGTCACACTGAAAGCACCAGTTCTTGTGAGATCAGCTGGGTTAAGCAGTGACTGACCTGCTCATTACTTACATTGGTTACCACTAGGTACTGTGAGCAAGCTGATGCCTGAATGTTAGAAGTAAAGCCTAGTAAGTAACTACGTGAAAGTCAGTCTTGAGGGTCAATCTTGAGATCCACGAATCTCCGCAAGGGAGACCAGGGCCAGACTCAAGAAAAGTTCGTCTTGGTCTGCAAACTGAGAAGTATGCAACGTGCGCATGAGAGAATCATGCTCAACCTTACATGGAGAGATCAAAAGACGGTACAGTATATAAGGAAGAAAACGGGTGTCCGTGACATCATAGAAACTATTGAAAAACTCAAATGGCCAAAATGAAAGACAACTGATGGACATCACGTCTCACAACATGGATCCCCAGAGATCACATAAGAAACCGAGGCCGACAGAACACAAGATGGAGAGATGAACTGGACTGATTCAGGAAATACTTGCTCTGCGACCTCCCTGATAAAGATTTGTGGCGAATCCTGGGGAAGGTCTATGTCCAACGACGGACGTTAAAAGACTGATGATGATGATGATGATGATGATGATGATGTATACCAATGCATGATGTATGCTGCAAAAATGTGAGTCTTCGCTTTAATCTAAGAAAAAAAGAAGTTCCTCAATATATTTATTAAATCTACATATATGTATGAGTTGTAAGTTTCTCCAAGTAAATAACACACCAGAATGACACCTGTTCAACCCCAAAGGTCATAATAGATCTGAAGAAATGTAGATAGAGGGATTGCAATGACCAAGGAGATTTTTATCTACCAATGGGAACTAATAAAGACTGACTGTGAACAAATCTTCAAATTAGTTGAGCCGAGGTCGAGGTCAGGAAAAATATGGTGGGAAAATTACCCGTGCCGAACAGATGGGCCTTTGTTTGGTTAAGTCAGGAATGCTTCATTTCACAGTAACATCATTGTTAAATATGAGAAAAATTGTAAACACGATTAACACGCACTCATACACAAGTATACATGGATTATAAATTGCGTCATATTACACAGAAATTCATTTGAGATGATCTCCCGTCGTTACACGGTTAATGAATCACTTGCCCTAGGCAACGTGAATAGAATAGACAATTAAAGAAAATAGGGCTGCTACAGGAATCAAACAGATAGAGTAGCTGCATCAACATAGCGATGCTTTTACAATTGAGCTAAACAGCCGCCGGTAATGTAAAAGCCCAAATAACCGCTTTCACACCAAATCTCATCTCGTTTATTCTCGATCTATTCGTCTCTGTCAACGCAACAATTTACGTTGTCTAGGGTGAGTGATACATTAATCGTGTAACGACGGGATATCATATCAAATTAGTTTCTATGTGAGATAAGGCAATTTATAATTCATGTTGTCGGACTAAATATGTCCATTTCTTAACACACATGTGTAATCTAGCCGAGAAGGCATAACGTCTTCAGATAGATTTTATTGCTGCATTCAAAAACAGTATATGTTTACTTGTACTGTCTACATATTCATATATGTAAGCATCCAGAATGTAAGAGTACTCACATATGCAACGCCATATTAAGACATGACTTTGGGGTCTGCAGCCCAGGGGCTCCCATCACCTAGAGGACCTCCAGAAATTAAGTGAAAAGTTATTCAATTTGTAAATGTTTGATCAAAGTGCAAGTACTCTAAATCAGCTATTAAAGAAAAGGTCAAATCAATATAGTCCCTATATATTTGTAGTAAACATACAGCGGGGGAAAAAACGTGTGTATGTATACAAATCGTACGACGGTTTTTGACGACCAAAATGACTAAAACAGGCTTGCACACGAAACAATTGAAAATGATGTTCCCCAAACTTACAATTCATTAATGTTTTAGAGAAATTTGATTTTTAAGAAATTACGCACAGCAAATGTTCGAATTTTAATTGTTGCTTGCTTTGTAAGAATACACGTAATTTTTCTTTAACTTTTTCTTTTCTTTTGAAACTACCACTGGGGCCTAACAGCCTGGCCCCGAGGCATATAAATACAGCATTACACAAACACGCACACAAACACTCTCTCTCTCTCTCTCTCTCTCACACACACACACACACACGCGTATATATATGTGTGTATATATAAAGTATATATCATAATGGTAATCATCGGCACAGAAGCGCAAATATAAAGATGTATATTCTACGTATATCCGTCATATATATATATATATATATATATATATATATATATATATATATATATATATATGACACGACCCTAAAAATGATAAAACTAAGTATCAAAATTACAGCTTGAGGGAGATGGTGCTGAATCAGCACTGTTGAGGAGCAATGTTAATACAACTCTTTTGCTTTCAAATCCCCGAAACCGTTACACGTTAAACAACTGATGATCCCAACAAGACAAAGTTACTTGTAGAACCATATGTAATTCTGAGTGAAACATAAAACGCCAAAAGGTTTACATGGATTGCCGAAACAGATTTTCAGAAATATTGACTGATATAAAAAGTTGAAATTTTCTTTTTTATCCTCAGTGTTAAAAGCTCGAAAGCTTTTTAAAAAAACACACACACACACACACACACACACACACATATATATATATATATATATATATATATATATATATATATATATATATATATATATATATATATATACTTACATTTCCATAATTTGCATATATTTGTGTGCGATTGTGTGTTTCTATGTATACATTACCATCTCTCTTCACAAAAGCGTGTGTCTGAGCGATAGAGAATCCATTTCCCTGTTTTTTAGCATCATTCACTGTTATCTCATTCAAAGACCATTCATATATTCTATCTCACTGCTTACAGTCTTTTCGGCGTGGCGATAGCTACCCCGCCTATGACCTTAGCTATCTGGCGCCAACGATAAACTCAGGATCTTATATTTTCTCAAACGCTGTGAGAAAATGATCCTTTCAATCTAGCCAAAAATTCTTAGCATCTTTGGTAAATACATAGGCGCACACACGTAAACACACATACACACACACACACACATACACCATATATATATATATATATATATATATATATATATATATATATATATATATATATATATATTCTTGTGCGGTGACGGGCCTACTCATTACTTACATGGGTGACCACTTAAAAACAGTCGGTACCGTCAGCAACCATATACGGATTCAAAACCACAAACAAATATACGTAAATTATGAAAATTTATGTGTGTATTAAGATGTACATATACATGCAAGATAACAAACATTCGTTAGTTTTATAATATATATATATGTATATTTATATATATATATATATATATATATATATATATATATATATATATATATATATATATATATATATATATATATATAAAATTTTACAGGAATCTTAGTTTTAAAGAAGCATATGAGATAATATAGTGAATAGTTTTATTATTAGGAAAAGTACCAGTGATATACAATTCATGGTTCTAGTTAGCATTACAGCTACACTTTTAAAAGCCGCCCCCCTCAAACCAACCAAAAAACTTCAAGCAGAAATGAACTGTATCTAAACCTGAAATGGTGTGAAAAGATTGGGAGACAAGTGTTGGTTGTAATGTAGGGTGCAATCGACAAAAGGTCAGACCTAAAGAGAAGGGAAATATCGGATCTAAAATGCAGCCCCTAATCATCTAATTTTTGTTAAAGGGGGATTCTTAGACTTTTAATCATAACAACAATTCTGAAGAATTCTTCTCTCGCAACTGCCAATATTTTTCGGGGACTTTGATGCTCTGATAGATTGAAAGCACATGAAATTAAAATTAAAAAAAAAAAGAATAAAAAGCTTTCACTAGTCTCTTTGGGAGTTTGAACTCGTTCCGATTCTTGCCACTAGACAATTGTTGCTAACAATACTTTTCTCAACATAAATGGATGTTTAAATGGAAATTTACAAATTAGGGCTGAAATTAGCTTTGACCTTATATTTTGACTTTGGAAGTTGGCACCACTTATCTTATGTTGATCCTGGAGTCAAGTTACCCCTATAGACAAATTTACAGCCCTTAGGAGTCTATGAGACATACGCATGCAGGACAACAAACGGACATTAGTCGGACGTAGTATGAGAGAGTGTGTCAGAGAGAGAGAGAGAGAGAGAGAGATGAGTGAACTGATATTCATAAATAGATTTTGCTGGAAGAGAGAAACGAAGCATATTTAGTGGGTGATGTGTGATGTGTTTCGGTAAATGTGTAGATACGGAAGCAGTTTTCCTCACGACTCGCCTGCAGACCCGAGACAAAAGTTCACTTTGATCATTTACTCCGTCCAATGGCATTGGCAAGTTGTCATCTTCTGACTTTGTGGCAGAGGCCAGCGGAAGCTGGGACGTCAAAGAACACTGGAGAATTCTTTAAGATTGCGTTGAGGCAAGCTAGTAGATTATGAAGCTGAAAAATGGCACTGAGTTACCCTGCCATAAATGTTCAACATATCACCATTGCAAATGCACTCAATCGTTTTTAGTTGCAACCTATGTGCCGGGGCTCTAATTTATTTTCTTTTATCATAACTAGCATAGTACTCGGCAAAAATGACGGGATCTCCTCATGTTGTCTACGATTTGAATAATATTTTAGAATATTCGTATCTTTTAACATCGTTTCAAAAAAAGTATATTATAGGGCTTGATTTTTAAAATATCGTATCCAAAAATAAGATACGATGAAATGTTCGTCTTACCCTTTCGAAAGGCGTTTTACCTTAGTTGGTGCCTAAAAAAAAAAAAAAAAATTCCAAGTGAAGTTCAAACGATAGCCAATTTCTTTTGATTTAGGGAAACAATCACCGCTGCTGCCCACCTTCAGTCTCTCTTCCTATTTCTTAAACTTACGCACAAACCCAAAGCTGAAGCAATCAGTCACACTCTAACTGCTGCCCACAATTCAATCACATAAGTATTGCTATCTTCTTTTTTCAGTCAGCTTTAAATATAGGAATAGAATATGAAACTTATCTTTCTGCCGCCACTGTTTTACCTGAAGAGATAAATAAACCAACAAACTTGATTAAGTAGCCTTTGAGTGAATAAATTATTATCATTATTATTATTATTGTTGTTGTTGTTGTGGTTGTGGTGGTTGTTATTGCTGCATACATAAGTCTGTTCATAACAAATTTCTGGCGGTTATTGCTTAAGATTTAGTGAGAGCAAGTCTCTTCAAATCTCCAGCACTTTTCTTTGTACCCTTGCAGACCCCAACAGCACCGTGGTCACGGCAGTTTCAAATCTTCTTCGAATTTCTGATTCATCCAATGTCGAATATGATGATTTTGACACTGTTCCAAGTATCATATCGCGATACACGTATTGTGCTTTGAAAACAAAGAAGGAAATGATTGACAGGGACCAATGCAAGCATCATTGACATAAAAAGAAAGGGTTATCATAAGTATTATATAAATGCATTACTAATTATTTTACTACAGAAATGCATGGTAAATCAAAAAGAAAGAGATTGCGGTGACCAGGAATTATTGCAAGTGTTACTGACAGAATAGGGCTATTGTACGCCTAATTTAAATGCATTGCTAATGATTTCAACATTGAAATTCATTGAAAACCAAGAAAAAAGGGATTGTCAGAGGTAGGGAATTAATGCAAGCTTTACTGACAGAATAGAGCTTTTTTACATGAATAATTTATTTGTGGTCTCATGAAAGAGATTGGAATCTTTGAAAGGAGCCTCTTGGTTACTGGTGATGTCAAGGAGAAAAGATAATGATAACAATAATGAGAAGAAGAAAAAGAAATAAAAGAAGAAGAAGAAATCTTCTGTCAATGGAGTTGACAGTAGAAGGAAACTCAATGAACCATTGGTTAAATTTCGTGCTTACTGAACGATGTTCCACGGTCAGGTAGTTACTGACTGAAAAGAGCTATTATAAGTATAATAAATGTATGACTAACTGGCTTTCTCGAAACGAGAAAAAAATCATTATTAAGCACTACTGACATTTTTTTTTAGACAAGAAATTCTCCATTTAACAAAGTACCTCAAGATAAAACATTCAAATTGATATTTACTAAGCCTAGCATAATCTGGCACGAGGTCAGATGGAGGCAAATAAGGCCGGAAGATTGTATTACGCCAATTCTGCAAATGAAAATTGCCTGCATGTCTTGGAAATCTGAACACCGGCTCCTGATAACAGAGAGGAAAGAAGACCCTTACATCCATAAGTTATCTGGATAATCGACTGTAAATATTAAAAAGTGTTCATGCCTTATTCTCTCACTGATGTTTAGCAGGCAGCGTGTGCAAAACTCTTACGTTGTGCAAATCTTTTTCAGTTATAAAAGCATGTGCGCACTTTTGAATTCGAGATTACGAATCAAAATTCTTTAAAAATGAATAAATGAATAAATAAATAGATAAATCAGTAAGCTATCAACAGAATTTTGAACTTTCTTGTGCACATTAATATTCTTTGTGTGCTGGTTACAAAGCTTGTGCGCGTCGATGTATCATTGAAATCTATTCGATGGAAAAATACGCATTTAGCTTACAGATTATTTTGAATATTGTCTGCTTTGTCGTTAAAATAATTATATATTTTATCTCTGTGCCAAAGATCAGTGTATATGTATATGTATAAAGGCCGGTAGCAGCCCATTTCTTTAATTATTTTTTTTCCTATTTACGCTGTTGAGGCCAACTGGCATATTCCCCGTGTAAAAACAGGATGTCGGTCCAAATAGCGTTTCAAATGAAAATAATGGATTATGTCGGATTATATATCCATTTCTTTATAATATATAATTAATTGTTCTATCATATGAGTTGCACTACAACTTATTCCAATGTTTCAATGCGATTGCATATTATAATTCAGTATCAACTCTCTCTTTTGCTATATATATATATATATATATATATATATATATATATATATATATATGAAAGATGTTATATATACATGGCAATATGTAAACATACGATGTATTATATGAATAAAAATGTTATATATGATATATGCATATTAGTAAATAGTATTATGTATATAATGTATATGTATATACATGTATACATTAGTATGTGAATAAAGAAAGACAGTTATGGAATTGAATTCTTGTCCAGCCGAATTATTTACATTGGTGAGTGAAAAGATAGTGATGATCGGAAAATAAGGAAATGAACTCCACATTTTTCATGGGAGCATCCGAACAGTTTAGGTTTGCTGCAGCCGCTTGAGCTACCAGGACCCTTAAAACCAGCGAAGGTCTAAATAACTCACTTGATTCATTCCACCCTTCTTCAGTCGCAGGCCTGTTTTGTTTTTGTTTTCTATTAGTCCCAGAACTACACACACACACACGCACACACACACACCGGGAAAGGATCCCATCTTCAGTAGCATGTGTGATCCTTCTATCAGGCCTCCGTAGAAAAGATTTAGTATCAAATGTTTTGCCTCGAAGCAAAAATGAAAATCAAAAATGAAAATTCATGGGAGGTCATAATGGTGAGTTTGTTAAGTTTCAAGACTGTTTTCTATACGTGAAAGTATTTTGAAAGTAGTTAGGATAGATTTTTTGGTGGATGTAGTAGCTGTAGTTATGGGTGTTTTATTGGTAGTTTTGGTCAAGGGGACGGATATTCTTTAGAATTGGTTGTCATGCTAACTGGGAATCTAGGTCATGGTCCAGTGCCAAGCTACTTGGGTACTTAGTAAGGTAATACAAAGTCCCTGCATATATATGTTTATATGCTAAATTACCCATAGGTGCGTACATGCTTATATATACATATTGAGACAGAGACACACAGAGAGAGACACACAGAGAGACAGAGAGAGAGAGAGATAAGAGAGTTGGCATGTTGTTTGGTGGAAGAAACCCGATAGACCAAGTTTTATAATATGTTTTAAATAAATAATTTGCCTGGAATTAGAGCATAAACATTTTTAATTTCTATCTCATGATGAAACATTCTCATATTTCCCCTCTGAGATCAACTATTAATGCATCGAGAATTTTCTACATCCCTGATTTCATATATGTATTTATTTATGGTTATTGGAATAAAGTTTATATACATAAAAAAAAATCAACGTATGATGAAAGGGTCCTTTTTCTCATCGCGTTTTTTTTTTATAGTTTTTCTTTCTTTCTCCCCTTTTCTCATTTTCATAAACATATTTTTTCATTTGAAATATGTATGTTGGTACGCCAGAAACTGCCAACAAAACCTGTCAACTTTGGTCTCTTCAGTTTTTTAAGTCATTCCGGCTGGTTGCTTCATTGACTAACTGGCTGACTCGTATATGTATATTTCACGTGTACATGAAGCTAGATGGCTGAAAATTCAAACATGTGCAAGAAAAATAAGCAACTATATAAAAAAAATTCTCCCCAATAGCCTTTATAGAGATATATCTATGATAAATCGATCTTTTACTTTGTGTTTTACAGGCTTCACGCTTGTATTTTGAAAATTCGGACTTTCTTTAGTGATTGTTGGTCAATAGAGGACGGAAGAAATAACTCAATAATTGATCACCCTTTTTTCCAATTTTTCTATTCATTCACTCCAAACACGGCATACTGCCAAAATATGTTGGTCACCGACGGTTTTTATAGAGTGACTAACTAGACCTGTTTTTTTTATCATTTCATACAAATTCATAGTATCTTCATTAAGTATTTTTCATAGCTTTCTATAACCTTAAGCTATTTCAAGTAAATTGTGTATTTCGACTTGATAAAGAATGGTCATGAATAAACCACATGTGGAAGAACTTCCTATCCCAGCTCCATGATCTTCTCATGCGTCTCAGTTATAACTGGAGGACTCGCCTAGATATGTGACCAAATTGCTCGTTGACTGTCTTGCCCAGAAAAAAAAGATGTTTCCTATTACAATGCGTCGTTCAAACGAGCCATTTGTTAATTGTAGTGTAGTGTTGTTTGTCAAGGTACCTACACTAGTAATGAAAGAATTCCGTTTGAATCCCAACAAACACAAATGAAAAATTTGTTTTTGCAATAGATTCTATTCACGTTTAGATGTTGAATTTATTTCAAAGTGTTTTTCGAATGATTGAACAATTTTGTGTTGTTTGGGATGTTGAACAAATGTTTCTTTCAAATAACGCATTCCATTGAACATATTTTGAAGTGAACAAATAGCTGGTTCAAATAACGCGCTCCAATAGGAAAGATTTTGTTGAATCAAACACGATTTTTCGTGATATCGGGTTATCACCTATCTTTCATCGCCAGTGACAATATTTTATTTGGATCGATAAGAAAAAGGAATATTAGTGTTTAAACGTCAACCGATGTTCGTTTCATCAAGTTTATGTGGAACTTATTGTCCTTGCTTCTCATTTTTCTTCGCCGATAAACGACGTATTGCAGTTGACTGATTTCAAAAGGAATAGACAGGTGAGTGAACTTCATAAACACTTCTAAGATTTCCGCAACATTGTACAAAAGATGTTTCTGGGACGCTATGCACCAATGAAATAGATATATGAGGTATGAAACTGATCTTCTGTCCAAAACGTTAATACTACTGGGTCATATCTGATGACATATCAGATATATGCCCACAAAAATATTCAATTCGATCCTCCATTTCAGTTGTCTTTTTTTTTCTCTTCCTTTTCTCTTAACTCCTCTTTCTTTCTTTCTCTCTGTCTCTGTCTCCCTCTCTGTCTCTGTCTCTGTCTGTCTGTCTCTCTCTCTCTCTCTCTCTATCTCTCTCTATGGGTGAACACACTCCTGTAGAATTTCCGTCGTCATGAAGATGCCATTGACTGAGCTTGTGTACTGTGTGATCGTCACCTCCACATTTGCCGAACGAGTCATTCTTCACATCCCATGCGGTGTTTTCTTGGCGAAACATCGCCTTAACTAGGTCCGCCAGAACCCACACTCCATATTTGGCTCCTGAGACCGTGGTCAAGATTAGAGGACTTTGCAAACTCTTTCGAATAGTGGAAAGGATGACGGAATATTCGGGTGAAGTTCGAAGGGCAGCAATTTGAAAAGGACCAAGGATGGGTATTCTTATTTTATCTTAAGTCGATGAATATTTGTGTGCTTGTGTGTCTACTTCCCGCTTTTATTTCCGCCTCTTTCTCTTCCTGAACCCAGTAAGAACATAAATATATAAATCTTTTCTCTGAATACTTCATCTTTATTGTTCGAAACAAATTAATCTTAGCCACGACGACTGGCGTTCAGAAAAGATACACCTTTTTCTTTGACTCCTCAATTCCAGCACGAAATTCTAAATATAACTGCATTCATCACGTCTACCCACCCACCCTCCGCACATCCTCGTCTTATTTTATTTATTTGATAAAACATTCGCTGTTATTGCTTTTTCTCTCTTTCAGATTGATCCTAGCCAAACTTGAAAAATTATCAGATTAAAACTTCTCCGAACTTTCGGGAAATAAGCAGAGACTCGCCCTCTGTACGACTTCCACCTCCATTACTTGAGCCGAGATTGAGGAATACCGTGAAATATCTAAAATAAAACAAAACAAAAAATGTATTGTGTGCTGATCTCAATTTTTAAACAAGGAAGTTGTATAAGGGACTATTAAATTCAGTTTTTAGATGCATGAGCAATTTTTCTTAAAATCCGATTTTCTCCAAACATAACAAAGTCAACTTTTTATTTCATATACGACAATTCAATTTCATATTTGATTTGATTTTTATTTTCCTTGCAAACAATGGAAGGTCCGCGTAGTTTACAGTTTCCTTTAGTATAAAACAACACTCCTTTATGAGTATTGCTTTGGGGGGGTCTTTATGTGTATGTGCCCGTGTAAATACGCTAATTACAGATTCATAACATAAACGTCAACTTGTTATTTTTGCATTTCACTCGTAGAAGCACTTACTGTAGTAATAAATAGATGGAGTCCTACATACCCGCTCCTTGGCTGAAGCCAAAGTTACGATTGACACAACCCCTTCCTTTTGGTTTTCATATTATACAAACTAATGTCTTTTTACACCAAAGCTCTTTTGTTTCAAGATTGCTCATCTTTACCATGTGAGCACCATCGTAACTCTTTACCCTCTGTGTCTTTTCTACAGGGAGGTGGGTTGTCTGTGTTATTTGAATCATAACGTCTATACAGACTGGGGTGACGGTGACATGTGGACAGTCTTTTAGGCACCGGGGCAGCTGTATGCCCTCCATAAAAGGAGAAAGTGAAAGACATACTTAATCAAGTATTTATTTCTGATCGTCAACTGAATAAAGATTTTCCCATGACTTCAAAAACGTTTTCTCTATAAAATCAGATCTAACTCTTTAAGTTGCAAATGTCTTACTTATTATGCTTGGGCATCTTCAAGTTCTGCAGCGTGAGAAGTTATTGCATTCATTGTCTTAAAAAGAACTATGAGTTTTGATTAGCGGATGAGAGATTTTCGTGGTTGTCTCAATGTTGCCAAAGTATCGTTTGTTAGTTATAACAATAAGAGTTCTCTATACTTTATAGGTAGAAAATTTCATTTCCTCTCACGTTGAGACAAAAAAATTATAATCGTTTTTGTCTTTCATCTTGGAAACTACTATCTTGACTATGAGTTGATGAGTCATAAAATACGACAAAAGGTTCAGGCATGTACTCGATCGGAAAGTCATCTATTCCATTTTAGACAACCTAGTGTTGCCAAATAAACCGTTTTCCGGCAATTTATCCAATTAAAATCTACGATCTCCGAAGATCTTGCTAATTAAATAAAAATAAATGATAATTAGTTAGTTTAATATATTTCATTCTTATTAATAATTTGTCCCGGAATTTCAGTGATTTTATATGATAACTGGACTTTAAATGAGGATTAGAAAAAACATTTTAGCAATCAAGTTAGCTCGAAATGAAAAAAAACTCAAGCCGATTTTTGCCAGTTTCAGCTAAAGATTTTTTTGTAATGTCCTTTCTGATAAGCTGCCCTCATCTCAAATTGCTTCCAACACTCTTGTATGCTGAGGAGGTGCTACTATTGTCAGCGGTTTCCATCTTTTTAGTGAATGTGATTCGTAAGCATTTAGCTGGTTCGTCGGGACGATAATAATGTGGTCAATCATTACAGAATCGACGATGATGTGAAAGCTTGCGGCTGAGGACCGTTGTTGGAAGGACGCACCCTCCACTTGAATGCTGACTAAGGATTTGTGGGAAGAAGAAGAAGAAGAAGAAGAAGAAGAAGAAGAAGAAGAAGAAGAAGAATGGAAAGGAGAGGAAAGGAAAGGAAAGGAGAAAGGAAGGAGCTGTAAGTGTACTAAAAAATAATAATGTGAAAGAGAAGTAAAAGAAAGCGAAAAGGAAGTAAGAGGGGAAGGAGGTAGAAGGAGGGGGAGGAATGGAGAGTGAAAAAATTAACGAAAGTCGGAGACAAGAAATAAAATGACGGGAAGACGTAGAGGGGGAGAAAGAGACGAAGGAATATGGAACGATGACTAGAAGAAGCAGGGGAGAAGAAGAAAAAGGAGAAAGAAGAGAAAATGCCGACCATGCAAAGCTCATTTTCGGTTGATGGCTTGTGTGGACGGAGCATAGTTGAAATCAAATCGACCGTGAAATGCCGTGTTAACAGTACTCATAAGGACCGGCAGATGGCGTTGCGAGCGGCCGTTTCCCGCGAAAGCACGCCAAACCGACCCAGAACTTCATCATTTAAAATGACTGAGTTGGTAGCTTAGTAGTTAGACCATTTAACGGGAAAACTCAAGATTTACGGTTCAATTCCCGAGGTTGATTTTGCTTTTAAAATGTTTTTCCAAATGAGAAGCAAGACAGCGTAGAACAAACTTCATTTACTCTTTCCAATCTACCATCCTCTCCTATCAGTAAATAGAAAATGGTCAGAAGAGACCGCAATAAAGCAGAAAAAAAGAGAGGGTTAGATTCATGCCCATTGTGGGGGCGTTGGTGTGAACACGACTTTAAATACAACGATGAATATTTGTAGCTGATCCCATATTGGTCATGTGGTTCCTGTTGAACAAGGCTGACAAAGTCAAAGAAAAAATGGAATCTCTTAATCCGGTTGTATATGACGCGAATTTTAGAGTTGGCATTTAAACTTTCATACTTTTGTCATTGGGTTAGTCTTAGTAACATAATACCAAAGGGTATAACTACTTAATCTGATTGCTTGGTATGTTTGACACAGGATTTTGATATAAATATATTTATACTTGAAACGCCTTTCCTCCTCTTTCGTTGCGTATACCAAAGTACCAAAGTCAGAATGACCGACAATGAATCAAAACTTTTCACGATAACCCGAAATATAAAACGAATAAGCACTAAAAAGCACCTCAGAAGCAATCGTTATTTTTTTTAATTCGTCAGATTTTTCTTTCTTATCAGAAAAAGAATGAAACATGTTTTCTTATTATGTAAATGATTAGGTGCGGAGTGGTGTGATGAGATGCAGGGTGGTGTAACAGTTACTAGCTTGGAAAATGGAATCAGCGAACTTGGTTTGAGACCGCTTACGTTTCCTCCACAATTTCCTTGAGGGAGTCATGAATCCAGTTCTTCCCTCTCCAACTATGGATAAATAGCAGAACAGTTAGGGCAATTAGGACTGTAAGGCAGTCCAACTAAGAGAAGGTTATTCCCTCAGCAAACAAAGTAATCTGATGTCACTAAGTCTTAGACCTGTAAAGAATACAACCTTTCTCCCCTTCATGGAAAAGAGACTTCATAATTTTTCTTTCCAATATCTTTTATTGCACTTAGCCCCCTTTTATTAACTTTTACGGTAATTATAACTTTTTATTTTTAATCTATATTCATATATTTTACTGGGATACTCAAAAGATTTATCATCGCCAGACTGAAAGTACTCGGTATGATTTCATTTCAATGTCTGTTCCTTGACGTTTAAAAGATCATGTTGTGATTATGATAACAATACTATTACTAAAATATTCATTATTATTGCAATGATTGTTACAATACCTATACTTTTAATTATTACAACAATGATGATGTAATGATATAAAGATTGATGACACAAAAAAAGTCTCCCGTGTAGAGACAAAGATGAATGTGGCATAGGTTTCCAGCATTTTTTACAAAATTTTAATTCCTTTCATGTAAGGTATTTTCCAGGCTTTATATGGCCTAGGCCCCTCTCAGATCATTTGTACATTCCATTATGAAAGGACAATTTTGATTTTGATTCGATTATTTATTAGAGGAAATGATCGATATTTTGGAATTACTGAAACCTTCGTAGTGATACAGGGAGCGAAAAAACTAACGGTCTGAAAATAATATTATCTTGATGTTATACGAGGAAGAACCTCCTAACCCTGCTCCATAATTGTTTATCACGTAGCATTTGCAACTTGAGGACAAGTATTGTCATGCAGCAAAATCACTTGTCGATTCCCTTGGAATACACGAACAATTTTTCCCTCAATATATTTCGTTGAGGTTAAACCGTGAAGATTGCCCTGGATCTTGTCACAATTTTCTTCTCTTCAGCTAATAAACCCATATTTCATCTCAAGAGACACTCCTTTGATGAATGACTGGAAGAGAAAGCCAAACGTTTAAACGCTGTCTGATTTTTGTTTCCATTATTCATGCGGAACCTATTTCCCTAGGTTCTCAATTTTTCTTCCGGTTTGTAAACGACGTACTGAAATTGACGGATTACACTTACCGAGAAAACTTTAAAGAAGCATATAACATATCCTTAACATTATACACAAGATGCCCCAGTGAATTTTTTCACAAAACTAATATAGAATAGACACGACTGGATAGGAACAGTGATTCACCGAGAATTGACCCAACGATTTCGATTCGACCAGACGAACGATGTGGGCACGAATTTAAAGCTGTCACAGGTAACAGAAAATGTGAGTCTTTGAGACTTTGTAATTCGAGAGGATCACCAGGTTGACTAATTTCACGCATTACAAACAATGACAAAAAATATCAGATAGAGAATGACACCGCTTCAGGAGATCATAGAATGTAAGTGGAAAAAAGTAAAAAAGAAAAAAAGGGTTTGATAAATATCAGGATATCTTGCAAGAGATCTGAGAAAACAGTGAAGTAGAAATGTGCCCATATTTATTAGCATGCTTGTAATTGCTCGAAGACACTTGAAAAAGATTAGGAAAATTGGAAATCTGGGGGAGAATGGAAATTGTAATGTCGGGGAGAATACTGAAGGAGCAATGGGGATTTGAAAAGAATTAAAGGCACGTGATTCTCAGCAAATTATTCATAATAATGATAATGATAATAATCATGATTCAGCAAAAACCAAAAGCTTTCTTAGAAAAAAAAATTCTCTAGGAATTTGAATCCAATCCATATACCCCGTCCAAACTAGGAGACTCGATCTGATAATTGTAAACAAGGGAAAGAGGACCAATCAGATCATGGATGTGGCTGTATCAGCAGATCATAGGGTGAAGACGAAAGGAAGCGAAGTATTAAAATATACCAGACCCTTGCAAAAAGCTGTGAAAGGTAAGGTGCATGAAAGTTGATAGCTGTTATACTAGGAACCATACCGGTGACATCAGAATCAAGATTTGATGAGTTGGAAATTTGAGATCGGAGCAGTTCTTCTGACACTACAACAGCACTGGGATTCACCGGAGCTGGAGATCTGAGGAAACTAGTTATCACTCATTGATGATAACCGGCAAAAGAGGAGTCTTATCATGATGCACAAGGCCCTACGCCCCAGAGATGACACGAATAGACTGTATGGGGAAAAGGAAAAAAAGAAGCAGAGGACTCATCATTATAGATGACACTGACCAAAAGGCTAAAAAAGGATTACAAAAGTATCTGCAAGCAAGCAGTGAGGACATCATTCAAAAGAGTTACAAACGAGAGAGCAGCAAAGCAAACAACATAGAAAGAAAATAGGGATAAAATACAGAACATCACAGACAAGAAATCATTGACATGGCTACACAAAGGAAATCTGAGAAGAGAAACGGAATCACTCATCATGGCAGCTCGAAACAAACGGACCAGGACTCTTTCAGGACGAAGATCGACAAAACCGAAACAAACAGCAAATACCACCTCCGTGGAGAGAGGAACAAGATTGTAAACCACAAAGCCAGTGATTGTAGTAAACAGAGACAGTCCTGGAAAATAGAAGCCACAACTTAGTCTTGGACTTAGACATTCTAACTGACCACTCCACTAGACCGGCAAAACCAAATCAGTTTGTCATGGATATACCTGCAGATCACAGAATGAATATGAAAGAGAGGGAACAAACTTGGTAACTACCAAGATTTAGCAAGGTAACTGATGAAGGTGTGGAACCAGAAAGTTAGGATCGTACCAATAATAGTAAGTGAACTCGGAGCCGTCCCAAAGACACTGAAAACAAGATTGGAGGAGCTGAAGAAGAAGGATTAAGACTATGCCGACCACAGCACTACTGAGGTCTGCACGAATACTGAGGAGGATACAGGATTTATGCGATCTCCTGTTGTTTGCAATGGCCCAACAGCCAGGATGAAAAGGGCATGGTCGATACGATGCAAACCATAGCGCTGCTGTGATAAGTGAGGTCAATGAGAAGACGGCTGGAGACCTGGGGAGTTTTACTGTCAGTCAGCCTTCAGAGACAGGTGACTGGTTTGAAACTGCTAACTATAACACTACAGTGAACTGTGTGTTGAATAGTTGTTGTTGTTGCTGCTGCTGCTGCTGCTGCTTTTGCTGCTGCATCTGACCACAAAATAAAATTGCAGGAAACTCGATAGCCATCCAAATATTTACTCCTTGCGAGAGAACGGGGGAAAGTTGTATCATGACGGTGGCATCACTATCGGATAAACCAGAACGGTTTCAAAGAACCTTGCAAAGAAATTGGAAGAATTGAAAAACAGAAGAATCGGAGTGATTCGGGCAACATTATTAAAATCAGCTGGAGTACTGGGGAGAGTGCTGGGATATTGGAGTGACTCGCCACTACTTCTCAAGTGGAAGCCATCAGTTTCTGCTGGTGTCAACCTTGTATGAATAATAACAATAATAATGATAATAATAATAACAATAATAATGATAATAATAACAATAATAATGATAATAATAATAATAACAATAATAATGATAATAATGATAATAATGATAATAATCATTAAAATGTATGAAACAGTAAGGGAAAATCACAGACTCAAAACAAATAGACTAGTTTGAACGTAATAAGAAATGTCGGCACGTAAGAAGGCCGGCCTGAAAGAGCACTTTTCGTGAAGTAGATGAGATGGAACAAGGTGAGTAGGAATGAGATGGGATGAAATGAGGATGTAACATTTGTCACATTTACCTGAAAGACGTGATAGGTCATCAAATGTCACCCACGACAGAAACAAGGAGAAAATGGGGGGAGGGGCTAAAACAAAAACAAAAAAAAACTCGTTTCAGCAGTGAGGTATTGGGTGAGGAAAAAACAAATCTTTTGTTAAATTGCTTTTTGTTTCTCTTCATTTTTTCCTCTTCTCTTTCATTTCTCGTTAAATTTCTTCGGCTTTTTCTCCATTATTTCTCTTCTTAGAAACCATAAACCAAAACTGTCACTAAGACTGGCAACTTTTCATTTTTTTTAAATTGGTCTGACTGGCTTGTATGTATGTATGTATGCAATGTATGGACGTATGTATGTATGTATGTATAAGTATGTATGTATGAATGTATCAGGTGTACAGTCGCACCAATGGAGCTAGATGGCTGGAAATTTCAACACTTACTCAATATTATGTCTAAAAGACAGTGTTCCTTTGTATTTCGTAAATTCCCGCCTAAATAGATTTTTTAGGGGTGGGGGCATTTTGCAATGTTAGTTTATACTAGATCCATCAGTTCGTGTTCGTCAGCGGGCACGCTTATCTTTTAAAAATTCATTTTTATAAGTGATCACTGTCCAACAAAAGGTGAGAGAAGTAGCTCATTCGCTGATAACCCTCTTCTTGATTTTTAATTGATCACCCCCGACCCGATATGCTGCCAAAAGACGTTGATCACGTGACGGTTTCTATTGAGTGACTAACTAGACCTTGGTTCTTTTTTCCTGTCATTTATTTCTCTCTGTCTTTTTTCCATTTTTTGTTGTTTTTTTTTTCTCGTCTTAGTTTCAATTTTCTACTTTCACCCTATGAGTGATTTTTCTCCATTTTTCATTCGTTTCTCTTCGTCAAATTTCTTCCTTTTTTATATCTATCTATACTTTTCCTTTTTTTTTTTTCTCTTCTATTTTTTTTTCTCTTTCCATCTTTTCTTCTCTCCAATCTTTCGTCTTTTCTTTCTTCTCTTCGTTTCTCTCCCACTGTTTTGTTCCCAATTTACTTCCTTTTTTGCTTCCCTGTTTTTCCTTTTCTTTTTTTCTTCTGGTCTGTCCAGTAGATTCATTCTCCTCTTTTTCGCTAGTCTCTTTTTTCTTTTCTTTTCTCCTTCGATCTCTCTTCCCCTTCTTTCCTTCCACTCTTTTCATCCACCTTCATTTCTTCTTTTTCTAGCTTCATAACGTACTCTTATTTCTTCTTTCTTCTTGGCTTCCTTAATAATTCCCTCTCGCTTTGCCTCCGTTCTTAACTCACACCATCTTAATTTCCTATCCCATAATTCCTTGTAACCTTTTTTTTCTTTTTTTTCTATTCTTGCTTATTTAGTGTTTTTTTTGTACGTTTTCTTTTCATGGCTGCCTGCTTTCTCGAATAGTATTTGTCCGCTAAGCCATTTATGCCGTCGTCATATTCCTTCCTCTTGGTTTTAATGCTTCAGGAAAAAGCCTTTTGTCCGCCGTCGAGTAAACAAAGCAGAAGGATTTTTCGTCATTTACAAGTAACCATGGCATTTGTTCGGCAAATAAGAAAATAAACACGGGTGATTTGCAATGTTGGAAAGAGAAAGGAAGGGGAGTAAGAAGAAACTGAGAGGGAAGAAAGGGAGAAATAAGAGAAACGAACGAAGGGAGGTTTTAAGAAGAGAGATAAATTGAAGAGGGTTCCGTCGTCTAGAGAGAAAAGGAAAGAAAGATAGAAAAAATTTGTAGAAGACGTTTAGTGGGTGAATTGAAGAGGGGTCTCTTGTCTGATAAGTTTCAAGAGGACGATAGATATTTGTAGGAAGAAAAAAAGATGAAAGGAAAAGAGAAAAGAAGAGAGATAAAGGAGATGGTAAAGAAAATAGAATCAGAAGGAGGATATTGAGAATACTAGCCCTAAGAAACATTGATTTTATTCCATCTGGCATCGAAATAGCCATGGTCATCGAAAGCAAAATTGCTTACTTCTTGTTTTCCTTTAAATGTCCACTTATTTACTTGAAACTTGATGAGTTTTCTTAAGGATGAACACAAGCAACAATAATGAAGTGGCAGTTGCCAATAGCTATCCTCGTTTTTTTTATTAGAAAAATAGCTAATAGCCACGAGAAGAATTACATGTATATTTGCATATCCATGAAATGATTTTCGTAAAGAAACTACTGAATTAGTTTCAGCGAGAGAGTCCATTATATCAGCAAATTTGTTACCTTTATACGGAAGAGTCCATTACCATAGACAGAGGAACAGGAAAAAAACTTACAGTTCTTATATAAGTAGAAGATGAACACGGAGGAACATGCTTAACATTGCATGGAGATATCACGAGACAGAAGAGTATATTCGAGAAAAAATGATAAATTTATACTTACATAAAGAGCGAGGAAAGGCTGTTCAAAGGAAAAATATCTCTGACTGATGTCATGAATTACATTAAGAAAAACTCTAATGACAATAGGAAGTCCATGTTGCAAGAATGGCAGACAACCCCAGGACACCAAGACTCACGGCATGTCTCCCAGAAATCATGTATGACCTCGTTACGGTATGACAAACTAGACAGGTTCCGGAGATATTGGCGCTGCGACATCCTCGATCGAGTGGTCTAGCAAATCTTTGCGAAGAGCTATATCAAAAGATTGATGACGGTGATTAAACACGGATGCAATGAAGATTGCACCCTCAAGAAAAGGACTACGAAACGATTTTCTAAAACTCACTTTACAACAGGTTCAATACTCCTATGAGTGACTTTGTACATTGGGACTCTGAGAATATTCTTCCTTGATATCCATATATGTTTGGTGTGCTCTTACTAAGATCCCAGTTGTTTAGATAAATGGCCCATTTGCCTTTAACAAGTAATTAATGCAAAACAGGGGATTCAAAATATTACACTACTTCCAAGACCCTAATATAATGGATGATACATCAATTACCGATAACTCAAGCTAATCATTTGGGATGGGTTGTGATTGGCAGTAATCCAAAAATTACTCTTGCAAAACCTGTTTTATATATTCTGCCAAGTATTGGATAGATAGGTAGGTATATCAAAATATCTGAAGCTTAATTATGAATTTAAAAAAAACATTTATTTTATGCAACAAATACTTATTTTCCAACATATTCTCCTTTCCTGTCAATGTACTTGTTACATTAATATGTATGAATGACATAGATCAAACATTATATAATGGTAATTGCTGGGGGTTAGGAAACGGACTTATTGATCCATGCTCGTTGACAGGAATAAAGAAAGGAAGAGGGAAATACAAAAGGAATAGATAGATAGATAGATAGATAGATAGATAGATAGATAGATAGATAGATAGAGGGGAGAGAAAGGACTAGACAGACAGACATTCAGATAGATAGATAGATAGATAGATAGATAGATAGATAGATAGGTAGGTAGATAGATAGACAGATAGACGTATAAGTAAGAAGGTCGTAAGATAAAAATCAAGAAATTTTTAAAACAGAAAATAAAAACCCAAGCAGATAAGAAGAATCAGAAGAATAGAAGATAGGATGAAAGAAGAAACTACCTAAAGAAAAAGAGCCCGCGTGTATTTGCAAAGGATTGTCGAAAAGCCTTGTCCGTTCTTCAAATTCATGCTTCCGTTAATGTCCAATTGTTTCTCTTTCTTTCCCGCCTTTTTGTTCCGCCATTTTGCTGTATTGAGTGGATGATGAGCATTCACTACAAAAGACATGAAGCGCTGAGACTAATCTAGCCAAAGTAAACACGTTCACTTCGTTGCAAGCCAGCTTGGCAAAAAGGATCTTGCTGATAGTCTCTTCGTTGTCTAAACGCCATTAATTTTATTCCCACTTGATATTTTTACCAGTTTTTTTTTCACATTCAAAAACACGCGTGCACGTGCACACACACATATATATATATACATACATATATACGCACACACACACACATATATATATATATATATATATATATATATATATATATATATATATATATATATATAATACTTTATTTCTTTGTAATTGGGAATATTTCCGCTTCTCAAAGAGAGGAGTGGAAGAGCTGCTCTGTAAATGTTTCGTTTCATTTACTCGCCATTCCGCCTTTTAAAAGGCGCGTAAAACTCTTGCATTCCGAAGAGTCGGGAAACAACCAACGCTAGTCGCTCTGATGAGCTTGAAAGCTGCTTGAGAATAGTATATTTGAGGTTGGTTGGGTTTTACACAAACCCACAAAACTTGTGAAGAAATGCGTAGGCAACTGCCATAATGCGATTGGCGGAAAGTTAGTCCCGCAGACCATTCTCAAATGTAGCGAGTTCGATCTTCATTAGGTAGACTTGTATAAGAATACTAAATATTGGTGAATATATAACTCCTGTTGTAAAGCTATTTACGAATTATAGCAGGAAGAGGGAAATAAAAGGGATAGATAGATAGATAGATAGATAGATAGATACTCTTGCAAAACCTGCTTTATATATTCTGTCAAGTATTGGATAGATAAGTAGGTATATAAAAATGTCTGAAGCTTAATTATGAATTAGAAAAACCTTTATTTTATGCAACAAATACTTATTTTTCAACATATTCTCCTTCCCTGTCAATGTACTTGATACATTCATGTGTGCGAATGACATAGATCAAACATTATATAGTGGAAATTGTTGGGTGTCAGGCAACGTACTTATTGATCCATGCTCGTTGATAGGAATAAAGAAAGGATGAGGGGCTAGTTTAATGAGCTCGATTCTCACTAGGTGGGTTATTACTATGGCCTTGTGCCAGACTGAGCAAAGATTGATAAATAACCACCTGCGAAAGAAATGATTATCAGGGAAAAACGTGCAAGCACGAACCTCGCCTGAGATTATTTATTCGCCTGTTGGGGAACGTCAACCAATACTGTCACCAAAACGTCAATATGAGTTTGTACAGTTTTCAAATAGGTCTGGCTGGCTATTTATGCATGCATTGTGTATATAGGTCGACATCAATGTTGCTAGAGGGCGGAAAACCCTGACATTCCGATGATTGCAATTTTTGAAGTTCTTTTATATATGGTCAACACAGAGCATGTTGAAGAAAGAAATGGAGAAATATTCAAAAGACCAAAGCAGTTAAGAGCAGAAGAAAAGAAGATATTATTATTATTATCATCATTATTATTATTATTTGTTGTTGTTGTTATTTGTGTTGTTGTCAATAATAATAATAATAATAATAATAATAATAATAATAATAATAATAATAATAATAATAATAATAATAATCTAAAAAAGATAATTGCCGTAATTTCATAATCTATCAATAATGACATTGGCCACAATCATCTTTTTGTAACTTGTCTTTATTCTGATTTTCCCCCGTTCAGCTCCGTCGGTAAATGCTTATGCATATCATCTTTGTTTATAAAACAAAAGAGTTAAGTTCGTAGATGGAAATGTGTTGTTATTTTTCAAAGTTTTCCCCTACTTTTTGATTCTGCAAATATTTTAATCGTTGTCATTGTTGCCGGGTTGTTGCCGGGCGTTTCCAAACAATATATTGAATGTGGCTTTTATTATCGTATTTTGTTTGCCCTGAACGGATACGCCATCTTCTTAAAAGAAGGGAGGAAAGCTAGGAAAGAAAGAATGGAAGAAGGATGTAATTGTGCAAGAAAAAAGGAAGATGGAAGCCAACAATAACATTTTATAGAAATGATAGTCTACTTCAATGGTCTGAAAAAAAGGAAAGAGAAAGAAGAAAGTAGGTAAAAAGGAGAAAGACAAAAGTGAGGATGAAGAATGAAGGTTGGAAATGGGAAGGGGAAGGAAACAAGGAAAGAAAGAATGAAAGAAGGAAAGAAAGGGAAGAAACGAATGAACGTATGGTGCATCATTTAGAGAAAGAGAGTAAAAACAATGGGTAATAAATAAAATGAGTTAGAGGCGAAAAAGGATTTAAAAAGAAGGGAAATAAATGATGGGATGGAAGAACTAATATGGGAGAGGAAGAGAACGAAGCAGCTGAGGCATTTGATGAATGAAAGCAGGAAACGGTGAAGAAAGAAGAAGAAGCAAAAAAAGCGAATTATTTGACTGGCAAATGAAAATCCCACTTCTTCGTTAATCGTTGAAGAAACGCTGAGAATGAAAATGAAAAAGCTACGTTGAAAATTAAAAAATGTGACGAGAAGTGACGAGATTGTACGAGAGACCACGAGAAAATCCCAAGTTTCACAGATGGAGAAGGTGTTAAGTACATTAGAAATAAGCCGAAACTTAGAAAGTGAACGGCAGAAGAATAAAGAAAAACAGATGTGACTTGAGTAAACATTGAAGTATTACTGAATGCAAGAGAAGGGGTTGATAACTGTCAGCTGGAGACCAAAAGTAAGATTATACATCATAATAGGAGAATGAAAATGAATAATACGTTATGGCGAAGGATGTGTAGGTTGATAAGTGTTAGAATCATATGCATAGAAATAACCAGAAAGGGACAGAGAAAGGCATAGAGAGAGGGGGAAGACGATGATATATATATATATATATATATATATATATATATATATATATATATATATATATATATATATATTGAGATACAGAGCGAGTGAGGAAAGCTCATTCAAAGAGAGGGAGAAGCGATGGTAAAAAGCCAAATAGAACAACAAGATTGGATGGAAGAAAGAGAGAGAGAAGCCAATATACGATGGAAGATGAGAGAAAAAGATGAAAAGAGAAAGCAAACGAGCAATGAAAGAAAGAAAGAATAACAGCGAGGATAGTTGATAAAAAAGATAGAAAGAAAAACATTGGAAAATAAGGAAGCTAAAAAAAAGGAAGTGATCAACAAAGAAAAGAAAGAAAGGGATGGAGACAGAAAAAAACGGAAAAGGTGAAGAAACCAACAATCAAACAGACAATGAAAGGAAGAATAAGAGAAACAAATATTATGAGGAGGGGGGAGAAAATAGGAATGATTCAAGAAAAAGAAAAAAGGCAAGAAAGAAAGAAAGAGACAGAAAAGTACGGACAGAGACAAAGAAGGAATACACGGGAAAGAGAAAGAAAAAATTGAAAAAAAGCGAGAACGAAAAGAAAATATAAACAGGGAAAAATCCGAAATCTCGCTATCCGATCAACAAAGATTACCCGATAAGCTTATTCCAGCATTTAAATCTGTTCTCCAAACCTGAATTTATGTAAGATTCAACATTAAAACAATTGAAATTATATAATTCAGGTTTTATATATATATAATACATACGCATCTCAAATACTATAATGAATGTCTCCTTGTGAATGTGTGTGCGTGCGTGTTGGCCCATACGCGCGCTTGTGTCTCTGTCTATATGTGCGCATGCGCGTGATTTTTTAAAAATCAATCGAAGCCGAAACGAAAAAAAAAAAGAACTATCGGAAATAACTTACTGTAAAGACCCACAGATTAAAGGAATCGAAAACAATGCAAGAAACAAAGAGAAAATACACGAATGCTTAACATCTTTTATAAAAGATCACGTTGTTCGTCATTCGTTCATTATTTTCCTTATTATCGTTATTAGCTTTATTCACATTGTTATTGTCGATACAGTTTGATTTTTATTCTTTTTCTTTATGGTTGATACTTAACAGACTTGGGGATTATTGCTCTCTTTTGTTATCCCTGCTCGTTGTCAGATTTATCAAATTATCTATTTGTTCTCTTCAAAGATTGTGTTCGTTCGAAAATCTGGAAGATGAACATGCGTTAATTCAGGGATCCGGCTTACAGTGCCCGATTCATTTCTATTCATTAAAATGTTATTTGGTCATTAGGGTAACATCTTCTAATTATGTTGCCAACCACCAGGAATTCGATGCCTATTTTGCTTTCTCGTTGATTTTCGGTTCACTGCGTACAAATTATCATTCTGATCTTGATATCATTATTATTCTATTCGTACTGAGTCCATTCCGGAGATACGTGTCTAGAAATGACTGGACTTTACGGTGTGTAGTGCATAATTGTAATGTAGAATAATTTTGAATGAAATACTTGTGTGACCAGGTGAACAAACAAAACACTCTTGCCTGGATTCGCACCAGGGATTTTCCACCGACTTTTGTTTGTGCTGATGCTAATCGATTGGTGAGTCGAAAGTCAAGAGAAATTATCTATCGGAAGATATATATGCAGTCTTTAATTCTTTATTTATTTCTATTAAATTTCTCGAAAAGACATTTGTAGGGAACGCCTAATGATATGATAATTTTTTTATGTGTATTGAATCATTGCGGTCCCGCAAATGGTCGACCAACCAGCCATCTGGGCTATTGATTTTTCTCTCTTTGATTGTTTATAGGTCTTTTTCTGTCTCAGGGCACTCCCGGTCACATCTTTGAGGCTGCAACATTGAAACTTTGCATGAATACACAATACAGCATTAGGCACCTTCTAGAAACGTTCTTTTTTGGCTCCTTTTTTTTTTTTTTTAAATGTTATATTCAGGAACTCCAAGAACATTTCGGTTCTTTTTAGATACTTTTAGATTGATATATTTTTTAGTTTTTTTCATATAAGAGATTGATATCTTTGATCATTTTTGATCATTCTTGTACATGATTAGTTCAGGTTCACGCTCGCAATACGGTGATTCATTTAGGCAAGGCATGGATATCTGTCTTGAAATTCAAACCCGTAAAAACAGGTATTGAAACAAGGTTTTCATGAATAGAAAAATCTATTCCAGTTCAGTTGAAAGCAAAAAAAAAAAAAAAAAATCTTAAATGTCTGGTTTTTGAAGGCTTTCGAAAATAGGTATTTCTTTGAGTGGACTATGTTTGGCACAAGGATGTATGGCAGTAGCTCATACTACCCACGAAATTTACTATGGCTTTTTTTATGCATATAAACGAAATTTTCGCTCTCACCAAGAACAAGGATTTATAAAGAGAAGTTTATATTCCGTCTTTCACGCTTATAAAAATCCGCTAGACTCAAAGGTAATAAATAACTTCATAATCCACTTTAAACCATCTGCAAACGCACCTAACTTGTACCACTGCAACCCGTCGGCCCGCCTTAATTGATGGGTCGGTTTTAGATTTTTGCCCACTTTTCCTGACCTTCTCGTCAGCAAAAATAAACGAAGACCCGTCTCTGTGGGACATGAATCTCCTCCTGTATTCTTTTGACTATTTTCTATTTTCTTCCCAAACACATGCAAGTCCAAAAATGTCTTGATCGAGTGCAGGTTGGCATGCAAGTCTCTTCTGCTCACTCCGATGGCCATCGTAGCGAGTCACGTTCATCGGACCACGCCTCACCTCAACCAATATGGCTGACCATTTGCAACTGCTTCTTCCGCGTGCTGTCAGATTGGCGGGAAACCTTGCCGTGATGCAACAGAGCACAAACCCTGCGCTGGTTAGTTATGGGTGTTTGTTTATGGGAAGAGGTTGGCGGGTAGTGCTCTGGGTTTTGAGCGTAGATTTTGGATTGTCTGTTGTTCATGTGGGTGGCTATGTGAGCAAGGAAATGGATAGTAAAGCTAGAGAGGACAAAACATATGTGAGCGTCTGTATGGATCGTGATGATAATAATAATAATAATAATAATAATAATAATAATAATAATAATAATAATAATAATAATAATAATAATAATAATAATGATAACGGATACTGAGGAAGGTGCTAGAGATATAAGTACTGCAACGAATTTTAGCTCTGTCATGATATACGAAAGAGAGAGGAGATATGAAAACCAGGGTAGTACCGGTCATAGTGGGCGCACTAGGAATAGTCCCCAAAACGCTGAGGGTGAGACTGGAGGAGATCGGGATTAGGGGAAGGATAGAGACCGTACAGACCACAGCACTACTGGGAACTGCACGGATACTGAGGAAGGTACTAGAGATATAAGTACTGCAACGAATTGTAGCTCTGTCATGATATGCGAAAGAGAGAGGAGACGTTAGCTGAAGACCTGAGGAGACTTATTGTCACTCAGCCTTCAGCGATAACCACTGGGCAACCAGTGTGAAACTGTAAATCGCAGAATCACTGCGACCTATGAGTACTAGGAGAGGAGGGCTGGAGACTTGAGGAGACTTACTGTCACTCAAACTCCAGCGGTTACCACCAGGCAACTGGTGTGAGATTCATCATCATCATCATCATAATAATAATAATAATAATAATAATAATAATAATAATAATAATAATAATCGCAGACATATTGTCATTGATATGGTGACGTAGACAGAAGTTGGAACAGAGAAATGGAACAGAATATACAATATGAATGTATATAATAGATGATATATGCTCCAATACACAGACAGACGTGCATGTAGACATGAATTTATGAGATGCAGACTTCAAATAAATGCACCAAGACAAATGATATCAAGATGAATATTGACAAAAATCGGAAAAACAGTGAATGCCGGCTTTATGGAGAAAAAAACGTGACTGTAAACTACTGCATAAATGGAAGCAGCAACCTGGCTTGAAAAGAATACAGAAGCAGACATGACAGAATAAGGTCAGTGATAAACTAGGAACTGTGCAAAAGATTTGGATTCGACCATGTTGACAATTGTTTCTGGCAGTAACTGGCAGTCTCAAAAGACAAAAAGAATGATATACGTTCGGACAGTTTGATGCAGACAGACATCTAAGCGAGATGACAGGATCTGATTTCTGAAAACAAGGAAGGAGAATCTGTTAAATAATGTTAGCTACCAGGTGAGCGAAATACGGAGTTAAAACGGAAGAAAGCAAAGAACTGGAGACGAAATAGCAGGAAATCGCTTTGGAACTTTGAAAACCGTGAAACAGAAACAGTGACTCATTTAGTACGGTACCCGAAACACTAGAATTGGAATAGGATGTATTGAAAATTCGAAGGATTTAGACCGTCCCAATCAGAATATTATTGTTGTCTGCGAAGATACTGAGAAAAATGCAAGTGAATGGAGGAGACTTTCTAAACTACGGTTTGATTTTCTGTGGTTTCAGATGGTCACAATCAACCCATAAATAAACAGTTCATTCAAGTTTATGGAGCTCAAGGGCAGTAATGCTGACAATTTTGATGTGCCACCAAGCCGTGAGGTACTCCCACTAAATAAAAAGGTTATGTTCTCGACTTCATAAGGAAAAAAAAATGTACTCTGAGGTTCCACAGTAAGAACAAATTTTCCGGCCGTCTCATGACTTTTTCGTTGTTAATTTCTTACTGTGACTGTATTTATCGGCAAGACATTCTAAACTGAAGTGCTGAAAATTACGCTGGTGGGTTTTTACACATGATCATTATAAGAATTGGCACAACTTCTGTTTTTCTCTTATCAAATCTATTTCCTTTGATCTACGATCAATAGATTTTTTGTATTTTACAACTAGAGTCCCAATTGGGAACACCTTCGCCAAGTAGCGCAAAAAATATTCAATAAAAACTTACAAAATTTTCCCAGAGACAATATGATGGGCACTTTTCCTCGGTTGATAGATTCTAATTGGCCAATGCGAAAAAGAAAAAGTAATTTTCATTCATTGAAAATGAAACAAAATTGGTGGATTCATGAAAGAAGAACAGCAAGTTGCTCCAAAAGTTTTTGATAAAACCTAATGAAATTTTCCTGGGAACTATATGATAGGCAATTTTATCTCCTTGTTGAATTCAAAATGGGCAGATTTTCCGATTGGTACCTTCCTGATGGGCATATTTTTTGATGGGCACTTTTCTGGCAACCAATGCCATGAATAAAAATGCCTTAAATGCACGACCTTTATGAAAAATGATTATACAAGCTGAATCATGACTTTCGGGGTGCCGTCGTAAAAAATGAGAAAAACATCACTTTTTTACCACATTCAAAACACACACACGCACATACACACTCACGTGTACACTCAAAACGCACACACAAACACACACACACACACACATATATATATATATATATATATGTAAAATTACTATTCAGAGAATCGTAGAGTACTCTGTGGTATTTCTATGAATATATGGTTACTAGAATTCAGCGTTAGTTTTCTACTATAATCCTTCAAACGGTGACCTTTTGAATCTCTTTTCATTGGAAGTGAAACATATCGATATTTTCATAAGTGAGTGTGTGGAAAAGTGCATATTCATGCCCTCCCAAAGGCATTAGTGTTCGATAGATAAATCTGATATCTCTCCCTTCGCTCAAAATACAGCGCCAGTAAATTTGAATGCGAAGACTCCAAATGTTTCTTGTACAGCTCCATCGTTAGTTATCTGGTTTTCGCTTTTCACAGGGGAAAAGACCCTCTCGCTACTACACAGCTTTTTGCCTGCGGGTCACTTTCAAACAAAGACTTCTACAAACAGCGAGTACTAGGTAAATTTAAAACATAGGAATGTGCAAGTTTTATAACAAAAGATTATGAACGAAGAGATCTTCTCTGCTATCGTCTGCTAAGATCTCCAACCCAGACGACTGCAAGAACACTGTAAATTGTTAAACCAAGTAAACTTCAAAGACTGTACAATTTACCAAACATTGTACAAAAGACAGTGGCAGGAACTTGGATATTTTTTGATTTGGTCTGATGAGCAAGAGGTCTGCTCCTGACAAAAATGTTAGCCTTTTTAATTCTTGAGTCCGTGTAGATATTTATAAAGCTTATATTAATCTTGCGCGAGGCCAAATGCAAGGAGGGAAGATTGTACTGCGCTATTCTACGGTATAGAGAAGCATTGTTTGCTTTGATAATCAGTGCTCGGAATCCTGGCTCTTACCAGGGCTCGACCAACTTGTGAGAAAAAATCAACTATCCCAGTCACAGGCAACTGACGAAACGGCATACGCTGGGTTTTTCAGTTGTGAAGTTAATAAGCTTCTGCTGCTGAAGGCACTACAGTTTTTCATGACTAATTACTATATAGTGCTACAAGAGTTGCTTACTGTCTTAGTTTTTCCCAAACCATGCGTGTCCACACGCGTACATTCGTTTTGTAACCAGTCCACAAAAAGAAAATAAAATGTGCACACTAAACGATTATATAAGTATTGATTCTCTATGTCGAATTCAGAATTTCACGTATACGTTCGTCAAAGGGTAAAAATTGCATAACATACCATTTTTGAGCACAATGACAACAAAAATTAATGCTCCTTGCCGTGTACATTTCTTGCTAACAGATATTCATTCATGTACAAATAGACTCCCATGTTTTCAAAAAAAGTTTAAATTTCAAAACCCGACTTATGCACGAGTATATATGGTAACTGTTATTATTAATAAATGGATGAAAAAAGGAGAAACTGAGAGACGCTGAGAAAACATAGATTTTAAATAAGCGCTTACTTATGTATATATATATATATATATATATATATATATATATATATATATATATATATATATATATATATATATATATATATATATACTTTATGTTTGAGTGAATATTCTTTGGTCAAGTACTTATATAAATATGAATGTGTAAGTGTCATTAGGTGGTTCTACATACGTGTGTAGTTGTATCTGTGTGTGCCCATAAACGGCTGGTCGCACGCTATGAAAAACAAAGAAATAAAAAACACTGGTCTGGTTAGTTACACAATAGAAACCATCACGTGATCAATATCTCTTGGCAGCAAGCTGTGTTGGGGAGGATCAATTGAAAAATTCGAAAAGGCGATAATCAATAAATAAGTCATTTCTCTGGACTTCCGTTGGGCAGTGATCATTAAAATGTCTGAAATCTCAACAACGAAGAACAAGCGTGAATGCTTCCGGGCACAAACTAAGGGACTAATATGATATAAACCCACGTTATAAATTGAACATTCCACTAAAATCCTATCATGGGGGCGAATTTGAAGACAGAAGGAATAAATGATTTAATTTTCAGCCCCCCCCCCCAGCTCAATCGGTGAGGCCTGTAGGCTCGATGCATAACATAGCTAGCAAGACAGGCGGACGAAATTAAAAACTGAGGAAACCTATGTTGATGCTTATCATGTTGATGTTGACAGTTTTCGCTGACGGTTTCTGATAACGATTTTAGCGCGCATTATCGAGATCCGCAGGTCGTCTCTTTGACATGAGACAAGGGAAAGAAAGAAAAAGGTATCTTTTGTGCAGGTCATTAGTTTAAACAACACAAATCCGGATTTATAAGCAACGCACAACTACAGCAATAGAAGAGAAAAACAAACAGTAACAATAACACGTACCACAAAAAGAGAAAAAGAAAAATTACAACGTAATCTTCTTATCTAAAAGTATTTTATCACAGTTTTCTAAGAAGCGTATTTTCCTCTTTCTGACTATCAGCTCTTCGCTTACGTATTTCATCTCGTATATTTTTTTTTTAATATTCTCTCTGTTCTCTTTCTAATATTCTGTTCTTTTTTCTTTCTTTCTTTCTTTTCTCTTTTTTTCTGTTTCTTGATCTGTGCCTTTTTTTTTTCTCCCTCTATCTTCGTTTCTATCTTTCTTTGTTTTCGGTATTATTTCTTTTTCTCTCTTACATTATTTCTTTCTCTTTTGTTTTTGCGCCTTTCTTTCTTCTAGTCCGTCTGTCTCACTTCTTTGACTTGTTTTCCTTCTTTATTACTTCCTTCCTTGCTACCTTTCTTTCTGTCCCTGCTTATAGATTTATTGCTCCCTTCCCTCTCTCCTCTCTGTCTCTCTATCTCTCTCTCTCACTATATATATATATATGTATATACACACACACATACCGATGAGCCAAAACATTGTGATCAGCGATATATGGTAAGAGTGACAGCTATTGCCTTGGCTCATATAAGCAGGTTAGGATCAGAGGTGTATAAGCAGGAAAGCTGACGTCATATACTTCATTTCAATGAGTTCAATGCCACAGTGTAAGTTTGAAGAAAGACTTGGGGGATAAAGGCCAAATTGTTCTGACCAAGAGGTTTATCGGAATAGCACGGCTTGTGTGGAGTTCAGTTGTGTTCGGCAGTGGTCCAGGAAGTGAAAAATTACCAACCACCGACAAGTTGCGGGGCAATTAAGACATATCGATGCAACAACTGAATGGAGGCTTGGGTCATGGTAAAGGAAAAATGCGCCACAACACAAAGATAGATGTACTAACACAGTTCATCTATATGTGTTGCGTATAAGTGTACCAATGCTAACCTATGTCCATCACCAAAAGACGTATTCAATGGACACATTGGAGCTGGACCGTGTATCAATGACAGAAGGTCACCTGGTCCATTTAGTCTCGCTTTCACCTAAATAGGTTAAACGCCAAGGTACGTGTCCGTCGTTATACCTGTTGGTAAATAAGCCGACGGAGGGAATTATTTGAGCAACGCACTGCTGGAAAAGATCAATCCTATCATTCATGTGGAAGGTTTTCTACCTACTTCAGCGGCATCGAAGACCTGGCATACTCTCCAATGGCAACTTGACAAAGGCATCTCTTAGCAGGATAAAGCTCCTTGCTATACTGCACGAATGTACGAAGATGATGTAAGGAACACGAAGACTTTACTGTGTTACCCGTAACCACTGAACTACCCTAGATCTCAATCCAATTGAGCAATTTTGGGATGTGTTCGACCCTCAAGATGCAGCAGTTAAAAGACCAGCGGATGATATCCCCAAGGAAACCGTTAGGGGTCTTTTAGAGTCCCATCCCTGATTGGCTAAGAGCTACTTCCGGTCATTTGGTTTTGATATTTTGTCTCATCAGTATATATATATATATATATATATATATATATATATATATCAGTCGGTTCATATCTATATGTCTCATTTTTTCATTCTTTGCTCAACTATTAAAAATCTTTAACTAGAACTATCAACATAGTAACATTCAGCTTTTGGATTGGTCTACCTGGCTTGCTGGATATATATATCACGTATACAGCCAGCACCAATGGAGGTGGGGGCTGACAATTCAAATATTTATTCCATGTTATGTCCGAGAAAAAACTTTTCTTTGTTCTTTTAGGTTTAATGGTGGGGTCAATTTGCGATGTAAGTTTTCGCTAAATCGGTCCCATATTTAGTGTCCGGCAGCGTTCATGCTTGTTTTTTCTTTTTTGGGCAATCAGTGCCCGATAAAGAGAAGCAATTTATTCATTGATCTCACCTTTTTTTCATTTTTTTCTAATTGATCAACCCCAACACAACATGTTGCCTAATGATGTTGATGACGTGACAGTTTCTAATGAATGAGTAACCAGACTTGTTTTTTTGTTTTGTTTTTTTGTTTTGTTTTTTGGTTTTTTTCTTTTTCTTTTCTTGCTCTCAGTTGGAGATTAATATTCTGCATCTCCCTCCTCTGTTTTCTTTCCATGTGTCTTTCTTTCGGTCTTTCCATTTCCTCATTTTTTCTGGTACTTTTTCCTTCCTTATCTTCAATCTTTCTTTCTTTCTCTCTTTCTTTCTCTCTTTCTTTCTCTCTTTCTTTCTTTCTTTCCTTTCTTCTCCTCATTCTTTGTTCCTATCTTTCCCCTCTTTCCCAACTCTTTCTGATTTCCATTAAACCAACTTACAAAGTTCTTCTTCGTTTTCCATGGCGCTCTTTGTAATGTTTTACTTCATAATCTGTCTTTCTTTCAAATCAGCGTTTTTCTTCTTTCTCTTTCTCTTGGTATTCTTTTCTGCTTGCTGGTCTATTTGCATTGGGCTTTCTTTTTCTTTTCCTTTTTTCATTTTTGTTTTTTTTTTGTTTTTGATTTTGTTTAGTTTTCTTTTGGTTCAACCCTAAGAACACGCAATCGCAGATTTGGTCGTTCGGGCATCAGGGGAAAGCTTGGCTGTGTAGGTGAGCAGATCAAGAAAAAGAGATTTTAAAATGCACAAAAGCCATTAGCGAATATGTGGGTGCTTACTGCAGCGCGGCCGCTCGAAAGTTCGTTACAGTAGCCATTTGCTAGCTCAGTGAGTTCAATCTTCACGAGGTGCCCGACTACATTCGCCAGATTAAAATTGTGTGGGTACTGCGAGGTCTCCAGTAATATGGGGGAGGGAGAAAGTTATTGAAATATTAAATTTATTTCTTTGAAGCTAACAACAATTAAAGTTTTAAAAAATCTACTTAGCTAAATAACATGTGGACAAATATCTTCAAAACATCAATAAATTGAAAGTTCTTGATAAAAGCATCTTCAACTGAGATCAATTCAGTTGACAGATGTCACATACTGTAATACAAGTCACCAGGAATGGTGAATTTGGCCTTAATTGGCTTTGACAGAACAAAAAGGGCAAAACACACACACACACACACACACACATATATATATATATATATATATATATATATATATATATATATAAATACATATATATATACTCTTAGGTACGAATCGATAATTCAGTATCCGATGTATGATGGATTTATTCCATAAAGTGCTGTATACATTCAGTTTTCACGATATTATGTCATATGTGTATATATTATTAAGATATGAATATATATTCCGACGAATCATCATTTGGCGTAGACAACGTTTATAGAATACTATGAAAAGATACGGTACTGTAGGAATCAAACCTGCGATCGATAGGATAGCCACTACAACGTACTGTTGCTCTAACCATTGAGCTAAACAAACTCCAGTGATGCACAGGCCCAAATAACTACTTCAACTACAAATTATCGTTTTTGTTCACTCATGGTCCTTATCTTATCTGCTGTATTTGTTTATTTGAAAGCCAACAATTATAGAATTAAGAAATGGCTCTATAATCCGACAGAAATAATCATAAATTGCGTTATATTATCTAGGAACTCTGTTTTGAATGATCTCCTATTTTTGCACGGCGAATGTATTATATTGGTCTAGACAACGTAAATGAATAGAACAATTATATATATTGGGTCAGTTAGCAACAACCGGGCAGTTGAGAGCTCAAAAAGTCGAGAGACACTGATCGGAGATGAAGTAAAGACAAAACACGCGTTTGCACCGTTCATTTACCGCAAGCAACTGTCTTGCATTTCGTAAACAAAGCTTTCTTTAAGGGAATCAAAACGAAACATTTATATTTTCTAACAGAGCTTGTTCTACCTCGCACATAGTGCCAGTCACTCCACGACAATATTTTGGTATCTTTCGTTGACATGTGAATGTCAGTCAACTGTACTCCTTCATAGCAGCACTGGAATCCCAAGTAGATTTCTCTTGGGTTTACAACACAACGTGTGAGTGTTTTTCCTCAACAGGTGTCTTTCTCGTTCACGTGCGTATTTTTTGCTGCGCGACCTTTTCTCCTCTCTCTTAGTTGCACCCAGACTAACGATGATCACGTAACAACAAACAAGTTTTGGCGCTTGTGGCCAGGAGCAAATCATCGATTAGCAAATTTCAAACTTAGTGGTGACAAAGAGAAACCAAGTGTCCCTAGTTGGGGAACAGTTGAAAGCTTATCTCCACAAACATCAAAGAAACAAAAAAGCAATTAAAAAACTATGAAGAATCAAAATTTCAAATAAGAAAGCGACAAGAATCGAAAGGGAAAATACAAACAAAAACCAAAAATGAAAAAGAAAATTGCAAAAAAAGAAAGGAACGAGAAAGAATAAATTAAATACAGGCGTCCCACGTTATATCGCAGCTGTTGGGGTATAAGAAAACCAACTGCGTTATAGCTGAATTATTATTAAAACTAATCAGGCAAAAACAAGAAAGAAAGAAAAGCAAAAATGAAAGTAGAAAAAAGTACGAAGGAAAAAAAAATAGAATAATTGTTTGATAATAACACGTGCAATAGACTCAAACAATTAGAAAAACACAATTATGGTACCCTATAGCCGATAATTTCCTACATTTCTCGGCCATGCATCCCTGGAGAACCAAGTGACAAGGAGAGAATATATTATCCGTTCGTTTGTTCCATAATTATAGGCATTTTTGTTTTTAACATTTGTATTTTTTTTTCAAATTTGCAAGAGTTCAGGCATAGTGTTTCTGACGATGACTGATTTTCCTAAAACAGTCAATTATGAGGAAAGATAAGAAATACGATGTAAATCAGCTCTTGGGATCTTAACTTGGGATGTCTGTGCCGGTAAAAAAAATAACTGAGGATAATGACTCGAGGAGATAATTGGGGTAACTCAGTCGGCAGTGAGGTGTCATTTAGTGAGTTTGAGTACTGTGCGATCGTCGCATTCACAACGGCCAGACGAATCATTCTTCTCGTGAGTGTGAGGTTGGGGATGAATTATTTCCTATCCTCCTAATTTTCGACTGGACGAAGAGGTACTGAAAAGTTCTCGGTTCGACCACGAAACCTGAGCGTCATTTTTCCACAGTTGTTGGGAAGAGTGTTATTCTATATTGTAAAGTACCAATTAGCAACACCCTTGCACCTTTTGAATTCGTTTCAGATCATTTACTGAACCATATCGGGACGAGAACTTTTGAGCATCCCCCCGCCCTCGTATTATCTGGGTTTCTACTTTTGTTTCTTACTCTACCACTCTTGAGGCTCACTTTCAGTCAGACAGTCAAGCAATCACGCAGAGAGCTGAATCAAGTGCTCTACAGGAGCTTTAGCACGATGTGGAGTGGTCAAATTTGCCGCCTTATGTTGGCTGCAACGAAAAAAACTAACTGTGGTCACGCACTTAGTCTAAGTGGCTTCTTCACAATCGGAAGTCGTCCGATATGGCTCCGACAAGTGACCGGGTGTTGAGGCTTATCGCAACCCGGGGCATTCAACGAGTCCCCTGAATATTATATACAAAGTTAACAAACATTATAAGTACATGAGTAACTTGACCCCTAAACGGTTGCATCCTACAAGTATTCAAAGTTGGCTCCAGGATGAACATAGGATAGATGATGACGACTTCTGGTGATATTCAAAGGTCAAAAAGTAAGTTTAAAACACAGGGTATCTTTTGATTGTTACAACAACGTCTCAGTCCTTTCAAAATCATACCTTACCGCTTTCTTCACGTTTATAATTCGTAACGAAAGGGAGGGTTCTTTTTTTTCAACGATACAAAATAGTCCCGGAAAATAGTTGGTAATATATCGACTAGAATGCTTCATTTCAGTAATGGCTGAATCACCTGAGTATGTCATTCAACGACTTGACGAAAATAAATCGCTAGAACGTTAAAATTTCTGATGATAAATAACCGTTACAACTTGTAATAACTAGAAATATGAAAGTATACAACAACAATTAATTACACTTAATCTGATGACAATTCAAGCGAGGGAATTACACAAAGAAATGATATTTTAAAAAGTTATAAAAACATAGACAACTGGTTTTGAAAAGACACAAATAAACGACGCAATTTTTAAACGACTCATATTTACAAATCACAAAAATCAACGATACAATAAATTTAAGAAGTTAATCAAGATGCAAATATAGACTACATTTTCGAAGAATAAGTAAATTACAACACTTGACCCAAATGAAAAAAAATATTTTTAAAAAATACGTTACTCGTATAAATTCAACAGGAAGTAACTCGACCACGAAATGCCTTCTAATGAAACAAAATAATTTTTTTTAAAATTACTTGACAAAGAAATCACGAGAGAGATCATTGAAAAAATTCTGACAAGCTTGCCTGCTTTAGAGTCAAACTCCCTTGATTCATTAAAATCTAAAAGGTAAACAAAACAGAATCAATTTCTTCATACAATACTATTCCAAAACTACGTGTCATATTTCCCTTTCATCGCAGTTACTGTAAATGGGATTAGGAAACTTCAGCAAAATAAGTCGACCTGAGTTGGACCATATATATACACACACACACACACACACACACACACACACACATATATATATATATATATATATATATATATATATATATATATATATATATATATATATATATATATAACAGGTTTGAAAATCATCATTCGAAATGTTTATTTTTTACAAGAGCTCAGTTAAAAAGAAAGATGAAAACAGACAGAGTTAGATAATCACTGAAACACGAACTGACTGAGGAAGATGTCATCATCATAATCATCATCATCATCATCAGTCTTTCAACGTCCGTCGTTGGGCATAGACCTTCCCAAGGATTCGCCACACTTCTTTATTATGGGCGTTGCGGAGCCAGTACTTTCTGAATTTGTCTAGCTTGTCTTTCCATCTAATATTCTGTCGGCCTCGGTTGCGCATGTGATCTCGGGGGATCCATGTCGTGAATTGCAACGTCCATCGGTGAAAATTAATATGTATAGATGCAATTATACTGAGATAGATAGATAGATAGATAGATAGATAGATAGATAGATAGATAGATAGATAGATAGGTTGGAAGGAAGGGAGGAAGGAAGGAAGGAAGGAAGGATGGAGAGTTGACTCGGAAAATACGGCACAGGACTTGATTTTTGATATTCATCAATGATTTTTAAAGATCTACTCCGAACAACACGTTTTTAAAATGTACCCTGAAGACTCTGCAGATTTTATAAATAGCCTAATGACACACTTAGAGTAGGAAGATTATGTTGTAGTAATCCTCCGAGTAGTAAGGGCTCACATGCCCTGGAAATCGACAATCGGACTCCTGGCTCTAACGTGGACTCGGACATCGAGTAGCAAAACGGATAGATGCAGCTATATCAGCCAGGAAGCAATCCCATCGATACTTGTTCACAGGTTGACACAAAATCGACCAAGCCCTGGCACTGAATTGAACGGATTTAGAAATTTCTTGGTGTTAAGCGGCGACACAGCACGTCGTTGTGTTGGTACCCGACGGTCGGCAAAGAAAAGCCAGCCGAGTTGACTCGAGACATTCTGCCACACTATCTGACAATTCGTGAAGGAAGAGGATAAGGAAGACGTTGTTGGAATCTATTTTCGGTTGCAGCCAAAGAAGCTTACTAAACTTCGAGTGCACGTGAATCTCCTCTATTTTCTACTTCGTGCCAATTTTCAAGCCACGAAAGTGGTTCCAAAGACAGGACGAATACTCTGCATGTAGAAGAACTTCCCACCCCAGCCCATTTTTTTTTTTTTTTGCCGTGTCACATTTGCAGGTACTCGTGCGTGTAGCATTTAGACCAAATATCATTTATATAGCACGTCTTTCGATCTCTTTATTTGAATGTATATGCAAGTACGATATATCTACAATACATATATATATATATATACATTCATACACACACATACACACACATACATATATATGTGAATGTGTGTGTGTATGTGTGTGTTATTTAGAAATGAATAGATGATCCGACAAAGTAATTATAAGTTGCGTTATATTATACTGAAACTGTCGTTTGAAATAATGTTCCGTTATTACACGCAGAATGCATTACTCGCCCTAAATAACGCAAATAGAACAAATAATTAGAGAAAATTTTCTTCTGCAACAGCCCTATTTTCTTTAATCGTTTATTTCATTCGCGTTATCCAGGCTTAGTGATGTATTCCTGGTGTAATAACGAGAGATCATTTCAAATGAGAGTTCCAATATAATATAACGCAATTCATAATCATTTATAACACAACTTATAATCATAATTAGATCACTTATATCCATTTCTAAATGCATAACTGTAGCGTTGAAAGGAGCAAAAAGACCAAGAATTAATGAGATGAGAATTTGGTGTGAAAATAGGTATTTCAGCCTTTGCATTACCGGCGGCAGTTTAGCTTGGCGGTAAGTGCATTACCACGTTGATGCGACTTTTATATATATATAATAAATGGCCATTATCAATTGGGATCAAAGGCCTCTTTATTCAGATCAAACTACATAGATATTAGGGAATGCAATAGATCACTCCAGTCCCAGCTCAACAAATCAGTGAAGTGCTCCCAACTCACTGGAGGAAATATATATGCGTGTATGATATTCATGGTCTTACAAACAATAAGGGAGGTAACTTGTAACCGAAACTTGAGATGTGATTTTACACGATATTCGAGGTGGAATCAGTAAGTTCGAATTTTCATCTGAAATAGTCATCCTATAATGTTCAACGTATGGGAATGATATTCATCGTTGAATCAAGTGCATTGCCCTGGGTGGAGATTTTGTAGCAAAACAAATATTTGTTGTGTAAGATAAACGCTCTTTTCATTATTATGATCCATGTATCACTGGCAACATAGTTTTCTTCAGTTTTCAAATGAGTCTGTCTGTCTGGTTGGCTACAGACGCATACACACCTCACCAATAGAGTTAGAGCAGGGTTGCCAATTCAGATGTGATTTTTTAATTTTTCGATTTTAGAAGTCATTCTCACAAATGGAAAATTGGAAAAAAAATCTCTATTGGCAACACTGGACTGGGGAAACATGGGTATTTTTTAAAATCTAGATATTGCGAACACTGGACTCGCTTATTTGAAAACAACAAAACAAATTTTAAAAAATCTAAATTGGCAACACTGAGTGCTGAAAATCTATACAAATTATTCCTTTTATATCTAGAAAAAACGTTTGGGGGAGAGTTTTCTACCCCCAACAATAAGTTTTTAATGTGTATGTTGGAAGGGGGTCAATTGGCAATGTAAGTTCATGCTAATTTTGTTTGTGTCCGACAGCGTTTGCACTTGTTTATGTTTTTTGGGGGTTTTTTTTTTCAAATTCGAACGTTTTTAGCGATTAGGGCCGAACAGAAGACGAGGGAAGTGACTGATTCATTGGTAGCCACTTTTTCCAATTTTCAATTGATCACACACTGTTGGGTGACTAAGCAGACCTTTTTTCAATTTCATTATTATTCTCAACCAACAATTGCATTTACATTTCGGTCATTAATTGAAACCCTTTCTTTAAATTATAGACTGATTGTGTTACTAAAGCTTTAATTCCTAGCAACTGATAATTCTTTTTTGCAATATTTTTCATTTACAATGAAATTCTATGGTAAATCATTTACTATGAGATTGTATGGTAAACCATTAACAATTGAATTCTATAGTAAATCATTTACAATGAAATTCTATGGTAACCCATTACATTGATTTTAACAATTATTTACCTTCCTCTTAATCAGAAGTTTACTATTTATTTCTAATCTGTGCAGTTTGTTCGCTGTTGTATAGTGACGGCCCGAGTTAAGATTTTAAAAAACAACTTATGAAATTAATTAAGATTAATAGTAGTCAAAATTATTGTATGGGTTTTCTAGCATTTGATGGACAATTTTTTATAACTATTCTGGGCATCACTGTTCAGTATTCAGCAATAATATGTTTAGCTTGTTACAACAACTGACCGTACAATTACTGTTTCATAGAATAAAACAAGTGATAGTCTGAAAGTGGTAGATATGATGAACGCTTCTCAAGTAGAAAAACTTCCCATTCCAGCTTGATGATTGTTTGCTGCTCCGCATTTGTATCATGAGAATGGGCGTTGTCATGCAGTTGAGTCACCAGTCGATTTCCTCTGGCAGAAAAAGGTATTTTCTATTCCAATGCATAATTCAGACAAGCTTCCTGATTCACTAGTGTTTTTTTCTGAAAGTTCAGATACTCTTAGCGTTGCATCGTTCATCAGAAGTTCCTCTAAATAAACAGTTTCCAAGTTCTGGTGTCTTTCATTGTTTCCTTTGTTCATGTTCTGCCAATTGCTATCCCGAACAAATGAACTGAAAAATATCTAAAAATATCATTAAAAAATAGATTTTTTTATCTAAAATTATTTTTAAAAATAGATCTTTTTATCTAAAATTGTCTAAATATATACCAACACAAGATTTAGGGACACCGTCGGTCCGAAATGACCATAGATACTCTGAAGAACAATTTTTCGAAAAAAACAAAAGAATCGATTTTGGATGTTGTGGGATCGTTTACACATGTAATTTTTCAAGGTTGTATCCGAAAAATAATACCAAGTGTGCCCAGAGACACATACACAGATAATCTTTCGCAATATATTTCTATAGTGAATCATTTATAATGAAATTCTATGGTAAATCATTTACTATGAGATTGTATGGTAAACCATTAACAATTGAATTCTATAGTAAATCATTTACAATGAAATTCTATGGTAAATCATTTACAATGAAATTCTATGGTAAATCATTTCAAGATGCATTTTTTCAGCAAAGCACTGCTACACAATAATTATCATACATACAGTTCTGGTTAGTCACTCAATAGGAACTTTAATACCTGACCCATCTGTACCACCCCGCGTTTTTTTTTAAATCTTTTAAATCAAATATGGAATATTCTAAATAAGATAGAAAATAATTATAATTGATGAAGTATCCGTCTACGCCGGAAAAAGGTCAAAATTTGGTGGATAGATAGAGTTCCTGGAGTTCCCAAAGTACACAAAAATATCCCTTAAACTTCTGACACCTACCAGAGACAAGAATTCCACTCAATTTTGACCCCTTAAAGATAAAAATTTCCCCTCAATTTTGACTCTTAGAGTAAAAGAGACGGATCATCATTATCAATGGAAACATGGAACAAAGACCCTGCAATAAAGATTTTCAAACAGACACAAAGTGAGGGTCCAGTTTAGTATTACGTATGATAATAATATCAATAATGATGATCAGTCTTTCCATCCCTCTATCTACCAAATTTTGACCTTTCTCCCGGCGTAGAGAGAGACAGAGAGACAGACAGACAGAGAGAGAGAGAGAGAGAATGAGAGAGATAAATTGATAGATAAACGTACCAGTAAGACAAAAAAGGATTATATATCCGTTCTAAGAACGACCAAAAACATGAGCTCGATATATATTGAGACGTACTGAAAAAGCTAATCCGATATGACTATCTAAAAATCGCCCGATTGTTCCTGCGTGAGACATACGGGGTGCCCTAATACCCACCAGGGAATGCAGCTACATCCATTAGTTCGATAATATTTGTACATAGCCACCTCCTAAACCCCTGTGAAAAAAGTTGGCCATTTAAAACACTAACTGACTTCTGCTAACTGCAAGCTATTGGCTGTCGGTTGAATAAATTTCAGGCTTGAAAAAACACAAAAAACGTTGGAAAGAAGTTATAAAAATTACAATTTTTCTCTAAAAAAAACGACCAAAAACGTGAGGAAGATATATAGAGAGACGTGCTGAATTTGATGGTTGTTTCATTTTTTGTCTACGAAGTGTTGTTCTCGATTGACACACCTATAAACTCCACACACAGATAGATAAACGATAGATAGATAGATAGATAGATAGAGAGAGAGAGAGAAAGAGAAAGAGAGAGATAAATAGATAAATAGATAAATTTACCAGCAAACAAAGACAAAAAAAGGATTATATATCCGAAAAAAAACATTCATTTTTTTTTTTTCATTCTTTCATTCCATTACGTTGGGTTGATAACAAACTAGTTTCGACTTATTGTCATCATCAATATATAATCTTGAAGTAACAGAATGATTAGTTTAACTATTGCTCTTTCTGCCCCACCCCCCACCCCCCGGGCTGCTCCGAGAAAGGGGTTGAATACAGGTGAGAATGCTGATTTGATAAAGTGTATTATGCAGATAAGCGGTTCATGTGTCATGTTAGGTGGTTGATATGTGTTTACGTGCAGGGGTCTGGGTGTATATGCGTATGTGCATGAGGGTGTGTTTATGTATGCGTGTAAACGTAAGTGCAAGTGTATTTTTTGCATGTGTGGTTTGTGTGTATGTGACGTCAGCAGTGATTACACATCTTCCAAGTCGTTTTTGGTTATTAACGACTTTTTGAGTTTGTATACAACGAATACTGATAAGAATATTATTTGATAATCTCGTATGTGTGCATGTGTATTTGTGTGTGTGCTTGTGTTAATCTATGTTTGTGTGCGCTCACGAGTGAATGGAGTATTTCGATTGTAAGCGTATGCATACGTAAGGGACGATAGTAGTTTTTATATTCAACTTCGGTTATATTAACAGTTTTTTTAATGGTATTTATGAAAAATACCCGGAAACACAAATCTCAAAACAAGATATGTAAACTATGATATACCCGTTCAAAATGAGAGGCTTATTTTTGTATGGATCGGCACTACAGAGCCTAAAGCTAGTGGGTAATTTCTTTTTTTAATAATTCAAGTATCCCAAAATTTTATTTGAAAAGTTTCCTCTCATCTCAAGCAACTTTGATGTGTGATCAGACGTTTTGAGTCTCAAAAGTTTCTATGACGTAGTGTATGACGTAATTGTTATGTCATGATAGGAAGGTAATTTAACCAATGAGATGCAGTAGCGACAAACAAACAGACAGAGAATTTGTACATAAGCTCATTTTATGTTTTGATCCATTCGAATTAAATATGCATTTCTTTATAAAACAATGAATAAAAAATAGCGAAGTTCGTGCATTTTGAAACTTTAAGGTGGAGAGTCAACAATGATTTGACGCCTATTTCATTTTTACTGATAACTTTTTTGATTACAGAATAGGTTATTTCTTGTTTTCGTGGTACAATATGCTCTTTCTCGAATAGTAGGATGGAGTTATTGTTAGGGTGGTTATTGTTGAGTCATTTCGGTGATAGTGTATTGTGGCCAATCATCCATTAGTCATCGTGATTTTTCAATATTTAAGTGTTTCTTTTGAGTATGTATTTCTCCATCTATTTCTATGGCCAAGAATTTAGCATCATGACCTGGTGAACGGAAGGATTGTTCAACCGGTAATAGATTGTTTTAAATGGACTTAGAGGGTGCATTCTAGGAAATAGATGACATTTTTGCTTTTGCAGTTCGAATTGTGGTAAAGTCTTTGCATTTGTAGTACTAGTGAATGTGTCTGTGAATAGAAGAATTGTTTTTTTCCCGTTGTAAATTCGATCAGCGCTAAAATACAACTGTCATTAGTGAAAAGGCTTCATTTATTTTTCGGTACTTAAAAGCGTGACATGTAGATACATTGAGTGTGTCAGAAGTATTGCGTTGATGTTATCTAACACCGTGATCGCTGTGACCGACAAGATCTGATTATTAGACGAAAAAGCTAATCCGATATGACTATTGAAACGTGGTGGTGGGTTTGTACCACTCGGGCCCGTATCACACACACACACGCGCACACACACACACATACACAGCACGCACAGGCACACACAAACAAGCACGTACATAGTTATATACGGTAAGGAAAGGGGTGAGATTTATCTGATATAATGGTGAATTTCCCGTTACATGTTCCGAGAGACAGTTTGCTCTAGTTGTCAAACGTCAAATGGGAAGAAAACGTTAAAATTTTGTGAATAAGAAGGCTTAGAGAGGAGGGGGATATGATATGTGGTTTTAGTTTTTCTAAATTTGTTATCTTCATTGGCGAAAAAGGAGATGTCATCGTGTCAAAGTTGAAAGAGAAATTGAGAAGGGTTTGTGTGCATATGCAGTTTAGTCTAGTGACTGGTTTTGAGAAATCTGTATGTATGTATGTATGTATGAAGCGTGTGTAAGTTTGTGTTATTGTATTAGTGTTGTTGAGGGGGAAGATGCATCTACAATGTTATATTCTGTGTAATTATGAGTGTAGGTAATCCAAGCTTTTACAAAAGCGTATTGTATTTTTTTTATCTATTTAGATTTTTCAAGATGTATTGGTTTTATATTTGATTTTTGTACTAACTTGGAGAGAAATGTGTCTTCATTGGCATTTTAGTGCGTGAGTATGATAATGGATAATCAAAGATCTTAGAAAAATGTAGGTAGTATGCTTTTGTACTAACCTACTGGACAGGAAAATGTGTCTGCATTAATATTTTGTGAATATGTGTGTCGGTGATCCAAGATTTTGGAAAAGGGTAGGTTGTGTAATCTTTTTTTTTTTAAAATAGAATTTAAATTTGAATATTATAAAGATGGATATACATGATTGATTCTTTGCTTCTGCTTGTCTAAATGCACACGTTGTAGGATAGATGTCAGTGCGAGCCACACAGTGATTTTTTTTCAATGAGTATAATGTTTGTCAGGTTTAGTTTCGTTTAAAAATCTGAAACCGCGTTTGCTGTCTTTATCAAGACTTATTGGCTTACAGCTGGTCTTGCATGACAAAATTGATACCGAGTTTGATTCTCACTTGACAACCTTTAGCTCTGATCTGCCAGGCTATCAATATCTCTTCACGCTCATTGATCCATCTATTTATCAGTATAAGAACCCCAGTCAGTCTCAATCTGATCTTACCTTTCTCAGTTCAAATTCCGGCTGAAGTTAATTTTTGTTTGTCATATCTTTCGAAAGGCGTGAATTGGGGCACACTTCCAATAGCTCAGGTTGGGTTTATCCTTTACTGATTATGAGTACACACACACACACACATATATATATGTATATATATATATATATATATATCATAATTTATTTTCAATTTGTAGAAATACAAAGAGAAAGGAATAGAAAACAGAAAACAAACGTTGCAGATGTTAAATAACAGTGCTCAATATTGAGAACATTTGATAAAGCTATCGATGTATACGAAAAAAATTACAAAGAAATATACGCTGTGAATGTTAACATTTCGCGCCTTCTGCACTCATCAGCAACTGGCAATATGTTTTCCCATCGATTAATTTTCATTTATATATGTATATAATTATAAATTGCATTATATTTTATTGAAACTTATTTCAAATGATTTCTCGTCATTACGCGGTCAATATATAACTTGGCTAGTCAACGTGACTAGAATGAACAATAAAAGTAAATGGGGCTGTTGCAGGAATCGATTGTATGACCGATAGGGTGAGCACTTCAACGTGACATTGCTAAACAGCCGCCAGTAATGCAAAAGCCCAAATAACTGTTTTCACTCCAAATTCGCATCTCGTTTATTATCGTCTTTATCTACTCTATGCGTTTCTTTCAAAACGACATTTATGTATTTAGAGATAGAATGATAATAAATCACGTTATACCTCCAGTCACTTTAACAACAATCCAATCACCTTTTCATAATTATCTTGGATACGTAGAAACAGTCAAAACTTGGGATAATTAAACCAACAACTAAGGTCATTTGAAAGTTTAACCCAAACAGTGGGAAACAGATTTAAGTAAGAATAAAATACTCTCAGAGAGTAAACACATCAGAAGGAGCTAATGTTTCGATAACATACTGATAAGGGAAATGCCTAAAGAATCTTCGGCTAATTTATAATTTACAACTACCAGAAAGCAAAGTATCTCCATTATGTAAAACAGAAAACATAACAAGCAAGTACTAACCACTAAACAAAAAAAGGGAAAGAAAAAGAAAGAAAAGATACATAAATAGAGTGAAAGGAAGATCCTACACCCTACAAAATAGAAATCTATATAAAAAAAAGGCCCTAAATAAAGAACTAAAATAAATCCAACCATTTGCCTAAATAAGCCCAAACGGAGCAGAAACGTAAACCTGTTTGTGTAGTGAATCCCTTATTCCATCATATTTTAAGCTCTGCTCTAACTCAATTTAATGTTTAAATGTATAGAACACTTTATGAAATGAACGAATTACACATCGGATATTTCATTATATTGTATTCCTGATTGTGTATATATATGTGTGTTTTCAAGGAATGAACTTTGGTCCAACAGAATGAATAGTAAGTTATATGATATTACATAGAAACTTATCTGAAATGATTTACCGTCTTTACACGGTTAATATATAATTCAATTTATTCAATGCTGATAGAATAAACAATTAAAGACAGCGGGGATGCTGCAGGAATCGAACCTGCCACCGATTTCTAGCCTCTTCAAAGTAGCGATGCACTTCCCATAAACAGCTCGCCGGTAATGCAAAGCTCAAATAACTGCTTTCAACCCAAATTCTCATCTCGTCTATTCTTGGTCTTTTTCGTCTCTTTCGAAGCGACAGTATGTATTTAAAAAATGGACATATTTGGTCCGGCAGTATGAATTATGAAATGCATTATGTTGTGGAGAAACTTATCTGAAATGATTTACCATTCGTTACACGGTTAATCAGTCATTCAACTTAAATAGAATGAACTATTAAAGAACACACACACACACACACACACACACATATATATATATATATATGCATATATATATATGTGTGTGTGTATGTGTGAGAGAGACAGACAGAGAGAGAGGAGAGAGAGAGAGAGACAGAGGTAAATAAATACAGATCCAACAAGATGACGAGAAAAAAGTTAACAATTTAGAAAAAAAAGTCTTGCGGCTGATTCACACATTTCGTTCGAAATTTGGACTTCTTTAAAGCTTTTTGCAAATGCGGTAGATGTGGATTTTATGATGTGGTAAGAAATAAGGATATATCAGGTGGTTGGGTTTAATCAGGTAGCTTGATTTGGTGATTCATGTTGTTTATATTTTCGCACACTTGCTTTTTATTGACAATGTCGTAATTATGAAAACGGTTTTACTCAAGAGTTGAAAGATGAGTGTTTGCGTAAAGTTCAATCATAGAATTCTTTTATGAAGGGAATTACGTTGCTAGAAAAAAACATTGTTATTCGAGACTTGACAGCTATCTATTTATGCGAAATCCCTTATAGGATGTTTCTACAAGAGAAGGAATTTTATCATGTACTCACATCATTCTTTGTCAGAAGCTCTGAAGAAGTCTACATTTTGGGCGAAATATTAACTATTACGACCAATAAAGGATTTATATATATATATATATATATATATATATATATACATATATATATATATTTCATACAACTACTTCTGTAAAAACCGTATATGGTTAAATTAAATTTGTTTAGAATTATTTCTCATCCAAACTACAACCATTGTGTTTCCTCTTTAAAGAGATGTAAGTTTATCTTTCTCTATAGTGTGTATAAGGCACAGTGAATCAGGGCACAGTGGATCATTAAGCAACTTCAATTCTTTCAATTAAAATTGATCCAGTCATTTCATTCCATTTAGAACATTTTGATTTTATTTGAATTTCTTTTGAGATTGGATGATTGTGATTCTTTATATTTGTTTCCTTTTAGTGTGCCTAACTGCTGTGGCACTTTTTGTGACAGAGTATACCATCCAACAATACTTTAATAAAAATGTGAAGTATGTTTCACTATGGGACTTCTTTGAATCATTCAATCATGTTGATTCATCGTTCTGCAGGGAATGATTCACTGTATACTAAGGCTAGGTCACATTAGATCAGAAGTTATTTTGCGAAAAAAAACAATTATCTGCCAACTGCTAACTCCAGTACGTATTACTTTATTACGTATTTCACAGCCAGCAGATTTGATCTTTCCTTTTTTTTTACCCAAATATATCATTAAAATTGGCTTCTACCTACAATCATATTTTTCTGATCCACTGCACCAGGATTATATATATATATATATATATATATATATATATATATATATATATATATATATATATATATATATATATATATATATATATATATATATATATATATATATAAGTGAATGCCTTTAGAAGTGAATTCCAAAACACTTTACCGATTGGTGATTTTTAAAAAATAGTTCCCATTATAAGAAAAAGTAAGTCCGATGGAATGTACGTTGTGTGATTTAGAGGTCGTCCAGGGATGACCTTTTTTGTTCCTGATTATTGGCGTGGAAACGGTTCAACACAGTTCGTCTATAAACAATTTACTGTTGTGCTGCCCTCCGCAGAGTCTCGTTCGAGGCTTATTTCACGCTCAGCTTAACTTTATGAATATTTATGAGTAAAGGCAAAATGGGAGGAGAGAAAAAAAAACGAAACGAAACAACGAAAAAAGGGAGCAACGAAACGAAACAAAAAAATGCACAAATGTGAAGAAGTTGTCAGAATGAACATGGCAGGCGAGAAGTGGGGGCAAGTAATTAAAGAATTAAAAGGAAAGAAGAAAGCAAGAGTGAAAGCGATGGCAAGGAATGAATGAAGTGGTGATGAAGCAGCGTGAAGAAACGTTGAAGGAAATAACAGTGAAATAGAGGAGGGAAGAAAATAGAGAAGAAGTTTTTGTAAGGAGGAAGGAATGTTTGCTAAGTAGAGATTTTAAAAAATTCTATTGAAAGTATTAAATGCAGTGAAAAGAGAGAAAGAGAGAAGACACTAGTTGAAAAGAAAGAAAGAAAGAAAGAAAGAAAGAAAGAAAGAAAGAAAGAAAGGAAAGAAATGGAAAAAGAAACAATACTTAAAAGAAGAAAGAAAGAAAGGCCAAAAATGGGGAGGAAGAAAACGGGAGGTAATTGAAAGAGAAAAAGCTTAATGCAATGGAAATGAATGAAAGAAGAAAGACAGAAATCAATGATCATATTGAATGGGAGGATGGAAATTAAATATAAATTAAAAATATGAAAAGTACAAAATAAAGCGAAAAGAAATTAAAGAAAATATTCCGTCCTTGGAGAATATTAATTTATCAAGAAAGAAAGAAGGAAGAGAAAAGAATGAAATATTTTTTTAAAAATCAAAAAGATATTTCGTTTTGGGTTTGATAAAAGATATTACATGAGAAAAATGATAAAATTTACCCCATCTCCAACAAAAAGGAGACCAATGGACCCACACCAAATGTAGACCCATTCTCACCCTCCTGCCTCAGAAGAGAATGAGTGGACGGTAGGGTGGCGGTAGTAATGGGATGGTTGGCTGGACTTAATAGACAGAAAAGAATGGCGGCCTATAAAAGAAAGATAAATCTCACATGGACCGTGCGATATCGAATTAGTCACATGACTAAACTCTGTCCATCTTCTGAGCACAATGGATATTGGCTGTGACAATCAAATCCCGCCCTGCTTTTCTGCTTGATCTATGCGTGTCAAAACCTATTTCCAATGTATCGGCTGTGTCCCGGTACGAGATGCTGGAAAATATACAACAATGGCGCCCGAAATGGCGCAGTTGAATTGGTCTTCGGGAAAAAAGATAGCATGGTTGCTGCTAGAGGGATATTGATAATGATCACAATGAGGAAGTGAGAAGCAGTGCCTCTGAGAGGAGGGTGAACACCATGCATTGCAGCGGGGCCAAGTGGACCAAAGGGGGCTGAGACTGTTAGAGGGGACCCAAAAGTTAAACGAAGTCGAAACAAAACGTTCAATAATAAAATGAGTTGATTCTATTGCTTACTGACGAGCGAATGTAGTATAGTGTGCTAAAAGGGTTAGAGCATATCAAAACAGGATGGCTAAAGGACGAAGGCTTTTATGTAGAGTGAGAGGAGGGGTTCCAAAAACAGCTTTAGCCCCTATTATAGAATTCTTCTAGGGGGCTCTGATGAGAGGAACATAGGTACGTTTGAATATAGTGATACTGACCAATCAGTACTAACTAGTGTTAAAAGTGATAATACTATTTTCTGTCACGGATATACTTGTGTCGATATTCAGAAATCAAATGATTGGACTAAAATTAAGGATATGGTTTGTGTAATAGTTTCTATAGGATGAAATCGGTGCGCAATGGAAAGAGATATAAAGACCTCTTCACCTCTAACCTGAAAAAATAACCACCACTTACTATTAGTACAGAAAGGAGGCACAAAAAAAATGAGCAGTTGCCTTTGGCGCTTCCATCATCATCATCATCATCATCATCATCATCATCATCATCATCAGCCTTTCAACATCCGTCGTTGGACATAGACCTTCCTTAGGATTCGCCACACTTCTCTATCATGGGCGTCGCGGAGCCAGTACTTTCTGAATTTGTCTAGCTCGTCTCTCCTGGCCTAGGTTCTGCATGTGATCTCGGGGGATCCATGTCGTGATTGCGATGTCCATCAGTTGTCCGCCATTCGTGCAACATGGCCAGCCCACTGCCATTTGAGCTTTCTAATGGATTCTATGATGTCCCTAACTCTTGTCTTTTCCCAGATGTACTGTGTTGTCTTGTGGCGTCTCCACGTGAGGCCCAGCATAATTTTCTCATGTGCATGTTGCATAGTTCTCTATTTGCGGATCTGTCTTTTGGTTAGGTTCCATGTTTCAGCTCCATAAGTGACTATTGGGAGGATGCATTGGTTAAACACCCTTATTTTTAGGATTGTATTTTAATTAACATTGAGAACGAGAATCAGTTGATCACGATGAAGTCCTCTTGGCAGTCACATATCAAAATTCCATCATCAAAATATTTTCCCTTTGCTTTTTTTGACCAAACACAATTTTACAGCTAGGTTGTGTATTCCATCGTAAAAGAACGATTCCACCTTTGATTGAAGCAAATCGTAAAAAATAATTCTCCTATTTCCCATCAACCACAATGAATAATTTTCTCCCGATAGATTCGGCTCAGTTAGAGATGTTGACAACTGACCTGGATCCGGCCACGATGTTCTCCAAGTGGCGTTGCTGGTATGGCAGAGAATCCAGGTTTACAATATGAGGTGCATCACAAAGTCCGAAGAATTTGACCATGAAAAAAAAAATCCAAATTCTCCGTCGAAGTTGTCCCTTCCTGAGTGTTTGCACACTCGCTCACAAAGAGTACAGTTCACACAGGGTGATAGCAAATGCCCGTAATACATTCAGTTCGTGCGTGCGGTTCGAATTCTTGAAACTTAGAATAGCGACCCTCATCAAAGTTTAGTTTAGTCGAGTACGAAGCTACAATGTTTGGTTGCCAGATGAGGATTGAACTTGTTTCGCGAGACTAACCTCCTGACAATTGGACTGTCTTCAAAATATTCCTGCAATGTTCCAACAATTTCTCTCATTATTGTTATCATTTATGTGTCAAATTAGGAGACAAGAATCTGCATCTGTGCTCAAAATATAAAATTTGCATAACTGCCTTCCGCTAAAAATTGACTAAAATTCTATGTTATGCGCGTAAACCTACACCCATTCACGTATTTGCTTGTGAGCGAGAGCACGTGTGTGAGCGAGAGCACGTGTGTGCGCGAATTCTGCTAAAAAAACATCTGAAGCATAACTCATGATTAGCAGCCAACTAAGTTTCGGAGGTGACCTCAAGAAAAAAATTATTCCATCTAACCTTACTGTCCGACATAAGACAATAGCTTGCTTCTTTGTTAGAATCCAAAGAAAAGCCAAGCACTAGAACCGACTCCTACGCTAAATAGGTTTGGATCGATTTAATTTTCTCTATCTTGGTCCATTTTGTATCCATGGATATGCTATAACCGGGATTTTGGATACAGGATATAAACTTGGACATTTTGACTATCAATCCAGTCCGCTGGACGAAAACAAGAAATACATTTTTTTTTTCATTTTAGATATAAAACTGGGATTAAAAGAATTAAGGAAGTTCAAGAAAAATAGGAAAAGTTCGAACTAGACCTCTGGACAGAAGTTTTATCTGGATTCGAATACCAACCGGCTGTTCTGCATTGAAATGCCACACTACTAACTTACGAGAAAGAGGGTAACATAAGAGCTTGTCATTGTCATCGTGGGTGGACTTCCTTGCTCTTTTCTCGATTGATCACTCGAAGATAGATAGGTCTTGTTTGTTACTCATTAGAAACCGTCACGTGACCAGCGTTTTTTTAGTGGCATGCTGTGTTGGAGTGATCAGTTAAAAATTAGAAAAAAGTGGTGATCCTTAAATAAGTTGCCTCTCTCGCTTTTCCTGAGATAAGTGAAAGTCTTCATTTTTTAAAAGCGTATATGTATGAACGCAACTGGACACAAAGTAATGAACAGAATTAACAAAAACTTACATTGTAAATTGAACCCCACACTACTAACTTACTCAAGTATGGGATGGGAGGTTGAAAAACAAAAAAAAAAACAGATTTTGTAGACCTTATGATTTTTTTTGTAGACGTATAAATTTCCAGCCGTGCTGGATATACGCCAGCCACACACAAAGCCAGCCAGCCAACGAGTCAGCAAGCCAGCCAGCCAACGAGTCAGCAAGCCAGCCAGACCAACTTAAAAACTGAAGAAGTTTATGCTGATGGTTTTGATTGACTTTTCTTTTAATAAATAGATAGAATTTAAAATCAGTCAACAGGTTTCTCATTTCATGCCTTGGGTGGGGGGTCTTTTTCGCCAGCTGTATCTGATTATCCTTTGGTGTCTCACTGTCCCAAACCACCAGCATTTGAAAAGATGATGATATTCATTCAAAGTAACTTGATAACATCAGGAATTATAAAACAACATATGCATGAGAAAAATGGCCAAGAACGCAGACGTTATTAAAACAACGACAATGAGGATACTAGCTCAACAAACTCATACCAATTGTTTTAACAACTGTTGTAATAGATCTTCATCAAAAGTTTTCCATAAAAGTCAAAAGGCAACGCACAGAAATAAAACATCAATATAAACGAAATGGCTCGACAATATCTTGGTATTTGTTGGACAAAGACAACAGTGTTTTCATCTAAAACCAGAAGCTCTGCGAATGGGCAGAGAGACTGGTCCAATCGGTTGTATAACCACCAATGGTTTTGACCAATATCTTCATTAGTCATTCAATGACTGGTTGTCATCTTTTACATTGAAAGATGGGAGTACAATGCAAAACATTGGTTTACTCTGGATAGAACAATACACCAGAGCTAAGATACCAGCCAATTACAAAACACCTTATAAGCCTGATAGATAGATAGATAGATAGATAGATAGATAGATAGATAGATAGATGGAAATTCTACTGAGCATATCCAGACTAAATGTTCCGAGAAAAATATACCAATTCAAACGGATGAATGGATCAGTATAACTTGTTGTTATGGCGCCATCTTAAAAGATATTTTTTTCCATTCGATGGATGAGTGAATCAGTTAGCCAGCAGTAACGCGAAGATGAGGGTAGTATTTCTTTTTCCGCACAAGCAAAAATTTAGAAGATTATTTAAAAGATTATTTAATGCTTGAATGGTCTTGCTTTCTTTGCCTTGAATCATAGAAAGGTGATAATAGAGTAAATAATGATAAGAATAAGAATGAAAAAAATACGAGGAAATTGTTATTAATTATAATATATTGATGTGGGTTGAAGGAACCAGAAAAATTTGGAGGAACGAAATGGGGAGTTCAAGTGAAAAAGAGAAGTGGAAATATTGGAAAGGAAGAAAGAGAGAAAGAAAGAAAGAGACAAGAATGAAGAAAAAAGGGAAGGAGAATTAAGAGGGTATAAAGATATGAAAAATAAAGTGGAATGAAATCTGGGAACAGGAATAAAAAGAAAAAGAATTTAAAAAGTTGAGACGAAGAAAAAGATGAGACATCATGCGAACTGGAAGAAAAAATGGTGGAGGAAAAAAAATTACGAACAAAAAAGCAAAAATAGAAATACTAAAAGAAAGAAAAGAGAGAGGAAGGGGAGGGAGGAGTGGAGGGAGATGGTAAAATGGAAGGAAGGAAAAGATAATAAAAACAAACGAACAGATTTATTAACCAAAAATGTAAAAAGGTAAGAAAAAACAGGAAAACCCATACCTACTTACATGGAGTAAAAAAATTGCAAATCCAAAATACTTTTACTAATAATAATAAAAATGAATACTTTCGTCGAAAATTACATTTTTCTTATTTATTTAATTTATCTTTCATCAGAGACGGTTTGCAGCTTTTTGTCGTCAATACAATTTTCCCCTGGAACCGATTAAAAAAAAATCACTGTAAGCCATTTGCTTCTCAGAGTGAATACTAATGGAAGGCGGGAGCAATCATTTTTTTCTTTTTCCATTCTGCATTCGTGAGTATCAAAACGAGGCTCGGCTCAAAACTTTTTCTATTTTTTTTTTCTATCATCAATGAGCAGTTAAACGGTTGAACAAAACTATATCGACTGAAAAATTCCATGATGCGATTTTGTCTTTTATTGCCTAAGCCCACACACGTACACACACGACATACGTGTGCATATACACATAAACATAAATAAATACCAACATTTACATACAGATACACTCGCAGATACACTCACATACACATAATAGACACGTGCAAGTATATGCTCGTATATAAACATTCACACACGCATACACATATATAAGCACACATTCACACTTAAACATTGACACATACGCGTACATATGCAAGCACGAAGATGAACATTCAATTTACATATGTGAGGGCACGTACATATACATACTTATATACACTTAAACACATATAAAAACGAACTTATTCAATTCTTTGACAGCTGTTCCGATTATATCTTTTTGCTTTGTCGTTATCAGAACTTTTTCAGCCGATCCATCTACGGCCTTCTCCCATTGTATAACCACAAAGAAGGAGAGAGGTCCCCTCCACACATACACTGCAAAATGTGCCAAACGGAAGAGAAATGGTGACAAATAAACGAAACAATCTTTGTTCATTCCAAACAACATAAACGATTCAGGTGATTACATTTTCAACAACTCATTTAACACTGGAGAGTCCATATTTTTTATCTACAGGGATACCAGGGTTGCTAGTATTGCGTTACTGCCTCCAGTCTTGCTCGATTTCCAAATTCGGCTCTTTTCCCAATGCTTGTATTAGGTTAGTCTCTGAGATAAAGCTCGGATTATATCTCCTTCTGGCCAAAACTAGCAACCCAGGGGATACTCTCCAATTTCCCTCATGCTAAGTAAAGCGCGCTGAATTCCTATACTGGCCTGACTTGGTCTGTCAGGTTAACGTGTGCCATTTTGGTCAATTGTCCCTGCTCTCTAGCGATGTACTCCACTATTATTCGGACCCCATACCAAACCTAAATTGAGCTAGTGTACGACCTATGGCATATGCTATAAATGGATTTCGAATTTTAAAAAGATGCACAAATATTAAACCACATCAATTTTCTCACTTGCATGATAAGTAATTGTTTTTCATTATACTAATTTTTTTCATTCTCTTTACCAAGTAAAACAAATATTTCAGTAACAGCATCAATTATCAAACCAAAATGTCAGCAGTATTAGAACAACTATTTGGAAGTTACATTTTCTAGGTTTAGCATGGCAAACTTGTTTTTCACCAAAACTGTCAACCTAGGTTTCTCCAGTTTTGTAATGAGTCTGGCTAGCTGACTGACTGGCGTTTCGTGTATGCGTCACACATACAGGCAGTACCAATGGAGCTACAGTACTGAATATTCAAATATTCACTTCTTATTATGCGTTGAAAAAAACTTTTTTTTTTGTTTTTTTTTCAACCCTTGCCCCTAAATAGGTTTTCAGCTAGGTTTCAATTTGCAATGAAAATTCATGCTAAATTGGTTCCTAACATGTGTCTGGTAGCATTCACACCAGTTGTTTTGTTAGTTTGTTTGTTTGTTTTTTTCCTTTTGTTGTTGTTGTTGTTGTTGTTGTCTTCTTTTTGAGGAGGGGATGAATTCGGAGTATTTAATTGATCACGACCTAACAAAATTCGAAAGAAGGAATTTATTAATTGATCGCTTCTCTTGACTGTCACAGGGTGGTTTCTGCTGAGTTACGAACCGGACCTGTTTTAAATCCTTTTCAGTTTGGGAAATGAATCTTCTTCATTGCATTTGGTAGTAATGAGTGACAGTTGCAGACGGCAATTTCTACATTTCAGCTGCACATTTTTCAAGTATATTCAGTGAATGTGCCAAACATAGAGCACAATTCTCCAACTCATTCAGCTCTTCAATTCGTGCTTTTAGGCCACTATACATATTCTTGACACTTATGTTTGTATTGTCAAAACAACGAGAGTCCTTTCTATCAACGATAGTTTCTTCAAGAAAATCAACTAAACTTTGAGCGATCTGTTCAGTGCCATGACTTTACTTATCTGAAATCTTCGCAAATTCTTCAATTGATCCAGTCAGCTGGTCCACATTGTACAAAGAGTATTCGATGCTTATCACAACTGACAGAATTTGGACAAAATTCACGTATCAATATTTTTCTGAATTTTTGTATTTTTGAATCTTTGGTCCAATTTGAAGCTGTACGCGTATATTAAAACGTTCTGTAATGCACCGGATACTTTTTGAACTCACTGTATATCTGGAGTAGAATCCAATGGATTGAACTATAGCTATTTTTCACTTCATAGATAATGCGATCCAATATGCTGGATCCGATCAGATTGGTGAATTTATTTTCATTTTTTATTTTTTTTAATGCGTTTTTAAGAGCGTTTTTCTTTGGGGACTTCGTATACTCATCTGATACAGTGCACGACTCAGGGTCGCATTTTTTTTTCATGGGTCATCCAAAAGCATAGCCATATAATGTAAACATCAACCACAGAGCGATAAACCAATGGAATCCCCAGCCCCGAACTTGTTGTGCACCGCTTACTATAACTCAATCAAGACACCACAAATATTTCCAAGTACGTTTAATGGTTTATTCAGGCCCACGTCGAGACGTTGAAGCACAGACATTTAGCCTACTTGGATTACTACAATTATATTATTGTTTTGTTTGAGACTCTTCTTGACATTATTTGCGAAATGGGACTTGAACGAGTCTGAAATCAGCAAGTACAATTTTGCTTACGATAAGTGGGACACACATTTACCAACAGTAGGTTGTTTGCTGTCATTATTCCCCGATTTAGTAAGTGGGCTCAACTTATATAAAAAAAAACATAGGCAAATCCAGAATTTTGAACCAAAGGCTTTCGTGGTACACCTATATGCCAAGTCGGCTCGTACCTCGCAATTTATGGTATATTTTTAAAACTGTTATTTGTTTTCTTCCTCTGATATTCAGATATTTAACTTAGTTTTGCTTAATCCAAGAGTGATTGCGAATACAATGGACTTACAGATCAAGTACAGAATATGGAATTATTTTGTATTTTCACCCTGTTTACTCAACGAACGTAGAATAAGGACTTAAGAGTTTCGATGAAAAGCAACAGAAATGTATCGAAAGATTACTGAAAATTGAAAATAAATGATAAAGTCAAGAAATGTTGTAGAAAAAAAGTTTTAATCATAGAATAAAGAATATGGATTCGATAGATTTGTTTGTCAAATACAGGGAATGGAATACAATAGATTTATTTATCGGATATAAGATATGGAATACAAAAGATTTATTTAACGAATATAGGATATGAAATACAATAGATTTATTTAACAAATATGGGATATGGAATACAATAGACTTACTTATTTACTTATGGAATACAATAGACTTGTATAATATATATATAAATGTATGTAGATGGATATGACAATTGGTCTGTGAAGAGGAAACTCATTTTTTATCATTCTGTGGACGTATTTCGATGCATTCTGGGGCCCAGCCATCTTTTTCAGGGGAGAAAGACAGTGAAAGACTGGAATGGCCATACTCAGGGAAAGTTTCTCATCTAAGACAAGCCAAACACCTACCGCAACAGGAAACAAACATTTCCCGACCGTACCTCTCACTGACCCGTCTCATTTCAAACCAAATGTTACCCTCATTTACACAGATACAAACGCTTCCCTTACCGCTCCTACTAAACAATTACATATAGAAATATACACATTCTCTTATTAAGCATCGAACATATAAATGCCATTTTTTCTCTATGAACCGCTGTATACATTTTTTCTCTGAAAAAGCTAGCTGGTCCCGGCTGAAATGCATCGAAATATGCCCACGGAGAAATTGAGTTGTAACACCTATCTATTGAGTTTTTCTCTTCGCCTTCCAATTGTCATTTTATCTACGTTCTGTCGGATCACTTCACATCCACACTACAAACATATAAATATGTACAACTTGGTTGTTGCATACATACTCATACCATTGGTATTATGTATTCTAAAAGTAAACAAGTGTTCTGACTGGTATGGGAAAGAGGAGATATTATACCACAATCAAACAAAGCGATGATTGGCGTCTGAAATTCTTACTTTTACTGGAATTGTGCACTACAGACGCTGGAGGAAAAGGCATACGATTTCAATCACAAAGCTTATTTTGTAGACAGAGAGGCATATATGGAAATACTGGAATCGATAAAAAGATTCGTAAGACGGTGAAGACAAAGTTAAATACATACATACGTATATACGTACATACATACATACATCAATATATACATACATGGATGGTGATTTGTTATTCGCTACGAGTATGACCTATCTTTGCATTCGATTTAATCTTGAAGTTAAGGTGCCTTACGCTTGTTGGTCCTGAGATGACTTTTTAGACTTTGATTTGCAGGTTTTTGTTGCAGTTCAAGCAGGTGTTTGGTACCACTGCTTGGGACATCTTTTCTAATCCGCTGTAGGGAAACAAAGCTGATTCAACATCAGCGATTTGTACTCGACAGAGATGATACAACTATCTATGAAAGCAAAAAATACCGACACGACTGGTTTTTAGAGTGACAAAAGATTATGCGACACAAGTGCCACTCTCCAGGTGTGTGCAACCATTAATCTAATAACAAGCAAAAGTCAAGATGGACTGGTATTATGCATACATAAATTCATACATGCATGTGCTAGTAATTTTACAATGTGGAAAGGAAAGCCAATTATCAAATTACTTCCATTCTGTCGGATTATCTTATATCTGCACAACAAATATACATACATACGGCTAGAATAAGAGAGATGGCTGTGATAGTCCTAAGTAGATAGATGGGAATAGGCTGACACAAATAGGAAAGATAGATATGAACTTTAAGGAAATAGATGTAAACGTATAGGTACACACACACACACACATACATACATATATGTATAACTTGAATGAGATATATAGAGGTCCAAGACCAGTCTAAGATAGATAGATAGATAGATAGATAGATAGATAGATAGACAGAAATGAAGGGGCAAGTTAAAATAGATGAGTAGATAGATAGATAGATAGAAAGGAAGGGACAGGTTTAAATAGATAGATATCAAGGAAGGAAGGGAGGAAGGGAGGGAAGGAAGAAGAGGAAGAGAGACGGGAATCGGCGTCAAATCGATAGAAAAATATCAATAATATAAATGTAGTTGAATAAACTTTAAGTGAGAAATCGTTGCACAGGCAGATTTATCTAAACCGATACTCGAATAAATCCTTCGATATTTTCGATTCTTTCTGCTTGATAAACCAATATATTTGACCAAATTATGCAAATAAGACACACTTCAGAAATCATCTTGACTCTTGTCGTAGGAACGCCTGCGCACTTCACCGCCTTCAACAACTGCAAAGGCAGATGAAAACGATGCAACCTTCATATCTTTCATGCAACCAGGGACAACACTGAACGTTACGGCAACAGGGGTCAGTCATGGTGGACAGAGGTCAAGAGCCTCGTATATGGCAATACTCGGGTAGACCGGGCCCGGAAACGAAGCTACTTACCACTTGACTAAACGTCGTTTCTCTTAACCGGACACAATCAAAATCTAGACGGAATTGATAGGAAATTGAGATGGCGCAAATGTGTAAGGCATCTCAATAAGTTGCTGCTATAAGAGCTTAGCACTTGCTGACTTATCAAGAAGATGACCAAGAATAGTTCGAGGAATAAGTGCCGACTAAGAGACTTCTTGAAAAGCCAAGATTGCCTAAAATGTGGTAAAGATCTTTCGAATTAGTTAGACATGTTGACTATTACAATCAGAATTTGAAGTAGGCAGTGATACTGTTCCCGATGATAGATATCTAATCTACCTCTGTAGAGGATAGATGAAGGAGATTATTGATGATATATAGATCGAAAAATCGGGAAATTCGGCGTATAACTGTGTTATTATTGATGCACCCTTATATATATATATATATATATATATATATATATATATATATATATATATATATATATATATATGATTATAAATGAATTATATTATTTGAAATGACCGCCTGTTATTACACAGAGAATGTGTCACTTGGCCGAGACAGCGTAAATATGATAAACAATGGGGCAGTTGCTGTTACCATTGAGCTAAACAGCCCGATCGAAAGGCATAGGCCGAAATAACGTGTTTTTCTTTCTATACGTTAGAACAAATACGAAGTTGAAACCTTGTTCTTTTCTCATTTCTTCATTCTTTTCAAAAATAAGGTATTTCACTTCAAAAACTGGTACTATATGTCTTAAATCCCTCATCGTCTTACTTTGGAGCACTAGTTAGCAACTTAATCTATGAGGGCATTACTTGTATAATGAATTTGATCCTTATGGGGTCAATCGCTCCTGTTAACTTGAGTCAGGGTAAGTTAAACATAATAAATGTCTCGAACTGTATTATTGCCAAACTTGGGAAAAACCTGAGACGAGAAGACATTCAAAAGTGGGAAGTTTTGATGGACAAGGCACCTTTTTGAAATTTTGACTAGGAGTAGAGTCTCGATAAACAAAGGCCAAACTGAAAACTCATTTTTAAACTTTATATATCATCTTTTCCCACCACCAATGAAAAAAAAGTACAAAGAGAGAAAAAGAAACAGGCTTGGCTGCTGCAGAGTCAAACTACAGTCATACTTCTATTCCTATTGAAGATGAGTACTGTAACTTTTGCATTGTATGTATACAAGTACATTAATAAATTCGTAAATATAGAAGACTTTATCACGGTCAGGAACTGTTTAACGTGACGTAAAGAGTTTACTTCCCTGAATTTGGCGAGTATTATCTCTAGTTCTTGGCCTTTGGGGATCATCCCACGGTTAAGGTTTTAGTTACAGTTTTTTTTTCTGCAAAGACTCACTATATGTACATGAATGGGTGTTGAACGCCGAGTTAACCAAGCGAGAACTACTATCTTAACAGAAGCTTTAGTTTCCATTCGACTATTTCTACTAAGAAGCTTATATATATATATATATATATATATATATATATATATATATATATATATATATATATATATATGTATATGTACTATTCAAGCCGAAAGATATGGCGTGTATAAGAATCTTTAATATGATTGTGCAATATCGAAACGTTTTGGAGTTCAACTCCAACGCCATAAATCTACATTGTTAGAAGGTGCAGATATCCGATACGTCTTGTAATGTGTTATAAATCCCCGAAGTGAGCTTGTTACTTAGATTATTAATTGACCAGTTTTTCTGAAAATCAGGGATTCTAAGATGTAGATTACTATATATGTATATATACAACATGGTTATTTGATATTTGATGTGTGTTGGGTTTATATCATAAAGTGCTCGATACATTCAACATTAAGTTGAGTTAAAATAGAGCTTTAAATATGGTGAAATAATGGATTCGCTCCACAGACACATTTATGCTTCTGCTCTTTCGGGGC
>OY735205.1:47269512-47337012 GCA_963457665.1 Thysanoteuthis rhombus | reverse complement strand
GCTTTATGAATAGAAGTTTACTTACTGCATTCATACATTATACAATATACAAATCTGACCAAACTTTGAACAGAGGCGTTCCTCAAGGAGCAAAGACCCTGGCAGCCTGAACACAGTTATAATAACATTTAATTGCTAAGAGATTGTCCAATTCATAATATTGTTTTATGAAATATAACAGTTATTTCTCTATCTGATTTTATGATCACACGTATGCAAAACCTAGAAATCTCTTTATCTTATGCCCTCAAATTTCAAGATCTCTGAATTTGATAACGGGTCAAACGTATGTAAGAAAGTGCTAGATATAAATACGTCTAAAAAAAACTTATAAGTAAGCGAGAAAAGTTAATTGAATTATTTAGGAAAGAAACATTCACTGTTTGTAGTCTTTAACAAAATCTGCATTAGCGAAGTGTTGCTTTCTATGTACACATTATTCAACACAGACACGAGCAGAGGTGTGTGCGAAGTATTAATTCAGTATGTATGTATGTAAATATGTGGAAGCTCTGGCTGATCCAGCTTCCGACTTAGATCCGGGTATTTTTGTGAAATATTCAATAAACATCAGTTTATCTTTAACACGTAACATCTGCATTGTGCACATGTGGAGAAGCCTGTTAATGGGCGAAATGCATTGGAGTTTTATCTTAATCATGAAATTTTAATAAATAACATTTGTAATCTTTTAATTTCCACGCTGTCAATCATTACTACCAGATATGCGTGTTCAAATATACATATATATATATATATGTGTGTGTATGTGTGTGTGTGTTTGAAAATCCAAACTCCTTTTAGAGATCATCGCCCAATAAAAGGCAAGTGAAGTAATTTATTCATTGATCGCCCCTTTTTCCAGATTTTTTGATTGATCACCCCTTCCTCCAATGTTTCTTAATTGAACGCTCCCAACAGGATGTGCTACCAAAATACTTTTGTCACGTGACGGTTTCTATTGAGTGACTAACCAGACCTGTTTTTCATCTTTAAATCATTTTCCCTTTCCATCGCCATTCCCTCTCCAGAGCGCTATCTTTTTTCATTCCGTCTATTTCCATCCCTCTTCCATACCAATTCGGTTTTTTTCTTCCCATCCACCTTTCATTGACGTCCGCGGGACGCAGGCAGATTAATGAAAAAAAAAGTTGCAAAGTCTAGAACATATTTCTGAGAAGAGAATTGGAAGAAAAGCCAAGAATAACAAAAATAAAATCCGAAACCATTTGCCCTTGTCTTTGGTTTCCCCGGAAAACCCATTGTCACAACTTCCGGCCTTCATTCGTTTCCATCTATAGAGAACATCCTTCAAGGATCATACTGAGTTTCTGGAGTCTGTCACATCTGCCTAGAGACATTCACTTTCCGTGAGATGATTTTTATAATCTTTACTGGGTGTTACGATGTTAGTCATATTTTTTATATATATAATTCAACTTATTTTAATTTCGTTGGTTTGTTTATTGCTATTTTTCTTACCAAATCCTGTTGGACAGCATTACTTGGCACCATACTGATAGCTATATTTACAGCATTCAAAAACTTCAAAATAGAACGCATACAAGCCCAGATAGATAGATAGATAAATAGATGGATAGATATGTAGATTGATGGAAGGTGAGAAAGGAAAGAATTAGAAAAGAGTTTTATAAGTCTATTTCAATTTACTGAAGTAAAAGAAAGCGCTCATTTCATAGGTTATAGATTAGCCTAGTCTGGCTTAAGGCCACAAACTAGGAGTATTTAGTGAACATTAGACTCACTTCAGTAGTAATGGTCTGCTTAGAGTCAATTGTTTCGAATATCAGCGCTCTAACTCGATAAACTCATGACGGCTTTTAAATAAAATCCAAGAATACCTTGAACATTGCTTTTTTGTTAAGAGCGACCTCTAATGTAGAATGGTTATGGTATTGCTCCAAAAGTAATAAGCAGGAAGAAATAACAAATCATAATAAGACTTGGAACAGAGTGGTTTCGAGCAGTATGGTTTTTAACAGTAGCGGAAATTTTGAGACGATTTAACCGCACTAATCAAAGTATGTCTATAGTACCAAAATTTGCCTATGAAATGTTTCAGTTAAGTGTAAACCTGTTCAACCAAGTCTGACAAACCTACTTGAATTAATATCAATCTCTCGATTTGCTTAGTTTAATGGTTGATATGTTTGAGTATCTCTCAACGTAATCCAGTGATCAGTGATCAAGATTAAAATCCAGGATGTCAATTGCTGACTTTTGATTTTTAGTAATCCCCCCTCCTTAGAGGGTTAGCGAATTCACCACCCATTTGGTTTGGAGTTATGATTTGGGTGCTTCTGGGCTTCTTGCAGGTATCTGTAGCCTATTCATTCGGCAGATCTTCCCCGTTTAAACTTGGTGTATTATCAGGCGAAGCTTTGTATATCTCAATAAAATCTAACGTTAATCTGGCTGGCGAACTTCTTGAAATGAAATGAAATCTTTAATATAATACACATCTCAAATAAAAATCAAGTTAATACGGTTTGTTTTTTTTGTCGCAAGCCAGGAAAGAAAATCCAAGATATCATTAACTGATGCATGGTAAGGCTGTGCGTTGGCAATGACAAGTCATATCAAGCGTACTTAGGACTTGCCAAGAGATCAAGTCAAGCTTGCTCCAATGTCTCCACGGTGCTGATTGTGGGGACAAGAGACAGTTTTTTTTTGGGGGGGGGGAGCAGATCAGCCCACTTTATATTTGACCTCATGTCAAACTTGCCTCAGAGGGGAGATGAGTAAATAACCTGGCTTTTGTTGTTGTTGTTGTTATTGTTGTTGTTTTTGTTGTTGTTGTTGCTTATTGTTAAATCCATTTATTCAGTCAGCTTTTGGTCTTCAAAACATTGAAAATACATTGAACTCACAGGTGCAGATAGATCTGGAAATGCATTTCGTTTGTTTGTTTGTACAATGGCCATGAATGATTGATTTCCAAGAGAGGAAAATATCGGTTGTTATGCCTGAAGAAATAGTCTTTAAAACGTCATTTGAGCTTCCACCTCTCTCTCTCTCACACACACATACGCCCCCCCTCTCTCTCTCTCTCTCTCTCTCTCTCTCTCTGGAGTTTTCAGCATCTAAGCCCCTGTTTTTCACTCAAATGCTTCCCTCTGATTCTCCCTCTCTATGTCTCTCTCTCTCTTTCTCTCTCACACAATCATCCTCTCTCACTCCCTTTTCATACTTGCATATTTGCATGTACATACGTATGAAATACAGACATATAGATGTATCAAGACATATATGTGTATGCATGTAAATGTATACATACATCAATATGTGTGTATACGCATGCATATATATATATATATAAACATACATGCACACGCAAACACATATATATATAAACCAATATATAAATATATAAACTAATATATAAATATATAAACTAATATATGAATATATAAACTAATATATATATATATATATATATATATATATATATATATATATATATATATATATATATATATATATATATATATATATATATATATTACTTTTGTGATTATATATCTGCACATTGTCACATATATATCAAGTATACCTGGTGCCGGAGGATATTATTGAGGTGTGCAAATATCTTCCACAAAATCAGATTTAATTTTTTTTTGTTCTCGCTTTTCCGCTTCCCGTTCGACGACCTGACCTTTTTCATTTATTTATTCATATTTTATTTTATTCTATTTTCACTCTTTTTTTCCTTTCTTCATTTATCTATTTTTTCACTTTTTGGGTTTTTTTTTTTATAGATCTCAAGCCCCCAAACCGCAAAATGAATTCAGACATATGTATGATCCTTTCTTTTTCTTTTCTCTTTTACAATTTCTCTTGACTTCCCTTCGAAACCTTTGTTCTTTTTCTTGTTTAGAGAGGATAGTTTTTTTGCCTCCTTGTCTATTTCGATCTTGGAATTACTTTCTTTGGGATTTCTCAATCTCTTTCTCTCTCTACCTTCTCTACCTCATTTCCTGTTTTTATTGTCTTTTTCTCCCTATTTCTCCTCTCTAGCATTTCCACTGTTTAACTCTCAATATTATCTTCACTTTCTCAACCCCTTCCTTCCTTCTCAGATTTCATTTGCTTTCTTTTCCGTATTCGTATATTATCTCGATTTTGTCTCTTCTACTCCCTTGTCTCTCTCTCCCTGCTTCTTTCTCTGTACCCCCTCTCTCTCTCTCTCTCTCTCTCTCTCTCTCTCTCTCTCTCTCTCTCTCTATCAGTTAATTTATCACTCTTTTTTTTTGCATTTCTCTTCACTCCCTCTTGACATCCTTTCATCTTCTTTCTCTTTCACCCCAATTTAAACAGCGTTTACTTATTTCGCTGTTATAACTCTGGCAAACGTTTACAATATACAAAAGGCCACCGAGATAAAGATATGCAAATTGTACTAAGTTTATGAAAATTCCTGCATACATTGTTTTTGTTCTTATTGAAAAAAAATTGTGTGTACATATATATATATATATATATATATATATATATATATATATATATATATATATATATATATATATGCACACAATTTTTTCAATTTTCAATATATATATTATATATACATATATATATACATATATATATATATATACATATATATATATGGGATATTTTTGTATGTTCGTGAGTACAAAGGAGAATGGAAAAATGGAGCCGACAATGAAGAAGAAATGCAAGAAAGAATATATATATTTATATATTATATATATATATATATATATATATATATATATATATATATATATATATACATGCATATATATATATATATTTATGTATGTATGTATGTATATATACATATATGTATATATATATATGTATATATATACATATATATATATATATATATATATTTATACATGTACGTATGTATATATATATATATATATATATATATATATATATTCTGTTGTTTTTTCGGTCAGCTGATTCACAGGATATAATAAACCACTTTGTTCGACCTTTGTTGTCTACGAAAAGGCATTTGACTCAGTAGAACACACGGTGCTTTTCTAGTCAATGCAAGAGCTGGGTTCAAACGAAAATTGTGTAAAAGTTGTTAAAAATATATACGAAAATGGTAATAATTTGACTGCATAAAAGCACAAATAAGATAAAGACAGAAAAAGTGGAGAAACAAGATGATTCGATTTTGTTTAAATTATTTACAGCAAGCCATGAAAAGGAATGAATGGGAGTAGGCATAAACATAGTACTTATATACTATATATATATATATATATATATATATATATATATATATATATATATATATGCAAGATTGATGGAACACGACGGACAAAGGATGTCGTTTAATTTTTTTAGTAGTTGTTCTTGTTTTCACACAAGAGGGCGAATTTCAGGGTCAAACCGGTGTAAGGATTGACCAAAGGTTATTTCTGGTTATGCGCTTTCGTCTGATCCTACAGCCATGATCAAAATCACCTCCACAAAGGAGATCGGAAGTAAAAATCCATACCATCTCACTTTTAGTCACTTTCGATTAGTGAATCGTGAAATCATTGTGAACTTGATAAGATCTTGATAAATTGTAGAATTAGTTGAAAGCGTTCGGTCAGGAAATAACATTCGATCATTTCTTAGATGAAATAGATCTTGAAATTCAATCTGTTGTGAGAAAGCAAGAAAATATACCAGTTTTTTTTTTGGGGGGGGTTGAAGATTCGGATTTATTAGTTATCACCACTCGACAAAAGGCAAGAGATGTAACTTCTTCATTAATCAGTCCTTTTCCGATTTTTTTTTCACTCAAGTCATCACAAACATGCTACTAAAAAAACGTTGGTCCCGTGACAGTTTCAATTGAGTCAATAACCAGACCTGTTTTCTTCCTTTTGGCTCATTCTTCTCCGGTTTCTCCCCCACTGTTTTGCTTATGATTTCTTACCTTTTCTGCCATCTCCCACCTTCTTTCTTTTTTTCCAATTGAGACTGGGGGCCTGCCAACTGGTCCATCTCTCAAATAGGTGAGCCGAATAGTCGCAAGATTGAAAGAAATCAGTTAGAAACAAGGATGAGCGAATATGTATGGATTTAGAGAAAGAAATGGCAGACACCCAAATTCCCTCTCTATAGCATGCGTCATGCATGGCCGTTACCTGCCTTTTTTACGACATGGCGAGTAAAGGGACTTAACCAAGAACAACAACACCCATAATGCAATGCACTAAGCCAGTCAGCTTGCAACACGTCCCAGTTTCCATGGTAACACGAGGGCCAAGATTGAATATTTGACTCCAGGACCCCGATTCTCCAGACGCCCTAGGTATAATTGCATTAGACTGGCAGGTTATGACACTGTTGAGTTACCTCGCTTGATATATTTTGCAATGATAATTACCTCCCTTGGAGGCGTGGCAGGAAAGAATAAAGGGATACCTCTTATCTAATGGTTTGGTTTAATCTTGTAAATTTAATTCTGCCATTACTTTGGAGGAGAAACGGAGACAGAGATGTAAAAGGATCCCCTAATTGAATATATAACTTAAAAAACATATCAACGAAAGGAAAATAGATCTAAATTTATCAAATTGTAGACGCTGCGATTAGTATTCGATGAAATCCAGCAACGCTTTCACAATTACAACAGATCTACAGCAAATTTTCCCCAAGAACGCAACAATTTAATGGTTTCCAATGTCTGCAACAATTTTATGATTATCTTAATCTTAGTTTATGTAGATATGTCGTGGCACATTGCCCCCATCTTCTGCTTTTCTCTTGTTTTATCTCCTGTTTCATTCTTTTTCTATTCAACGTTTCATCACCTAATCACAGACTATGTTGTTTCACAAATCTTACAAGGACTACGAAAAAAGTTGTGCACATGGCTTTTTGTCAAATTACCAAACTGGAATTGACTTTATTTTCTAACAAAAAGAACTATAAGAAAAACCTTAACCAGAATTAGGAGTATGAATTAATATATAAAATTCACTCCCGTTATTTGAACTCATGACTAACGATAATTTACCGTACGAATACACACTTTGAATTCTAATTTTTAAGTGCATTTATGTATAATGAAATAAAGGATTTGCGACACAAACGCGTTCATGTTTCTACCCTTTTTAGGCTCCTATATATATATATATATATATATATATATATATATATATATATATATATATATATATATATATATATATATATATATATATATAGTTGCATATGTATACATATATGAATAGATATAAACATGTATGCTTATACACATGCTGAGCGTATATATATATATATATATATATATATATATATATATATATATAGTTGCATATGTATACATATATGAATAGATATAAACATGTATGCTTATACACATGCTGAGCGTATATATATATATATATATATATATATATATATATATAGTTGCATATGTACACGTATATGAATAGATATAAACATGTATGCTTATACATATGCTGAGCGTATATATATATATATATATATATATATATATATATATATATATATGTACACATATATAAATAGATATAAACATGTATGCTTATACATACGCTGAGCGTGTGTGTGTATTCAGAAAATACAATTTTGGTTATTTTATGAGATGAATGATTTCATTTTTTTTTTATATTAACTTGTTTATTGCCTTCAATTTTCTTTTGTCATAAATACTAATATCAAAAACTGTGAATTTGGAATAAAACTTCACAGCACCTAACTAAATCAACTGATTGTTGCTATTACATCTTTTATTCGTGAATAGAAATGGACTCCCGAGTGTTTGCAAAAACAAAAAAAAGACAAGTCGAATACTTGCTGTCTGTTGAGAAAAATGTCATACTAGTATACATGGCAATGAAGTACTTCGTGAAGAGGAAATGATACTTTTGGCCCCAAACTATGCTTGATCCTAATGTTGTCATCTAATTAAGGTTTTGTTGGTGACGAAGATGTTATTTTCGACATGTGTATCTCATACAGTACGTTTTGACAGTGCTGGTTTTGTTAGGGACCATCCATGCCCCACAAAAAGACATGCATAAACATCTTTGACACTTTGTTGAAGCTACGTTGTCTGATTTGCTAAACTTACCTGTCGTTTTGATGAACACTTGTAATAATGGTGTCCAGTTATGCAGGCTTGCAATTCAAGGAAATACAAGATTTGCACGCGTCAAAATGGGGATTGCAGCTGAAATACATATCATATATAGAGAGAGATACTTAAATAATTTGCCATGTATTTATATATTCATTTTTTTCTATCTCCAACATCACAAATCAAATATCTAAAATATTCCAAGACGATCACGCTATCCATGATACTGTAAAAAAGATAAGGAATTGAACAAAAAAATTCCAGCAGTCCATAAACGAAGCTATCATGATAAAATACTGATGTACTTAATGATCATCCTGTTTTCTTTCAACTGTCGCTAATAGGATTTCTCTCGATTTGAATAAACAAAAAACGATGATACATCAATATATACACTGCAAAAATCAAAATCAAAATCAAAACCATCATCATCATCATCATCATCCTTTCGACGTCCGTAGTTGAACATAGACCTTCCACGAGATTTGCCAGACCTCTCTATCATCGGTGTCGTGGAGCCAATACTTTCTGAATTTGTGTAGTTTGTAACGCCATCTCATATTTTGCCGGCCCCATTTTTGCATAGTATCTCTTGGAATCCACATTGATATTAAGTGGTTATCTGATATTCTTACAACAGATCCAGCCCATTGCCAGTTGAGTTTTCAAATGGTCTCGATGATACTTCTGATTCCTGTCTTTTCTCTGATATACAGAACTGTCTTTTGATCTCTCCATGTGAGGTTGAGCATGACTGTCTCTTGTGCGCGTTGCATGGTTCTCAGTTTGAGGGTCAAACTTTTGGTTCAGGTCTGCTTTATTCAAAGCCCCAGTTATGATGAACCCGGACCTGATCATCATTTTCCATCGCCTTCTCCGTTTCCAAGCAAGGTCCGTTATATTTCCTTTATATTTTCCTATTCCTTTGATTTTCATTATTATTTGCATTCCCCACCTGATGTCTGCTGATCATCGCTGTCGATTGAATGGCAGTGACACAATGTTTCTTTGACATCACAGCAATTTTCTCGATATTTTTACTGTCTTCAGAAAAAAAACTGTAGTTTAAAGAGTTTAGCAATTCTTCTCCTTTTTATTCTTTATTATTATTATTATTATTATTATTATTATTATTATTATTATTATTATTATCATTATTATTATTATCATTAGTAGTAGTAGTAGTAGTAGTAGTAGTATTAGTAGTAGTAATAGTAGTAGTAGTAGTATGTAAAGCTGTAAGTCAAAATTCATTTAAATAAGTGTATTAAAAAAAGAAATATGAACCTTATGATGACTGGTAATGATTCAGTCGAAACCATGGAATATTTTCAAGTACAAATGTATAAAACATCAGCATTTGGAAATTAGAAAAGACACCATTGAAAAGGAACAAATTCAGTTTGAAAGACAAACAAGGTTAAAGCATAATAAAATGTTACCTGATGACGGTCCGAAAAAAGACAAGCTAAGTAGATAAGCCAATCAATGCAGGGATGATGGAAAAAAGGTAACGTTACCTCACGATGATTGGAGATAATGTCCAATTAAACAACAAGATGTTTTCAAGAGTGAAATAAAACACCTATGCTTTAATTCTCCTTGTCACGATTTACGTCCGTTTCACTCTCATTTGTCAATTGATTAAAAGAAAAAAACGAACCAATCACGAGAGAGATTTTTGGAACGCAAAAATTTGAATAAGACTGTTTTGTTGAACGATTATTTTCATTCCTTTGCTACGTTACGAAATTAGAAGAAAAAAAAATGTAGGTTGATATTCGGTGTAGCAAGCTAAGGTAACTTTTTTACTTTTGATTAAATGAATGAATTATTTCTAATTTTATCAAAAATATTCTTTTATTTCTATAAATTATATGAATTAAAAAATGACTCTCTTTATTTAAGATAATCATGAGCTTGCTCTTTATTTTCTAATTGTGTTGTTTAATTGTTGCCATAGGATTAAGGTGCGATTCAAAGTTGTTATTAAAAAACAACTGAAAATTAGGATGAAGGTAAAACTAGTCAAAATTGTTATTGATAATGATAATAATAATAATAATAATAATAATAATAATGCACGGGTACTGAGGAAGGTGCTAGAGATATAAGTACTGCAACGAATCGTAGCTCTGTCATGATATGCGAAAGAGAGAGGAGACGTTAGCTGAAGACCTGAGGAGACTTATTGTCACTCAGCCTTCAGCGATAACCACTGGGCAACCGGTGTGAAACTGTAAATCGCAAAATTACTGCGACCTATGAGTACTAGGAGAGGAGGGCTGGAGACTTGAGGAGACTTGCTGTCACTCAAACTCCAGCGGTTACCACCAGGCAACTGGTGTGAGATTCCGAAATGATAATAATAATAATAATAATAATAATAATAATGATAATAATAATGTATCATTATTATTTTAAATTAGATAAATTAATATATTAATTCTTTCATTTCAAATTTCCCTTATCTGATCCAGAAAGAGGGGTGAAACAGTTTGGTAGTTTACCAAAAGGGTAGAGGGAGGTAGTTTAATTAGTAGGTGAGATGAGAGAAAGGAAAGAGCAGGTAGTTTACTGAGTAAGAGAGTTTTTTGCATATGAAACTCGTCTATGTTTTATCGCATTAAGGTGAAATTTGAAGGATTAAGAGAATGAGAAGATACCGGTATAAGAGAAGAGTTATAAACACCCGTGGTATTTCCAAGGGTCCTGATGTAAAGATGTCATAAAAGTTAATCTAGATCTAGAGAGGCCAGAAACAAAAAACGAATTCTTTTTTTTTAGTTTCAAAAGCGAAAAACATCGCTCGGAGATGTATTTAATGTGAATCTACTTCGTACGCTGTGAGTGATATTTGTTGCCGCTGAAGAAGGGACAAAATCTTCTCACTACTCGGAAGTAGCGGTCAGAAAGGCAAGACCGAGCATGCTTAACACGTATCTCTTGAAATCCTCCTTGCTTTGTCGCTTGGCAACGTACACTATGTCCGAATCAAGTCTTACCAAAAAGGTCACTCACAGAAACCAAGTTTTGTAATCTCCATATTAGATCCGTGGGCTCAACTAAACACTTAGTACAGACAAGATTGTTGTTATATTTCCTTTTTTCATTCATTATTTTTTGATTCCCTTCCCTCCATTTTTCTTTTCTTCCTTTCTCTCGGGTTTTCTTTCTTTTTCCTTCCATAATTGATAGCTCTTTCATTCATTTTCACTTTTCACTTACTGTTTCCGTCACACTTTTTCTTTCTTGCTCTCTCTGAGTATTGCCAATTATTTTCTTTCATTTTTTCTTTCATCCATCCATTCTTTCTTTCTTTTAATCGATCCATTTATTATTTGAAGTCATTTGCTATCCCCCTCTTTCCCCCGTCTCTCTTTCATTCTTCTATTATTATTTATTTATGTATTTTTGTTTTTCTATTATTGTTTTTCTGAGGCTATTTCGTTCTTTTAATAACCTTTTCTCTTCTTTTTTTTCTCTTCCTTTTTTCTTCTTTCCCTTCTTCATTCTTTTCCAGCGCTCTGTTTTTTATTCTTTCCCTATATTGTTTTCTCCGAAATCGTTTCGTTCTTTTATTAAACTTTCTTTCTTTCTTTCTTTCTTTCTTTCTTTCTTACTTTCTTTTTTTCTTTCTTTCTTTCTTTCTTTCCCTTGGTTTCTCTAAAGAAGATTACTTCGCTCTTTCATTGATTTTTCTTTTTCCCCTTTTTAAAAAATTTCTTTCAATAATCTTTGCTCTCTTTCTTTCTTTCTTTCTTTCTTTCTTTCTTTCTTTCTTTCTTTCTTCTTCTTCTTCCTTTCTTTCTGTCTTGACTCTCTATTTTCTTTCATCCTCTCATCAGGATAACAATAAACTCATGTTTGCTAAGGGACCAAGCAAAAATTGCCAAAGATTGTCTGGAAAGTTTTCACTCATCCACCATAATCACCAGATATCGCACATAGGGATTACCATTTATTCAGGTCTTGAAAGAATTCTCTTTATGAAGAAAAACTTCAATTCCCTTAGAAGACTAAAAAAGGCACGCTGAACAGTTATTTGCTGAGAAAGATGAAAAAAAAGTTCTTGGATAATGGAAATAGGTAGTTACTGGAAAGCTGAAAAAATGAAACTAAATGGTGGAAAATTGTTGTTCAAAAAAGTTAATGACCAAAATGAAAAGTCTGTCTTTAATTTCTTTATTTACTGAACCGAGCAAATGTTGTGTATAACCTAATATAATATTCTCTCAAAATAATCCTAATTTTTTTTAATTCATAACTTTCAAAAACTGTGTCGGTATAGATAAAAATCCCCGAAACAGTTACATGGTAAAAAACTGATGATCCCAACAAGAGACAATTTATACGTTGTTCCATAAAAACAAAGTATAGGGGAAAAAGGGGAAAAACATTGAAGAAAATTACATGAATTGCACAGATAGACATTGGGAAATAGGTGACTGAAGTGACAAAAGATCTTTCGAAAAAGTTTTTTAATGTTTAGTAAAGCTGTAAAGCTTTCTAAACTAACTAACTATATGTATATATTTGTATGTGTGTGTGTGTGTATGTGTGTGTGGGTGCGTTTGTTTATATCAAGGAATGGATATACACGATCCGACAGAATGATTATAAATTGTGTTACTTGTAGAAACTTATTTGAAATGATCTCCTGTCATTACACGGTTAATGTATCATTCACTCCAGACAATGTAAATAGAATAAACGATTAAAGAAAATGGGGCTGCTGCAAAAATCGAACCTGCCACCGATAGGGTAGCCACTTCAATGTAGCAATGTTCTTATCATTGAGCTCAACAACCGCCGGAGGTCCAAATAACTGTTTTCACATCAAATCTCGTTTATTTTTGGTCTATCCGCTTCTTTTAGCGTGACAGTTGAGTATTAAGGAATATATATATATATATATATATATATATATATATATATATATATATATATATATATATATATATATATATATATATATATATATATATATATATAATCCGATTTGAAATGATCTTGGTCATTACACGACTGATGTATCAATCACTCCAGACAAGGTAAATAGAATAAACAATTAAAGAAAATGGAACTGTTGCAGAAATTGACCCTGCCACCAATAGGTCTGATCATGGGATTGATATTTAGTGTTTAAAGCTGAAAAGGTTTCTAAACTATGTATATAGTCTAAAAAATTTTATAGCCTTAAACACTAAATATTTATCAAAAAGATTTACAAAAAACAGTGCAGGTAAATATAATCTACCATGAAACAAGTGTCAGGTGTTTCTTTTATATAATCTTAAGTTTTTTAGTGTTTAGTAAAGCTGTAAAGCTTTCTAACTAACTAACTAACTATATGATCAAGCAAGAATAGATGTAGATGCAGCATTAATTTGAAGCAATGTCATGTATCATTTTGCCAAGGCAGCATACGAAGAATAAACTGGATTTGCTGGTGGAATCGAACCTGCGACCGATAGGTAGCCACTTTGACGTAGCGTTGCCCTTATCTCTGAGCTAAACTTCCAGTGGTAATGCAAAGGCACAAATAACTGTTCAAAGTTAAAATTCACATTCTGTTCATTCACTGTCTTCATCTGCTCTATTTGTTTCTCAACGTGGACAATTATATTGTTAAGAAATGGATTGGGCTGTTAGCTCAATTGTAAGAACACTGCTACGTTGGTGTGCTTACCTATCAGTCGGAGGCTTTATCCATACAGCAGCCAATGTTCTTTAATTTGTTTATTCTATTTATGATCGAACCGAATGATACGTTTACTGTATAATAACGGCGGGTAATTTCAAATAGAGTTTCAAAGTGCATCACTGTATCTGTTCATTGGCTTGAATATTCATACAGAGACCAGGCCAAGGAAGATTTCCATACAGAAGTATGACTCGAGTCTCCGTCTAAGCTATAAAAGAATACTTGGGCTCGAGAGTCAGCTTGCAACAGCGGTTTGTGAAAACTTCTGGGGGTAAGACGTTGTAGTTCCTGCCCAGTTTTGATGTGAATTGTTTACTGTTTCCGCTATTGGCAATTTGGATCTCATTCCCACTACTGCAAAGGGTTCAGTCTATTTCGGTTTCCTACTAACAATACTTTGGGATTGAAGCAAAGTGATATCTGAATTTTTGCAAGCGATGCAAAAAAAGAATCAAAAGATCTATACCACTGTGACAGCTGTGGTTTTAAAAACAGTAGAAATGTCCGTCCCACAAATTTCAAAGACATCAGCACCATTTGAAGGACAACTGGTGAGTGCAAAATTGAAAGAAAAATAGCTGGTTGAGGCATGGTAGTCAACTATGTTGAAAAGGGTGACATAATTGCCTGGTCAAAATAACATGACCATATGAAAGAGGCATCAATGGATTTACACAACACAACTCCAATGAAAAAGCAGCTACTGCAGATATGATCAAGCACATAATAGATGTAGTGCACTGAGCTACGCAAATCCTCAACCTTGACCAGATGTCAGTTGTGGCCCTTGACACACCACACTATGCTCTTGCCAAGTTCACTCAGCATAATTCCCCTGACACACATTGGGAGGACAAATTTATAATATTGTTGGTAAGCCTTCACGTATTGATGAAGATATGAAAAATGTATAATGACTACTTGGCAGGGTCTGATTGGTATAATTCACTGACACAAGCAGGTGTTGCATCACCAGGAACTGCTGACTCATTTTTGAAAGCCTCCCACCTCACCAGAGGAGACATGAGTACCAGACTGCACTGACACTGCTCAAGCTACAGGGGAAGACTCGATAATGATGAAAACAAGAACAAATGGAGACAACAAATGGTTCCGTAGAGTCAACAATTTCAATAGTGGGATACAGTTCTCGATATGGAACCTGTTGGTCCCATTTTCATCAGATCACACCATACTGTAAATTTTCCTCTGTATGTTAAAAGTTCGAAGGTCTTTGTTCCTCGGTTATACATGGTGGATCCTAAGAGACATTCGACTCATGGAGAGCCTACCAGTATCAATTCTCAAGCAGTTCGAGGATTATGGTCACTGGGGCATCTAACAACAGATTTGCTACCATCCCAATCAATCGAGCCCATGAGCAAAATAATGGAGCAGTCAATGGTCGGTCATAAGGAAATGGATGGTTCCAGGGCCTGAATAAGCAAGGTTACTGAAGAAGTTCGATGAGGACTACTAAACAAAAGAAAAAGAGCCATCGTTATTAACATGAAGAGAGGTTATCTACGCAGAGAAGTCCCAGGCAGCAGGCTGCAAATTTTGTTCATCCTCGTCATTGAGAAAAATATCAACATTCGCTTAAAAGGTTTTATTTAGGAAAATCTTCTAATAAGCATACCAATAAACTTCTAATGGGTGCGCAAGATCAAATCAATTGTGTCTGCAAGACAGTTTAAAACGTTTATAAAAAAAGTAAACTTGAAAGTACATACAACATTTTTTACTTCTCGTGTGAACCTTGAGCTTAATGATTTTTAACGAGTGTGGCAATATCTGGTTCGAGCTTCGACTAATAGAGTCCCAAGTCACCACGACTAACAATTTCCAAGCAGTTTCTTCTCTTCGTAAGTAAACGGCTTGCTTCACCGAATCTCGTGCTACGATGTAAGAAGAAGGAAAAGCAATGAAAAGCAGTTTTGCTTTTTTGCCAAGGAACATGAAATTTCCCATATTAATTCAGCCACATTTCATGATATCCTTAGTAATCAAAGATTTGTTTTGCTCCTTCATTATTTGAAACTCAATGAAAGTCGATTTCATGTTCTCCAACTTTGCAAATGAATGGATTCATAATCTAGACAGGAATATTCATATCGATCAAATTTTTAAAGCGCTTCTTGAAATCATTTTTCAAGGATTGTTCCAAATACTGGCTGGAATAACAATTTTGTACCAATCTCTGGTTAGGAAACAACAGAGAAAAAAACTCTTCTGCCAATATATTCTTTGAGAAAATCCAGCTTTCAGATGAAAAGGAACTCAGCAGTTTTGACCTTTGATAAATTGAAATTGTCACCTATTCGTTTGATTATAAGTATCAGCTACACACGCCATATCTCCATGCAGATGAAGAATTTTTCTAGCGTAATTCATTCTAAACAGATTGCACAATTCTGATAACTGAATCGAATAGATTAGCCACTGTACTTCAGTGTGCAGTAGAAGTAAAAGATGATCAAATTCCTCATCGTTATCTTGACACGGTTTGCAGGATAATCTGTTACTTAATGAATGTGCTTTAATCTTGTTAACAACAGGAATGGTAAGAGAAAGAGCTGAATGGAGGTGCACACTAAGCTTTTTAACTGCAAGATACTGACGATGAACACAATGGATTGCAAAAAGACTGAGAATCTCCTTTTTCATGATTGCAATTAATCCAGCTTCGTAACTTATTATTGATGGTATCCAATCTATTGCACAAGCATTTATGTTCACTATTGGGATATTATTAGTCATAATATACGTCTTCATGGAGGGATAATCTGTTCTGGTTGCTTTTCACTGATCTATGAAGCAGCATTTCTTCGTGTGATTTACCCTCTTTGATAAATCGCACATACGACATTAACAACGTCTCGGTGTCTTGTACAATTGATTCATCCAGTTGTTTTTCAAATAAATTTTTGCGCCACTCTACACACAACTGACTTCCGATATCATTTCTCATTTCATCAATACAACGTGAAACAGTGCTGTGAGAGTGAGATGTATTTCAGGACATTAGCTGCATTCATCTCGAGGAGATTAGAGAGAATTTCGGATACACGTGATAGAACTAACATTTTGGCAACTGGAATGATATTTACCGCGTTTTGCATTTATTCAGAAAATATCGTAAGAGGCATTAAAACTGCTATCAACACTAGAATCAGTGTTTTCTTCATGGATAGTGAAAATGTATGAAAAGTACGCTTTTCGAATATTTCGTCCAGTTTGCAAAATATTTCTGTATCGGTACCAGCTTTACCCGGGTGATTCTTATTAAGATAAGATTGAACTCTCAGTAGTTTCATAGCCCCATTGGAGAATACTTCTTCACAAATCAGACACATCAGCCTTTGTTAGTAGTGGGAACGAAATCTTACAGTTAGTAGTCAACATTATACTGTCAGACTTTTTCTTGTTTTTTTTTTTGTTTTGTTTTTTGTTTATGGGGGGGGGATTCTTGAAGAGATTGAGTCTAGACTGCTACCAGCCTTTTCAGTAACAAGCAGTTTAATAACACACACATACAGAATCGAAAACTACTGCAATGGAGGTGATTTTAAATTGTCATTTCCCTTTATCCGTTGAATAATGCCTACAGGATATCAAGTCCAACAGTCCTCCACTTGCCAGTTACTTTTTTGTGTAGAAGAAATGGTTGATGAAGTAAGTATTTATTGACAACAGCCATTTATAAATCGGAATCATAGATATTCCTGAAATCTCTGCAACGTCCCCTTTAAAAGATTAAACGCCCCCACAAGCTCCTTTGTCACCTTAACGCCCCTTTGAAACAAACGTGCACCCCCGGAGGCACTGGAGACCACGTTGGGAATCACTTCTCCAGACACACGGAATATATTGGGTGTCTCTGTGGTGAGCACAATGCGAACAGTGTGTAGCGTAGGAAAAGACCAATGTGACAAGTAGTACGTACACGTAGCAAATGGTAGTGCACGCCCTATTTATGGACCAATCGAGAAGAATGTTCTTCCTTCTTTAAGCCATGCAGTTACAAATGTCAAGACATAGCAAGCTGGGAAGATATACTTACTGAAGAGTCATGTTGTTCTGATCTCTCACCTGTACATTGTGATACAACACAGGACAAGTAACATGAGTACATTCTGCAGCCATGAGAAGCATCCTTTCTCCCTTTATTCTCTGATAAAGAAATCTAACTTGCTAAGTATTCTGACCAAGGACATAAATGAACTTCCTAATTCAACTGACGTAAAGCTTCTTCATGAAGCAGCTGTAGTGTAATTGTTCCTTACAGACAATGTATAAACATTTGAAGAGTATATTGATCAGGTTTTTATTCCACAAATCATGAAACCATTGAGAACCTCCGAGAGAGTTGATATTGTATGGGACAGATACATCCAAAGTGATATCACAGGATCCTAAGAGGAAAAAAACAAGATACCAGGAAAGTGGGCCGACTTTCTACGTGACTTAACTTTTAGTATCCCTTTCGAATAAGATCCCTATTGTTTACTGCCCAGAATATAAGGAAGTTATCATCAACTTTGGGACTGCAGCTATTCTACAAGAAACTGATGCTTCTCTTGGACCATGTGATCACAAGGAAGCAGACACAAGGCTGCTGGTCCACTTAGTGGATTCTCTTCTAAATGAATGCATCAACTGTCTGTTACGCACTGTTGACACAGGCGTAGTGGTGATTCTCGCTAGCAAGATTAATTACCTGAAAACTATAAACAAAGATTTAAACATTTGGGTTGCCTTTGATACAAGCTAGAACTTCGCGCATTATCACATCAATCCCTTTTATGAGGGACTAGATGCAGAGAAACCCCTGGCTCTTCCTGTCTTCCCCAGTTTTACAGGATGAATTACCGTTTCTGCGTTCTTTGAAAGGGGTAAAATCTGCGTAGGAGGCATGTCGTTGTTAACAAGATGTGACATGTGCTTTCAAGTACATCCCTACGCAGAGTTAAAGACTGATTCTCGACATTACAAACTGCTGGAACGCTTCATTGTTGTCCTGTACGATAAGGCAAGTGACTTAGCTTATTACAATGAAGCCAGGAGAATTTCAGATGTTGCAGTTCCTGGGCTAAAGTGTGAATAACGAAAATTCCCGTCATGTTATTGTTAGCTTGTTAAAGAGTACGTAGTAGATATGTTCTGTTTGTTGAAAGTTCTCCAGACAAGGAGAAAGTGAAAAAGCTAAAATATTGATGGGTTGAGCTAATGGCTCACTGAAAGAAAAGTAATGGATAACATTTATCCCTTTCTCTTTGGAAAGACAAGGAAAACATAACTACAATGTAGAGATAATGTTAATATCTATAAGCCATGAAATCTCATGTTGCATATTTCACTTCATCCTAAAATGAGCCGCTTATATCCAAATCGATTTACGTCCAAACAACTGGAATGTAACCTGGACGCAAGTCGGCACATGGCTGTGACGATTCTCCTTTATGTCATGACTGCATATTGTCTCCTACGCTGACCTTTACTCTCATCTTCTCCTTCTTCCTCACTATTTTCTTCTCTCTCTCTCTCTCTCTGCAGTCATCTTTTTCTATGTATCAATTTATTATTGATGTCAACTAAAGTTGGCCTAGTCTTCCATAAGGCCACAACTGTCGACAAGTATAAGGCGACGAGTGAGGACTTGACTCACAGGAGCTGTTATGGTCCTTGAGATTAGCTTACTCACCCTTTATCCGCAGCAAGTTTTCCAGAAAGTAATGACGTACTGTCTTCCCTTGACACAAAGCAATTTGCATGATACAAATAGATTATAAAATGCCATTCTATAGATGATCATTTATAAGTTTTCACTTTTTACTATTGTCCCTATATCTAAAGGTAGTAGTCATTAGCCGTTAACAACGGTATAGACCATAAAGACTTTCGTATGATTTTCTTTATAAATTCAGATTTGGGAAGGAAGCATCTGAAACTGCAAGAGAAATCAACGAAGCATTCGGTTCCTGTACGCACGGTACAACGCTGGCTTTAGGGGTCTCGGCGAAGAGATGGGAATTTTAATGATCTCGAACGCCTAAAAAGGAAGCAATCCTTTGATGACGACACACTTAGAGAAGCAGCCGAGGCAGGCATTTGATCATCGGTCCGTAAGCTCGCGGAAATAGAGGGATCGAGCGAATCGAGTGTTTTACCAATTTGCGTAAAATGGGAAAAAAAAAAGAAAAAAAAAATGGTTGACAGATTGGTTGTACATAAACCGACGGAAGACCAGACAAATCGATGTTACGAAATCTATTAAAAAAAGTAACGTTTTCGAAATTAAACGATTTAGGAATCGAACTTCTACCTCACCCACCTTATTCTCCTGACTTTTCTTCAATAGACTTAATTTCTTCAAATATTTCGACCGGTTTAAAAAGAATAAACATGCTGACACACAAGTTTTCAGGAAGCTTATTGGGTCTAGGGATATTGATTTTACAATAAGGGCATAAACGACCTCGTAAATTTTTGGGAAAGTTCTTTGATTAAAACTGATATGTATCATTTTTTTTCCTTATTTAATTCTTTGATTTGCGTAAAATTGCTTTCTGGACGACCAAATATTAATTTCTCGTTCCCAATTCTTCCTTGCCTATTTCTCTTATTCCTCTCTTTTTCTTTTTTGCCAAAGAAATAATTTCTTTCCTTCATTCATCTTTCTATCCATCTCCTCAAAACGATTGTGCCAAATTCCAATCCAAGAATTGACTTTGTTTTCCTACCGTAACAACAACTACAAGAACAATCCTCGTCAAATTTTGGGGAGTAAGCTTTTCACTGTTTGTCCGCCCCGTTAAACGAAAACGATATGTAAAATTCCCCAATCGAGATTCGAAATCACGACCAACTGATTAGTAGTCAGCTATCCTACCGACTGAACCAAACTGACAACAGAGCCTTATCTACGAAAATACATTTACTGAAAAATAGATTCCTATTAAAACATTTTTCTTTTATCATATATACAGTACAAAAGCTGCAGTTATTGGAACGGAATAGAAGTTAGAATGAAGTTTGACCCTGCAGCAACCAGGCTTGTGCTGTTTTTACTTTCTAGTATATTTATATCTTTCATCTTTTATCTTTTAAATGTTTTGACTTTCTTTACCATTTCTAGTAGTTATTTACTAAGTACAACTCAGTAAGGATTGGAGTTGTTCCTAAATTGTAATGGTCTATGACACCAACTTGCTTACAATTACCATGAAGTCACAGCAATGTTTGTTTATGTTTTTATTCATCAAGTAGAAATGCCAGTGTGAGCATCTCAGCATGCAACATACATTTAAAATACATATTCAACATCAAAATACACATAAAATCAAATGGCGAAAAAGTGTATGTAACTTAATAGAAAAAACACAAGTTTATCTGTACAGAGGAACGTTTAGCGGGCATATTTTCCCTCGAAATTCCTTAATACATTTCAACTCCAAATTGCCCTAATAATTGGTTTTCTATCCAGAATAATCAAAATTTGTCAAAGTTGATCTTAAAATATGTATAGTTGTACAGTTTTTTTTACATAAGTTTGTAAAACATTCCAGTATCTTAAAATTCTCTGAGAGAAAAAACAGTTTGGCACCGACCATCTCATGGCAATCATTTAAATTTTCAGTTTCTCATTTTTTACTCCCAGTATCTCTGTCTCTCCCGTACTGACATCTGACTCCCTTTTACATGCAAAGTATTCATTGAGCAACCGTAGCCATCAGAGATGGCACAGGGTTCTATTCTTTTTTTCTTGAATATGTGCGTGTATTTATGTGTTTGTTTGTTTGCACCTCTGGACATACTTTTTTCTCTACAGACTTGAAAACTGGTACTAGACCCATGCAATTTTCTTGTTTTTTAAAGAGGCTTTTTGACCCTTGTGGGCCTTATTCTGACGGGTTTATTTATAGCATCTAGATTCTCAAGAATCTAGTTATTTGTACATGTTTTTTATACTCTATTTTAGATGTTCTCCAGGGTAAACTCCATGAATGTCATAAGGAGAATTTATTCTGACCATATTTAAATGGATTTTTTCTCATGACTTCAAGTTTTCATTTCATCTTCATCTCTTTTTTACTACCCCCTCCCCCCTCTCTCTCTCTCTCTATCTCTCTCTCTCTCTCTCTCTCTCTCTCTCTCTCCCATTATTAGATTTTTCGTTCTCTTTCTTTGGTTTTTCCCCCTTTCTCTATCTACCAGCTTCCCACTCTCTCCTTCTGTTTCAATTACAGCATCTCTTTCCCATTCTTTCACTTCTCTCTTTCTGTCTACTTATACTCTATCTCTTACTTGTTGCTTTCTTTTCATTCTTTATTTCACTTCTCTTTGTCTTTCTACCCCAGCTTTCCCCCTCTATCCCCCCTCTTTCATCCAATACTTTCTTTTTCTTCCTTCATCTTTCTTTATTTCACTTCTCTCTGTTTCTCTAGCTACCAGCCACTCTCCGTCCCCAATATTTCTCGATATTTCTTTTTCAAGTACTGTATTTTTCTTTCGCCCTCTCTCTCTCTCTCTCTCTCTCTCTCTCTCTCTCTCTCTCTCTCTCTCTATCTCTCTCTCGTTCTCCTTCATAAGCAAACATCTGTTTTTGACAAATGAGATATCACCGATGTCTTTGACCGATTTATATTCACACGCTAAACGACAGTGATCATTGCTTGTTTTTTCTTATTCTCCTTCTCAATATTAATCCCATGTTGCATGAATTCTGACCGTAGATAAAGACAAAAATGATGATTGAAGTAATGCAAAAATTCATAATAGACTTTCAAATTTATGGGAAAACAATTTTTTTCAAAACAGACAGATCTTCATAATAATTATGTAAAGAACTCTAAGGATCTCAAAGAAGCCATCAAAAATGCCTCTGCTATTTGGAGGGATATGAACAACTTTCTACCGTACACACAGGCATATAAGACCCTCTAATTTTAGCAGGAAATATTGAGTAAAAATCTTAAAAGTATCAAGGTCCCCGACAAAAAACATTCGAAAGACTGAGAAAGAGATAATTAGTTGATTATTCGGGCCGTTATACCAGATATTTTTCAATTCAAACCACATAATTCTTGGAAACGTTATTTATTCACAATAATTAGGTTCCCAAGAACAATTTTCGTTTTGATCGGCTCAGCAGTTCCAAACTTCTCATGTTGATACGCATAAAATTTAAACAAACGAACTTAATATTTTAGCCAAATTTTAGCAAAACTGGTCAAAATTTGAGAAATCATCCCAATTGTAAACAAAAACAACGTTTTTGCCAACAAAATGTAAACTAGCCATCGGATCAGCCATAACTCGCCATCCCTTCTCAATAAGCTTAAGTACAAAATTTCATTGAAATATATCAAGGAATAATGACGTTATCCGATTAAAAAAAATGACACCAACATCACGATAGCCACAACGACGAACTGGTGGGGAGAGGACACAAGATTTGCTTAGCTATATTTTTCAAATCAACCAAGCTGGACTCTGGAATAAATATCCTTCTTCTCTATATTTTTCATGCTTTTTCTTGTCTTATCACTCACCTAAACTGAACTCATCCATGCCTAGGTAACTTTTTTTGATATATAGATCGACTTTAACCTAGCAATTAATAGTGATAATAATAATTTCAAACCTTAACTTGCAATTAATAGTGATAATAATGATTTCAAACCTTAACTTGCAATTAATAGTGATAATAATGATTTCAAATACGGTGTTGACTAGGGCTGTTATATCATGATTGTACTAAATATATTGTACGATGATGGTTGCATGTAAGTTGCAGTGGTTCCTAATACTAGTTGTCTTTTCTTGTACTAAGGACTGATGCAGGAAATGACAGAGAGAAAAGTCTAGACCTTGTCAAGAACAATCGTCTGTTTTCAGCTGGTAAATTAGCACAAAAACTCGTCTGTCACCAAAGGGTGTAAAAAATACATTGTGAGACTTCTACGGGAAGAATTTACCAAATAAATGCGACGCAAGGTTTTCCATTTAATACTATGGCGTATTGATTAAAATTGTATTATGCGTTTTTTTACACTGACCGCTTGAAACGAAAGGTATTTACTCCTTGGTTATAAATAAGAATTTCCTTTGTCAGAAGCGAGGTTGTGACATCAGCGTTGGAATGTTGAATCTCAAATCTATCAGGATGCTGTTATGACGATTGTGCTGAATCTGCAAGTGAATGACGATGTGTTTTCAATGAATGGATTTCGCCCAATTCAGAAATTCAGTTGTTGAAATTTTGGCGAATGGATTAGAAATAAATACAATATAACAGCGTTGCCATTATTAATAGTCTCCTAAGGGAATTGAGAAACTAGAAAAATAAATTGAAATATTTAAATTCATTGGCAGAAAAGAGAGAAAGTGAAGAAGGAAGGACGGTCGGTCGGACGGACAAATGGACAGACGGAAAGAAGGAAATGAGAAGAAAACATACAGAGAGTTAGAGATACACGAAAGAGGGATAGAAGGAAAAAAAAGTTATCATTATTGGTAAAGGAAAGAAAGATAATATAGATAAAAGAAAAAGAAAGAAAGAGAGAAAAGAAGAAAGGGGTGAATGAAGGAAACAAGATAGGGTAAAGAAAAAAATGGAAGAGCCAACAATCAGTCCAGTAGAATAAGGGGAAAAATGAAAAACAAAAAAAGAAAATTGAACACGTGACTTATTTTAGCGTGCAATTTCAATGACACCTTCAAAACTTCAGGTATCGATTTTTTTTATTCTATTTAATTGCGTTTTCTTCTTCGTCTTGTTTGTTTATTTGCTTATTTGTAATTTGTATTCTATTCCGTTCTTTTATTTATCAATTAAATTCATTTTTTCCTAATTCGGGCTGCTCGCGGGGAAATGGGGTCACTTGATTTGCACAGATCACTGTCCAATTTCAATTCATCGAGATAATTACATGCATTTTTTAAAGAGTTTTGTTTGTTTTTGAGATGAGTTGTCTAAATTTAACTTGGATTTGCACAATCAAATATGAATGACTCAATGAGCAAACAAACGAATGAATGAATAAATCATTTAATTTTAAAAACGAAGCACTTCTTTGACAAGAAAAGGCATACGCACTCATATACACACACGTAAGTGTGTATTGATGTAATTAGAAAAATAATCGACATTTGCAAGTTTTGCCAAGGCCATTCAATGCAAAAGTCTGTAATCTTCATTACTCTGTTCATCGTCCTTAGAGTCATCATTCTCAATAGTATCATCAAAATAAACAGTTGTTGTTGTCGGCTTCTGTCAGCTGTTTAGATTGTCTGAGTTTATAAGAGGGAGTATTTCTATTCAAAAGATTTTTACACTCGTATCTTCATTGATAACATTTCAAGACGTTTCTCCCGAATTCATCCAATTATGATTTAATCTGAAGGTCCAAATCAACTGTCAAGTGCGGCTATCTTTGCAGAGAAGCATCATGTTTGATATCAGCCATCTTTGTACTGACAATTTTAAATGGCTAAAAGTGGCTAGATTTTCACTGTTCAAATAACTTGAATCTTGATAAAAAATAAAAACATTTGTCAGTAATCACACTGATGAAAAACGAACGCCATTAAGGATCGGTGCTAGAATCCGTGTATTGAAGAAATTTCAAAAATTCTTGTATTAAAATATATCATTCAAATCAGATAGGTTTTAAAAACTCGAACAAATACATTATAAATGTGACTCTTGTATGATTTTATTGGTCAGTTTTAAAATTCAAAATTAGTATTAGTACAGTAAAGTAAATCGACCCCTCTAATAGCCATTTTTTTAATCTAGCCATCTTTAGCCATTTAAAATTGCCAAAATAGAAATACCCTATATCGAAATGATTACATGATGCGTCTTTGTAAAGATAGCCTAAAATTATTGAAAGCAGCCAAAAACGAAATGTTTGACCCAGACAGTGATGAGGAGACGATGAGAAATCTATCTGGCTAATATGCTGTAAACATTGCTATATGACATGGTAAACTCCTGAGGTGAGAGATGCAGATTTGAAGCCGACAGTTTTGTTTTGAATTCACACATTATAAATAGAGATTCAATCTGAAAGACAGAAAATGTATCAACCATGAAAGTTTATGGTCGAAAGGGAAAGAAAAAATGGAGATACAAGTCTGGAAATTTATTTCAAAGCAGGAGAACGATGTGAATGGATTTATGATGTAAGTATCTCAGGGAAGATAGCTATTTATTCTATGCATATATATATATATATATATATATATATATATATATATATATATATATATATATATATATATATATATATATATATGTATGTATTATTAAAGGACCCACAAACACGTTTATGATTCTGCCCTGTTTGAGCTCCTTGGGGTGAAGGATTCGATTCACGTGGATCCTTATTTAGGACGTTACTGGGAGGATCTATTTTCTTGGTGGGGAGCCCTCCTCATATTCTATTTATAAATCTTTTCTCTTCTGTTCTTTTCTTTGTTTAGATATTGATCACTGGTTATATCATTTTCCATAGGGAAGTAGATTCATGTCTAGTTGTTATAATTCGCTTTGGGTGTTACAGACATTTTCTTTATCAGTGTGATGTTAATCCATCAGCTTTTTATATATATATATCAGGGATTTGTTTCACACCAATGAATCGCCAGTCAATACAAACCAATAAAAGTACTATTGACTGAATAACTCATAAGGCAACAGACTCAATAATCCAGGATTTTATTGAGCATAGAGCCACGAAATACTTGAATAAGGTCAGCTCGTGCCGATCAAATATTGAACGAAAGCAAAGTTGAGAAGCTTTCCTATTAAGTAACAGCTCGGCACCGCTGATAAAAGTCTTGGAACTTCTTTTTGCTTCCTGCCATGCTGGGAAAAGTTGCGGTTTGGTGTAGTAATTCTTCATCGTGATTGCTTCGAGCATTCTGTCACGTTTCTTTCATCTCTTTAGAAGTAAATACATTTACCCTGCAAATCGGGAAATCAGAAAAAAGCCTGCCTATTAATATACATATACATGGAGGCATATATATATATATATATATATATATATATATATATATATATATATATATATATATAATGTGTGCGAGCATGCACGTGTGTGTGTGTGTGTGGTCGGTAGGATATATGCATATGTAGATGACCTATGTGCATGAGGTATAGGCGAAAGGAAGTAATATATAGATCTTAGGGAAAAGCTACTTTTGCCGGGAATATCTATCACATACATATATTTATATATATGTATATCTATGTATATATATACATATATTATATATATATAATGTGTGTGTGTATATATATATATATATATATATATATATATATATATATATATATATATGTATATGTATTCACTGGTATCTATACATGAATGCAGGAAAATGTGTATATCAAAATAAATACGAAATCATATCTACCGTTATCTACATGCATATACATGTACGTTTTTTACGAGTGTCCGTATGTACACACCTACACACAATGTATGAGAGGGGTGGAGAGTTGTGCATTCATGATTGCATACGTATGTCTATATTTATTCATACTTGCGCATAGACATACAGATATATATCCATATTTGAATAATATATGTGTGTGTGCGCGCGCGCATGCGCATGCATGCACGAAAGAGAGAGAATTCGTGAATGAGTGGGCGCTTGTACTTTCATATTTGATCCGTACAAGTTCATAAAATTATATAAAATCATCATCATCATCATCATCCTTTTAGTGTCCGTCGCTGGACACAGATATTCCACAAGATTTTCCAGACTTCCCTACCATGAGTGTCGTGGAGCCAGCACTTTATGATTTTGTCCAGCTCATTACGTCATCTTAATTTCTCTCAGCCACAATTTCGTATATGATCTCTGGGCATCCATATTGAGAGTTAGGATATCCGATTATTGTCTGACATTCTTGCAACATGTCCAGCCCATTGCCATCTGAGTTTTCTGATGGTTTCTATGATGTCTTGGACTGTCTTATCTCGAATATACTACGCTACCTTACGATCTCTCCATGTGAGTTTGAGCAAGATTCTTTCATACGCACGTTGCATGGTTTCTCAGTTCGAGGGTCATTCTTTTGGTTAGATTCCATGTTTCAGCTCGTGTTCCTAAATGACGGATTATGTATTCGATATTATATACGTATACTCTAAAACACTCACACAGATACCCACAAACACACACGCACACACAGGCACACACACACAAACATATATATATGTCGTTGGCATATCATACTCGTAATCGTATATTTTCTGCACTACCATGCCTTTATATAAGTATATGAAAACATTATATATTTCCATAGGAATAGAGCACTGGTGGATGAGGAATTTCTGTGTAAATAAATATATCGCTTAAATTCATCCTTTCTGACCGTCCAGTTCCGTAGTCTAGAGGAAGGATATCGGCCTCCGGGTCTGAACTGAAGGTTTTAATTCTGCCTCGCGGTACTGGATGGAATAATGGAAAGTCTATAGCCACACTGAAGAGATGTAATACATCGAAACAGCTGTCCGTGGATGACACTTTTTTGTGTCACTTTAGTCACTTATTCCCTCCAAATCTGTTATGTAATCTGTTTGATTTTCTTCAATGTTTTTTTTAATGTTTTTCACAGAATTTGATATTGTGATTAAACAACACCACACTTTCGGCAATGATTTTTATGTATAGCTTATATCATAATACATGTAGTGGTATATCGGTTGTTGATAAGTGTGAGAGGCAGGAAATGTTAACATTCACCGGGTATAAGTCCTTGTAATTCTTACATATATATATACCAAAATACAAATATGTAATGTATTATGTGTGATGGGTTCATTTGATAAAAGTGCTCAATGCAAAAATAATCTAGTTAACAAAGAACTTTATGGCGAAAAGATAAATTTGCTACACAGGTATGTTTATGTTTCTGTCCTTCGGGCTTCCTAAGGTGAATGATTCGATATATTTGGACCCCAGTTTAAACTGTTATGATGCATATTTTACCGTTGATCTTCCAGGTTGGAAAGCCCCGCCTTGTCATATTCATACCTCGTTTTTCTTGTTTAGGATTTTTTTCGATTTGCAGTATCTTGATTCTTTTGTTTTGTTAATTGTGTTTAACAAATTTTAGTTCTTGCCATATTTTTTTCCGTTATGTTATAGGTGTGTACGTTCTAAAATCGTTCCAGATATTACATCGGTTGATCTACCTGTTGGTAATTTTTGCAGTCATTTTTACCTGCCTGTCTATTTATTCTCGTAAGGGAAGTAAGGTTTTAATCCATGTGCTTATGGCCCGTTGTTATAAATCATCTTGGTTGTAGTGGAGTGTTTCTGATACTTCTTATCAGTCGCGTTGGTGATCCATCAGTCAAGTTGGATAGGTTTAGTTACTGGAGATATATTCTATAGTTGTCAATTGTATACTGGTTTTAGATAAATAAACAAACACGTAAAAAGAATTATTTGTAAAATTACGCTATTGCATGACGTTAGTTGTTTGTGTTCAATTCTTTTACATTCTTAGTGGGTTCACTTCTATTCATCTGAGATAAGTACGAAAATAAATTGTGGTTCGTCTTAGAGGATCAAATTGTCCTTATTGTGGTTGGGGGTACAATAATACGGTACCTATGGTGATTGATTATGGTATACCTGTATGCAGATTATTTTCGATAAAAGTTATATCGGTTTTTTTAGTTGCAATTTTGAGCGGTGTCGTCACTTGCGAGTTACTTAATTTTTTCCATTTAGTACGTCTGTCTCCTTACTAAAGGTGATAATATCATTTTTTTTTTCACTTAGATACAGGTAGAACAAAGTTTCAATATTATGGCATGTGTGTGTGTGTGTGTTTTGATATTTTCTATTTCATTGTGGGTGTGAGATTGCTATCTTTGAGCTACCAATAATAGATTGATAGTGATGCATTGGTTTTGCATTTTTCATTTAAAAAGGATGAAGCGTAGTTGGTTAATCTTAATCTAAGTAGTATTTTTGATATCCTTATGTGATATTTTGTTTCTAAGGATTTTCTAGGATAGATATTTCAGCTTGATTTACAATGTTAGATTTTGGACACTAGTTTTTGCAAAGGGCACCTATTGAACAATTGTAATCTGGTTTGTTTTTATTTTCCTTACTAATATTATTCCTTAATTGTTGTTATGTTTTCTAATGATTTTTTTTAAGCTGTCCATACTGCAATAACTTAGTTCTAGTTAGTCTTAGTTGAATATTTTACACAATGCTTGGATGGAGGTTTTTTCAGTTCAGCTTTGATCAGTTTGAGGAAGATTTTCACTACTTTGGTTCAGATTTATAGATTGAATAGTGATTTATACCAGATAGTTTTTTCTATCTCTACCTTGTTGCTGTGTTTTACTCAGTTAATTCTCACTTTCTCATTGTATTCAAAACTAAACTCATCAAAACGGCTGTCTTTTAGGGCTTTGCTATATCTGTTGCCAACGTAGTTGAATATTGTTTCGTTAGAAGAATTGTTTGTTAGCCTAGTTTCTATGGATTTAGCGATCTTTTTATGACTGTATTTGGGTGTCAACATGCATGAGTTCAGAATTTTCTTTCATAGATGGTTTTTGGTTGTTACCATGTGGGTAAACCCATCCCACTTAACTGATAGATCACCAATACGACTGATAAGGAGAGTCGGAAACACTCCAATAAAACCAAAATGATTTATAACTACCGAACAAAATCAAGTAGACTAAAACCCCACTCCCCCTACGGGAGATAAATCAACGAACAAATAAAAGAGAATAAATAGTAAAAGCCTGCACCAATCATCAACTGATTGATTAACCGGTGTAATATCTAAATAATTCAAATAACCCGTGTAATATCTAAATAATTCAAATAACCCGTGTAATATCTAAATAATTCAAATACCCAGAAACCAAGAACATAACGAAGAGAATATTGCAAAAACTGGAAAAAATATTCTGGTGATTTAAAAACATCAAATTCAGTTGATAAAACCAAGAACCTAAGATATTTCGAATGGAAAAATCATAAACAAGAAAAACAGAAAGAGGAAGTATAAACATGAGAGGGCGGGACTTCCCACCCAGGAAGATCAACGATGAAATACGCATAATAACGGTTTAAACAGGGATCTGGATAAATCGAATAATTCGCCTGAAGAATATCATAGAGTAGAAATCGAAACGTGTCTGAGTAACGATCCAGTATTTCACTAAATGTATATAGATTTCTAACCATTGCACTATTGTAGGCGCCCTAAAAGCATAAGGATATGTGTGTGTGTGTGTGTGTGTGTGTGTGTATAAGTATACATTAAGAAATGAGTGTATGATCCGACAGAATAATAATGAATGTGTTGAATTATTTGAAACGTTTTCTTAAAGGACTCCCTGTTATTACACGGAGAGTGTGTCACTTGGCCTAGACAGTCTGAATAGAATAATCAATTGAAGAAAACGGAGCTACTGCAGGAAACGGACCTGTGACCGATAAAGTCACCCCTTTAACGTAGTGTCGCTCTTGCCACTGAGCAAAACAGCCCACTGTTCGCCCCCCCCCTTCCAACTTCTATTCTCATTAGTAATCTTGCGCCGAATGACTTCATTTTGCCTCCTGCCGTTCAAAGTTGAGCTAAATAAATGTGACGAATGAAAGAATGTATGAATATGGCACAAAAATGATTGCAAAACAATGAAAAGAAAAAGAAAATTATCTTGGAAAACGAAGGAAAACGGAAAGACAGAATGAATTTATTTGAAATAAGTTGACAAGAAAGAGAAAATAAGGATGGCTTCAATCAACGAATTGGGCAGAACGAAGAAAAACAAAAACTATTAAAGAAATTAAAAAGCTGAACGGATTCATGCACAAATCAACAAGAAAGCAGTCAAATTTCAGGCCAAAGAAAGGGCGAAAGGAAAAAGAAGAATTATGGTTTATATGTTGTTGGAAACCATTCAGTTAATTTACCATTTTTGATTTAGTATCAGAATTCTTCGTTCAAGGGAAGAATGTCACCCCATGTTTTTATCCAGTTGACCTTCTATCCGTAATAAAGGTATGCTTTTAGGGCGCCTACAATAGTGCAATGGTTAGAAACGAGTTCCTTAGAGAAAAACGAGTCCGAGCTACACTACATGTCTCAGTGCTTGATTCATAAGGATGCAATCGGATTAATTGCCTGCACCCTTCTCTACAAAAATAAAAACAATTTAGAAAATTAGTTTCTTTGATAAAGAATAAATTATTCATTTCTGCTCGGAATTCATACATGTATTCACTCTAGATATTTGATCATTTTATGTATGTATGCGTGTATAACTTGTCTGTTCCAATTAAACGCACCAAATGGACCGTGATACGTGAATTTTGTAATTTGCCGTGTGTTCTAATTTCTGTTTATGAGGCTCCGACCGAACCTGAATTACTTTGGACCCAAGATCTAACACCGTGGTCTTCGGTCAGAGTGAGCAGTGGTTGACAATGCTTTATTTAATAAAGGAAATCAAATCAAGATAATTTTACTTCTACAAGCACTAATAGTGTAAAAACTATAACAAATTCAATGCCACAAGGTCGGGGGAAACTTAAGGCTGGGATTGAAAGTTAGCGTTCCCGTCTCTCAATCAGTAAAAGCAGCTGGTACGGAAAACTAGCCCCCACCCCCACCGGGGGAGCAAAAAGGATATGTTCGAGTCTAAACGAGAGCTTATCTTCTATTTCTATTCCATGCTTTTTACGCACTGTGTAGAGTGACGGCCTGTGAGGTTGCAAGGGGACAAAAAATGAAATTACGATCAAAGAAAGTACTAGTCAAAATCAATAATCCACGCATAGGATAATCAACAATGTGTGTTTGTACTCTGTCTCGCTGTTGGATGCGATTGAGGTGATAAAGTAGAATGTTTTGATGACTTGATTAAAAAAAAAAGCGATTTCAAGAGGAGTGTTAAATATCCAGAGAGACACGGGACAAGCAGGGTAACTTGGCAGATGAACAAATACTTATTAATATACCTATCTGCTTGTTACAAGTTACAAGTTTCCCACTGGCGTCGGTGACTGGAGTTTGAGTTCAGATAGAAGGCTAAGATTCAAAACGCTGATTTTCAACATGGAAGACTAGTTCAACCTGATCTCCCCACAGCAATAATCTCCTCTTCATTTGGTCATGTGTCGAACCTGGCCGAACTTGGCCGAAGGTCAATATACCTTCCAGTTTCTATCGATTTAGACATGTGGCTTTTATGGTGGTTGAAAATCTGGCGAGTTTGCGTCCAGTGCAAGAAAGCTTTGTAAAAGACAAGAAAGCTTTGTAAAAGACACAATAATCAAAAGCTTTTTTCCAAGACAGGAGGGCTTTACAATGAGGAAGATAGGAACTTCGGAAAATTACGGCTCGTGTATTTGAGAAATTAGCAATTTCAACGTGGCATGAATGTCTAAACTTCGTATGCCTATTTATATGCACCTACAAATTAGTGTGCGTGTGTATGTATGTATGAATGCGTATGTATGTGTGTGGGGGGTGTTGGCTGTGAAAGCGACCTCCTCTGCCAGTCTCTGTTTTTCTCCTTACCCCAAAAGTGCAACTTAACAATATTCATTCTAATTCACCCATTCTTCGTTCGTCACTTTCGGGTTTTTTTTTTTCTTAAGGAACCAACAGGTCTGGTTGGTCATTCGATAGAGATAGTCACGTGACCAACGACTTTTGGCAGCATGCCATGTTGGGGTGATCAATTGAAAAAATGGAAAAGGGGTGATCAGTACATTATATACTTCTCACGTCTTTTACTGAGCAGTGATCGCTAAATAGAAGTCTGAACTTGAAAAAACAAGCATGACTCATAATGGACAAAAATCAAGGAACTAGTTTACCATAAATATACATAGCAAATTAAAACCTAACTAAGGATATACTAAGGGGGATTTTACGAAAAACAAAGACATTTATTCAGGACATGATGGATTATCATCCCTCTAGCTCCATTGGTGCAGTCTGTATGCACTATACATACATAGCCCGACAGACAGACCAACTTAAAAACTGAATAACCAATGTTGACAGTTTTGATGACAGTTTTGCTTGACTGTTTCTGATTCATCTTTTTTTTTCTTTTAACCTCATCTCTTAGTTCAAACCATTTTAATTAATAAACACCAATTATGTGTGAAGCATTTAATTTTCCTTCAGCTTCATTTATCTTCCTGTGTGGATTTCTCTCTTCTTTTCGTAATTGTTGTTGTCTTCGTCTCAGCCCAGATTGACTTTCAAGGCTTCATTGAGATAAATGGAGGATGCACTGTATAATTTACTATCAGCCGAGTTAAATTCGCCGAAAAAGATAGGCATGTTAAATATACATTATTATAAGTCATTATCCCTGCCGTGTGATAGATGAAATTTCCTTGGTTTTTCATAATAACAGATTGCTAAGAAGTAACGGTCGAAGTTTTTTTTTTAACATGCACGTACACACACACACACACATATACACGCAAACACACCCATATATATATATATATATATATACATATATATATATATATATTTATATATTATTATTATCATTATCATTATTATTATTATTATTATTATTATTATTATTATTATTATTATTATTATTTGGAATCTCACACCAGTTGCCTGGTGGTAACCGCTGGAGTTTGAGTGACAGCAAGTCTCCTCAAGTCTCCAGCCCTCCTCTCCTAGTACTCATAGGTCGCAGTAATTCTACGATTTACAGTTTCACACCGGTTGCCCAGTGGTTATCGCTGAAGGCTGAGTGACAATAAGTCTCCTCAGGTCCTCAGCTAACGTCTCCTCCCTCTTTCGCATATCATGACAGAGCTACTATTCGTTGCAGTACTTATATCTCTAGCACCTTCCTCAGTATCCGTGCAGTTCCAAGTAGCGCTGTGGTCTGTACGGTCTCTATCCTCCCCCTAATCCCGATCTCCTCCAGTCTCTCCCTCAGCGTTTTGGGGACAGTTCCTAGTGCTCCCACTATGACCGGTACTACCCTGGTTTTCATGTTCCACATTTTCTTTAACTCCCTTGCTAGGTCCTGGTATTTTTCCCTTTTTTCACCCTCCTTCTTTTTTACTCTATGGTCTGCAGGCACAGCAACGTCTAGTATTTGGCAGGCCTTCCTTTTTTTGTCTACTATTACTAAGTCCGGCCTTCTTGCCTGGATGAGGTGGTCAGTTTGGATGTCAAAGTCCCACAGTAGTTTGTGGTTGTCATTCTCCAAAACTGCCTCTGGCTTGTGCTGATACCACTTTTCCCCATGGTTGAATCCCATTTGTTTACTTAGTTCCCAGTGTATCATCGTTGCTACTCTATCGTGTCTATGCTTATACTCCTTCTGGGCGAGCTGACTACATTCACTAGTTATGTGGTTTACTGTCTCATCTCTTTCACCGCACATGCGGCATTTGCTGTTTGTCTGTGTTCTGTCGATTTTTGCTTTTATGTAGTTTGTCCTTATGCTTTTGTTTTGGGCTGCCATGATGAGCGATTCTGTTTCTCTCTTAAGGTTTCCCTTTCGTAACCACGTCCATGATTTCTCGTCTGCTATATCTTTTATCTGTCTTTTAAACTCGCCGTACAATTTTTTATTATTATTATTATTGTTGTTGTTGTTGTTGCTGTTGTTGAGTTGTGTGCGTCTTGTACCAGTGTAAGCAAAGCAAAGATTCCAGCATTTTTGACGAAATCTTTTATTCGTATGAATTCATAGCATCAGTATTCAGTTATCAAAGTATTTTTCCAAACTTTCATGACCGGACGCCACTTTCCAGATGAATTGTATATTCCATCCTTTTTTTATTCTATTAATTCTTCCAGGAATTCTTTCGATATCTACAGCTTAATGGAACTGCTGATCAGACAAGAAGAGTTTCATGGAGCAGAACAAGTGATTGACTGAATATGACAGGTCTAAACGATACTCCATATGATAGAAAAACCTCCCACCCGAAATTTCCTGTAATTTGTGGTAGTCAGTGAACGCAAAAAGCTTATGCAGCACATTTATTTCTTGTGACAAAAGTGTGTGCACATTTCTGAATTCGACATGTCGAATCAATATTTTTCAGCGAGAACTCACTGAGCAATCTAGAGAATTTAATCTTTTACGCCCACATTAATTTCCTTTGTGCACTGGTTGCAAAACGTGTGCACATGCGCACAACTTAGAAGGAACCATGCTCTCGCCCCCATTATCATTTATTGCATCGCTTTTCAAACACCAGGAAGGGCGTTGTCATGTAGTTAAATCTTCAGCTGACTTTTCTTTCACTAGTAACCGATATTTCTCTTCCGAATCGTCATTTGAACGAGTCAATTACTCATTGACGTTGTCCAATAACAGTTTGTCTCGAGGAGAACCTTTAAGAACCGGTAGATTCTATTTCAGTTGACGTGTTGCCGGCTGTCCTGGATCCAGATACGATCTTTTTAGTCGAGATTCTCGAAATAAATCTTTTTTTTATTGCCAGTAATTATCTTGCAGAAAAATACATTTACTGTGTCAAGTAATACGAGAAACACAAGTGTTTAAATTCTGGTTGATATTCGTTCCCACACGCTTTCCTGACTCTTGAATTTTCCTAAGGCTTGTGAATGACGTATTCCAGTTGAATGATTGCACACGAAATTGAGAGCTGAGTAAAACTTCGAAGACTCTTCTGAGATTTCTCTAACTGTGCAAAAGATGAGAACTTCTGCATCAACGTAATAGAAAGGTCTTGTTAGTCACTCAGAAGAAACCGTCAAGACACCAATATCTTTTGGCTGACTGCCATGTCGGTGTGATCAATTTTTTGAAAAAGTGTTTAAATTCTGGGAAATGGGAAAAGGAGTTATCAATGGATAAATTACTTCTATTGTACCACTAAAAAGTCTAAATTTTCAAAAAACAAGCGTGAACGCTGCCGGACATGAACTAGGGGACCAATTTAGTAAAGACTTTCATTGTAAATAACCCCCCCTAAAAAACTTATCCGTAGTGTTAAAGCAACAAAGAACTGTTTGTCTAGACATAATGAGTGAATGTTTAAAAGTTCAACTCTCAAGCTTCGCATGGTACATACATAGCCAGCCAGCCAGCCAGCCAGAATCACTTAAAAACTGAAAAAAACAATGTTGAATCATGTGTAGACAGTTTTCTTGACAGATTCTGATAGATAGATAAATAAATAGATATACACTGAAACACTTATAGTCAAGTATACAAAGGGAAAAGTAAACACTCTTTGAAGATAAGGCGCGAAGAATATCAAAAAAACTTGATAAACGGAGATGCTATGAAGTCATTATTGGCTGAACATTTAGGGAGAAAGGAACAAACCAGCCCTTGCTGAATACCGTTAAACTAAGAGAATAGGAACAGCAATGAAGAATAAGCGATGACAATTAATAAGCCTAGTATAAAGGACAGTATAACTCCATGGTCAGCTATGGAGTGTTCAAGTCCATTAGTAGAACAACCCAGGTCAGCTCTATTGTCGGAATACTCTTGCAAAGAGTCAACAGACACCAATAGCTCGTTTAGGCATATACAAGAAGAAGAAAACTCTTATCAAACCAACGACCAATGGGCCTTGCCCCCAATCATAACACCTTGGTCAATGATAGAATGCAAAACCTTGGTAATAAGTGTGCGGTTGGCACGTCGCACTTCATCTTTAAACTTCATCTCGCAGGTCACAGAGCTATTCTGCGACACAGCCCCATTGTCTCAAGTCCTATAGTCATGGAAAACTCTTCCAAAAACTTCGTTTCCGAAGCCAAGCGATTCAGAGACATTAAAACAACAGGAATTGAGATGCAAATTGAAAAAGATCCTCGTTTAATGATTATCCCTATTTGAAAGTTTATTGATCTAAAAACCTCAATATATTTCGTATACGCATCGATTTATAATTACTCAGTTATCCATCTACTGAACCCACTTTTACCATTGCAGAACTTATATTGATAATTAATTATACGACAACAATCAGACAAAATCGCTGTACTCTGAGTAAACGTTTTATGACAGTCACTATATTTATTCTTCAGCAAAATACCCATTCAATTATCCATGTACTTGAACATTATAAGATGCTCACACTTACATTTGGTTTTGAATTAACTCCCTCCTCTCTTCCCCTTTGTAACCGAAATATTCTATCGCTCAAAACTTATATATCATGGAAGGACATACCCATCACCAAAGATAAACAACCATTGTCTATATTCGAACACCGACTGCTGACAACTGAGGTAAATTCACCTCCTAAATTTCGATGGCTCTGCAGGCAGTAGAGCACATTTCTATGCAGCAATAGGTCTAGTGCAACTACCACGAAATTTGGTATATTACCCGAATTTCCAACCAACTGCTAGGATGGCCGATGTTTCCATCAGACCAGGCTCAACGAAAGAAATAAATAAACTGAATCTTCTTAATTATAAACTATTAACATGTCCTGAAGATAGACGGAGATTCTGTTTAAATGAATGAACTTGTATCCAAGATGGTTTGCGAGCGAAAGGAAATGTACGCGTGGACAGGTCAATCCTATGTCTCTTGGAATCTCTCCATTAGGATTTATATATATATGTATATCCTAATACTTGATTACGTTAGATAATGTTTGCCACAGTTTACATCTTCGCAATCGTTCGTTATACGTAACATTAATAATATACTATTATTGTTTGCTGAAGGAATGATTACCCATTTCGACTTGTGTATTTTGAACAGCTTTGCCAACAAATGCATAACTGTGCATTCATATAGGTGCACGGATCTTTCACTTGTACGTGCGCATGCGCTGTAGAATCTCTTGCAATGACTGCCCTAGATTCCTGCTTCTCCTGCACCGTCTTGCCCGTGCGTTGTCTGTCGACTGACCCGTTCGGCTACGTGATTAGACATCCCCAACCCTGCCACTAGATGAACAGATCGACCGAGTTGGTGTTTAATCTATTTACTTTGTAATTATCAGTCAATATGTTCGCCATTATAGATCTCTAAAGGAAACAATGAAGCACTGAGGACTAACACACAGACACAGGCTCGGACCTGCAGAAGGAGGAAAACCTCCGTGAAATCATAAATAAGCATTCTTTAAAATAGCTTCCTGGTTATGCCTGGGAAGGGATGCAAAAGTCTCGGGATTCAATTCTTAACAATAAGTTTTTTTTGTATCTTTTTTTTTTTTTTCATACATTTTCATTTTTCATTTTATTCTTATCAGATGGAACAATGTGAATAATTACTTTTAATTTTGTGACTTTTCAACTTCATTCTAGGTTTACATAGCAACTTTTGCTTAGACCGATTACTCTTCGGCAGTGAGCGAATTTACCATTATGGCGATGGGCTGGCCATGTTGCAAGAATGGCAGACAACCGATGGACATCACGACTCCCTGAGATCACATGCGCAACCGAGGCCAGCAGAATATTAGATGAAGAGACGAGCTAGACAAGTTCAGGAAGTACTGGCTCCGCGATGCCCATGATAGAGAAGTGTGGCAAATCCTGGGGAAGGTCTATGTCCAACGACGGACGTTAAAAGACTGATGATGATGATGATATGGGTATTATTTAGATTTCTTCCTTCTGGTTGTCACAGTGTCTAAGTTGGTTGAGCAGGCGAGCGTAAACCGTACTCCTTCCATTAGGTATGTGGGTTCCAATCTCACCAAAGGATTATTCTTTATTTTCTGATCATTGCTGTTCGCTCACCGCCAATGGGCAATTGGTCTGAGCGAAAGCTGCAATAAAAACGCTATTGATAAATCAAGAAAAAAAAAACAGTCATAAAATTAAAATATTGATCAACAGTGCGTTGTTTCTAAATATTTACTGAATAAATTTTCATTTCAGTGATATTATTGAGGAAATGTACGCAAAGGAAGAAAACGAATCTTCATTTCGAATCAAGTTTTTCAATTAATATCGAAGAGGAATCTCATAAAAGTGGCTCATTGAATGATAAACTATTTGTTTCTAACATATAATATCTTTTTAAATAAAAAGAGGGGAAAAATGTTGCTATCATTATTATCATCATCATCATCATTTTTATAATTTCGTAATGGTTTGCTTTCATAAAGTATGTTGGAGGAACAAAATGGTCTTTTGATCATTAATTATGCATTTTAATTATATCTTTGATCACAATCATACTTAATACTATAATAGTATTTTGGAATAATCTCAGCTTTAGAAGTATTTTTTTTTAATACGCTGATTGAAGTAAACTTCATCTGCATGTGTATGTGTGTGCACTTATATTTGAGTCCAAATATACGTGTGTGTATATGTGTGCGAGAGAGAGGGGGACAGAGATATAGTGTGTGTGTGTGTGTGTGTGTGTGTGTGTGTGTGTGTGTGTGTGTGTGTGAGGGTGAGTGTGTGTGAGTGCGTGTATGTGTGTGTGTGTATGTGTGTGTGTGCATGTGTGTTACAGAGAGTGTGTGTGTCTGTGTCTGAATTGCTGATATGTATTTGTCGTAGTTGTCCCAACGGATCTTCATCTGATGAGTTTCTTCAAGGCGGCCATCATTACAGATTGAGCCTACGCCTCAAAAAACCTCAGGGGTCAAAAAACAAAAAGAGTTTTCCCTAGTAATAAAGAGTGAATAAATATTAAAATTTTCAGCCCTCTAGCTACATTTGTGCAGCCTGAACACTCGACGCAAGCATAGACTGCCAGCCATACTCACTTAAAAACTGAAATAACAAAAAAAGTCGACAGTTTTGATTGACAATTTTTTTTATACAGGTCAGTTGCAAAGTACAGCAATAAACCGTAACTTCAATATCGAATATGCGTTATACCAGTAGTGAACTCATGCAAATTTGCAAGGCTGTAGCTCCAACATTGTTACTCGAAGCGTCTGCAGACCCACAGACACTCAGTGAAGAATCTGTAGCCCACTTGGCTGGTCGGTTGGGTAAGCCAAATTCAACGTACTCTGCGGTACAAGTCCACTTATACCACAGAATAACCCGAAAGTTCAATTGATAATTTAATGGAAAGAAGGTAAGCGAAGATTCTCTGTAGAGCGATAATTATTGCACGAGACTCAGGGATGGGTATTAACTGAGGTAGATAGATTGTTTTATATCAATCTTCCCTATTGGAAAATCACCATTCAAACACCTACCTTCTTCATCATCATCATCATCATCATCAGTCTGTTAGCGTCTGTCGTTGGACAGCCCTCCCCCAAGATTCGCCAGACTTCTCTATCATGAACATGGCAGAGCCAGTACTTTCTAAATTTATCTAGCTCGTCACGTCATCTTACTTGCTGTCGGACAGCCACGAATCTGATCTCTGGGGATGCGCGTTGTGTGACGTGATGTCCAGCGGTTATCCGCCATTTCTTGCAACATGTCCAGCCCATAGGCATTTAAGTTTCCCAACAGATTCTATGATGTCCTAGATTCCTGTCTTTTCTCTAACATACTGTGCTATCTTATGATCTCTCCATGTGAGCCCAAGAAGGATTCTTTCGTGTGCACGTTGCCTGGTTCTCAGTTTGAGGGTTAATCTTTTGGTTAGGTTCCATGTTTCAGCTCCATATGTAATCATCGGTAGGATACATTGGTTGTTTACCTTTTTTTTAGGACTAATGGGATTTTCTTGTTCTTAAAAGTTGAGCTAGTTCTACCGAAAGTTTGCCAACCAAGTGTGATTCCTCGCTTGATTTCTTCTTCTCTTGATGACTTCTTGGAGATAGGTATACGTAGTGGTCTACTTCAAACCTTTGGTACCGTAATTATTTCAGTCACGAAGCAGGTCGTAGAGATATGGTCATGAAGATAGTCAAACGACTCATGTCTAGTCAATTCTAATCTCAATGGACATCCATCTTCTTTTAGACTAAGCTAAATAAATACAGGAACACCTTGAATTGTGAAGGTTTTGATGGATTAGGGTTAAGGTATTTCCCTACAAAAACTTAAATGGTGCAATTTTGGACAGAGAGGAAAGTTTTGTGACGAACTCATTGCACTAATCAATGTATATATTTGAAAAAGAACGAGGTTGCAAAATTTTTATCAGTGGATGTCCTCTTATATTTATATTCATTATAGCTACAAAGGAGAGGCTTCTATTTATCGCCATATGCTTACGTAACAAAACAGGTTAGAGTTAACGTGCATGCACACAATACTTAATCAGATTTATAATATTTCATGTTTATTTTGTGACAATAACCCAAGTTATTTTGGACGTTTCTATTATCAAACGCTCTATATTACACTCTACGGTGCACTCTTTGACACATTTCTACAAGTATTTACGTGCATATAAAGTATTGAAATACTTACCCAACTTATGTGATATGATTATTCGCATTAAACAAATGAGTATTTGGTCTGGTCCTCTAGACTGGATTGTCACCGATCAGGTTCATCTCACTGTAGTACGGTTATATGCTCTGGGTACGAAAAATTCTTTACTTCTACTGCTTCCCTTTTTTTCTTTCTTTTTTTTGTTCACTTCTGTTTCACATTTTCAGTTAATTATATCACTCCACGGCAACAGTCTCACGATATATTATTTTACTGTGTAATCTGCTTAAACAGCATTATCCACTATCTGATAATTTTTTTGGTCCGGTTTTCTGGACTAGATTACGTTTGAATCTCATAGTCCCTGGTAATTTCATCTTTTTATTGTCTGAGACATATACTAGTTTAAGTGTATACCATCTGTTGTATGACCTAATCCCAGTTGTTTGCACGGATACCAATGAATCACCCTACTCACCTAGTCAAGCTTATCTTTTTATTCTTTCTATGCTAACAAGCTGCATTTGCATATCAAACTATTATTGGACTCATCTCCCTCTTTACATCAGACTGCATTTGCTATTCCAGTCTCCTTCATCTTGTCTTTCATATAATTAGTTCTCATGGTATTGTTCTTGGTCACTATTATTGAAGATTCCGTTTCCTTCTTCATACGTCCTTCCCGCAACTATATCCATACCTTACCATCAATAATTCCTTCAATTTGGCTTCCGTAATGCTCGCACAGTTGTTTTGTTCTTAATCATTATAACTAATTACTTGTTTTGACCACAATAGTATCTGGAGACTTAAACTAGAGATAAAGCGACAGCAAATCTCCTTAATACTCTTGCACTCTGGAGTATAGAATTTATTTATTCTATATTCTTGTTGTTTTAGAAATGCTGTCGTCTGGATTGTCTGGATTCTTCCTCAGATTTCCAGTTCAAAAATTCAACTAGGTCCATTGGGAACTGTTCCAATCACTGTGACAAGTCTTCCTTTCGTCAATCCCCAGTATAAAGTGGAATAGGAGAATAAACTCTCCACTGTTTGTCTATCGCGTCAGGTTAAACAAAACCCATTTATAAAATCAACGTTTTCCTATGATTTGAAATCATGACTTAGTGATTGCTTGGCAGCTATCTAACCAACTGAACCAAACTAACAAGTTTCGTACATACATAAATTTATTCATTCTATATTTCAAAGAAAAGTTGCAGTGATTATCTCCAGTTGGAAATGGGTTTTCCCCTGCTGCAACCAAATTTGTTGATATTCTTCTTTCTTCCTTTTTCATCGTTATTATTCGTAGATGACATTATCATTATTTAATTTATTGATTGTTTTTACTAAGCTGTAGTATAATAATGTGGTATCAGTAAGTTCTGATTTCACTTGCTGATGATCAACCAAACTAGCTTGCTGAGCATCACAGCTAAGCTCTCTAGTTTTTTGTGAGGCTCCGTTGGCCAAGGTTGACCAGGGGAGAACAACTTTTACATGCTAAGCATGTGCGCTTAGTATTGAGGAAGTGTTGTGCCCAAGTTTCTTTTCTTCCTCTCGACTAAACCGAAGGCTTCCAAAGGAAAGAAGAGTCCAATACGTTTGGAAATCAGCATAGCTGCAAGGTATACCTCCCCAGTTGGTTACGGCATATGATATTCCCATACGGTCACCCATCTAAGTACTACACCAGGTTCGACGTTGCTCAACTCCTGAGACCCGTACGAAGTAGTGACTTCACAGCATTATTCCAACAAAATATTACATTTTTATGAGTAAGTCAAAGACATGAATGAGAGAAAAATCAAAGCTTAACGGCATGTTCGCTTGCTTGCTCATACGCCTATTTTAATTAAGTTCTGTACGTGCTCCCATATATACTTCGGTTCAAATGCCTCCACACGTGCACGTATCGACCGAGAACCCTTATGAATGGACAAACGATAAACTAGACTGTATGACTTTTCAGCCAACCCTTACTACCGCATTAAAAAATGAATAAATGAGAATAAAACCACCGGTGTACCTTTTAACTGATTACCCAAAATGTGCATCAAAGCCATAGCCGTATCGGTTACAGTTTATGAGAGAAAGGTCTTCGCTCTTAACAAAATGAACGCCGAGGTTCATCTTTCCTTGACGTGCACGTCTGCTTTCGTATACGTTTCCGCCATTTTCGTCAGAGCACGTACTGACCAACCGAACAAATTTGCGAATACTTACACGTTTTTATTGATGCGGTCCCGTTGCTTGTCAATGATTTATTTAGTTTTGTTCTCTCTGTAAGCGAAAAAACAACAACAAAAAAAACTTGACTCCATTTTTTAAATATTTCTTTTTGTGTCCCGATATATACCATATATAATTACATTTTTTTCGACATAGGCAATACATCACGTACAAAATTTCGACATTCTTCTTCTCTATTTTCTCCTCTCTTTTTCGCTCCCTTTATTTCGTTCTATCTTTCTTCCTTCCTTCCTTTCTTTCTTTCTTTCTTTCTTTCTTTCTTTCCACTTCTTTGATTCTGTTTTTCTTTCCGTCTTCCTCTCCTTTCATCCCTTCTTTTCCGTCCCATTATTCTTTCTTTCTTTTTTTTTTTTTTTTTTTTTGTACCCACTTCTTTTGGTGATGTGAATTCGATTTTCGACTAAAGCTTCTTATTTTCAATTCGCAGTAATGTTCTTTGAAAAAGCATGGATTCGTTCCTCCCTGTTCTCGGTCTCATTACCAGATATATTTGTTTGTCCGTGCTTATTTCCTGTTTTTTGGAAATACAGACTTCATTGAATACTGCCCATCAAAGGTGAGAGGAGTAACTTGTCTATTGATCATCCCTTTTTCCAATTTTCGACTGATCGCCCCCAATACGTCATGCTGTGAAAAGATGGTTTCTATTCTGTGACAAACCAGATCTGTTTTCATAAGTATGAATATCTTGTATAGATTTTTTCAGCTTAATCTGGCGCAAAGATCGTGAGGGGCTCCCACTGAGGATCGAATTCACAACACAATAGTAATGGTTTGTTATACTAACTAGCTGACCATTACCCCACAGCATGATGTCTGAGAATGCCTCTACAGATATTAAACTTTACTTAGTCGGGTATATGGCTGTAAACAATAGTATGGTTTGTTAAACTGACTTACTAACCAATGAACCACAGCAAAATCTCCTAAAACATAAATTCGAGTATTTATTAAGCTAAGCTTTGTCTGACACAAGGCTGTAAGAGTTGAGTACATAGTGGAGATCGAATTCAATTTTGTTATACAGACTCATTAACCATTACCACACGTGGAGAAACTTCCTATCTATTTTATCAGAATAAACTTGAAAATATCTTTTTTTAATTTCTTGGTAACACCCCACCCTATACATATATATATATATATATATATATATATATATATATATATATTGAATGAATAGGTACGTGGGTTTGGGTTATTTGAGTAAAGATCTGAGGTGGGGATATCTGGTCAAAATATAACTAAATTATAAAGTTCAATTTGAACATAAGTAGATGTAGTGCGCTGATGTTTATTCATTGATTCATGGTTAGTTGTGCTCGGTGGCCAGTATTATGTTCTTTTACTTATTTGGTTATGAAACTATTTGTGTTATTGGGTTTGTATAAGGACTGGCCAGGACCAGACACTGACCCCTCAACTCAACACACCTACACAAGAACAGAAAACAACCTCAAATTATGAGATGAAAAAAAAGAGAAAAAACTACCCCGTAAAACAACGTTCTAGTCGTACATAAAGACAAAGAAGTGAACAGTTCATCGATCGCAATCGCTGCGTTATCTGATCACTAACAACAGACCGCAAATCTCTCTCTCTCTTAGAGACCAAATTACCACATTTAATTGGTAAAATACTTTATGATATAACGCAATTTATGATAATTCTGTCGGATCACATATATACATTTCCTAATACATAACTGTCGCGTTGAAAGAAGCAAATAGACCGAGAATAAACAAGATTAGAATATGGTATGAAAACAGTTATTTGGGCCTTCGCATTACCGGCAGCTGTTTAGCTAAATGGTAAGAGCATCGATATATACATATTTATATGTATGGTTTTGATTCTCATTCGGGGATATATATATATATATATATATATATATATATATATATATATATATAATATTATGAAAAATAGTAATGAGAAAAACTACCAACAACAACGTAATGATAATTACTAAATTTAACCAATTATGTTGTCTTTATCGCAGCTCATTCCCCATTCTTCGGTCAGTTATCTCACTCTAAGACGAAATCTAATTCTCTATCCAGCGCCGCCAACTTTGAGTCGTTCAACAAGGCAGAAACAAAATGTTCAGTCTGTTAAAGCGAGGGAAAAGAAGGAGAAAAAAAGAGTCAGACTGAGAAATGTTTATTTTTTAAAGTGTTAGATAGAAGGCCCAAGTATACGAAAGCTTTTCTTCACACATACATCCAAAAAAGATGAAGCAGAAGGGAAGAGAGGGGATAGAGCACTGGCTAGTTGAAGAGGAAAAAAAAAAGGTAAATGGAGATGAAGAGAATAGGTAGAACCCAATTCTGTATACTGTTGATCATATTGCGTATAAGAGTGTCTGTCTGGTGAGCAGGCGTGCGGAAAAGAAGGGGAGACCACTCGTTCTAGTCTAGTGGCTCATTCAGGAAGGCCTGACTAGTCGCCAAGATGAAACTTGTGTAATTTAATTAGTTGCCCATTGAATGCGCTGTCTCAATTGGTCAATAGACTGGCAGTAAATACGACTGAGAGTAATTCGGCCAGCAATTAGCGAAAATCTAATCACCTGCCAGTCACGGTTGTGGGGACAGGCAAGATCGGCTGTTTCCGAAGTGCCTGATAAAGTGCACTACCAGTCAATGATGAGAACACTTTCTTCTGACCTGACAACGAACACGACCATACCACCGACTCATTCTTCTTCTTCTTCTTCTTCTTCTTCTTCTTCTTCTTCTTCTTCTTCTTCTTCTTCTTCTTCTTCTTCTTCTTCTTCTTCTTCTTCTTCTTCTTCTTCTTCTTCTTCTTCTTCTTCTTCTTCTTCTTCTTCTTCTTCTTCTTCTTCTTCTTCTTCTTCTTCTTCTTCTTCTTCTTCTTCTTCTTCTTCTTCTTCTTCTTCTTCTTCTTCTTCTTCTTCTTCTTCTTCTTCTTCTTCTTCTTCTTCTTCTTCTTCTTCTTCTTCTTCTTCTTCTTCTTCTTCTTTTTATTATTATTATTATTATTATTATTATTATCTTTCCTTTTCTTCTTTTTTTACTTCTTTCCTTTCCATTCTCACTTCATTCTTCTCACGTCTCACTTAGATTGTCTTTAGTCTATCCTCTTCTTTTTCCTCTACCTGTTTCAGTTTATCTCTCTTCGTTCTTTTCATTCTCTTACATTTTCTTCTTCTCGTTGTTTTTCTCGTTCTGTTGCTTTTTCTTTCCATCTCCTACCTTTTCGTCTTCTTCTTCTTCTTCTTCTTCTTCTTCTTCTTCTTCTTCTTCTTCTTCTTCTTCTTCTTCTTCTTCTTCTTCTTTCCTACTACTGGTCTTCTTCATTCCCTCTTCGAACATGTATTCTTTCTATTACTCATTCTAATTCCACACCTCCGCCAACATTGTCTTAATCGCAATTTCTCCTTCATTCTTTCCCTTTTAACGCCATTTTCAATCTTATTCCTTCCCTTTCTCTTTCCTTCTTCTCAATCTGATCCACTCGCCTAAACATTTTTCATTATAATATCTGGTCGTTCACATAGGGAATCAAATAAGATCAACCCTCCGAAGTAGTCCAGTTCCTTTGTCAGCATCCTCACTCATTGTTTTATGGTTTTGATTCTTAATCGGATTTAAATTCTTCAAATTTTGTTGGAATTTCCATTTCAGTTCCATCAAAGATGAAGGGTTAAACATTCTCCTCCATGATCCACTCGACAAGGTTCCAATTTTTTAGCGAGATTCGGATATTTCTTCGGTTTTCCCTTTCTTACAATTTCATTCAGTTGTCCGTTGGCTTCCTCTCTTGGACACATCTTCTTTTCCTTGTTTACGATAACCAGAGAGTAGATGTGGCTATACCACTTACAAACACAGATTTATAAGAAACTGCCAATCAAAACTGTCACCAAAAGTGTCAACATAGGTTTTTTCAGTCTTCAAGTTGGTTCAGCTGGCTGGCTATGTATGTATATATCACGCGTACGGGCCACATCAAATGAGCTAGAGGGCTGACATTTCCAAAATTTACTCTTCATGATTAGAAAAATATTTCTTCTTTGTTTTTTTGTTTTTCAAATTTCTACCATAATAGTTTTCTTGATAGGATCCAGTTTACAATATAAGTTTATGCTAAATAGATCCTTTAGTTTGTATCTGCTTGTGTTCAAAGTTTTTCAGTGATCACAGCCCAACGAGGGGTGAGAGATGAAACTGATCGGTCCTTTCCCTAATTTTTCACCCCGAACAAGGCATGCTGCCAAGAAGCTTTGATCACATAATGGTCTCTATCAACTGACTCACCCGACCGATGTAATTATTGTTTGATGATTGTCGTCGAAGATTGAGTGACAGCAAGTTTTCTCAAATCTCCAGCACCTTTCTCAGTATTATCAGGTCGACCTGCTCCACCAACTCATCCAGTTTTAGGTCTGGTCTATTTAACACGGCTAAAGTTGAGTCAACAATTGGGCGCGGCCCTAGCCTTGCAGTTCCAGAGTGTAGTTAGCTTCCAGTTGAGGTTTTGATATTTTCCCAACTATTCGCTTTCATTTTCTTTCATCCTGTGATATTCTTGTAGAGACACATCAACTATCTGGTGCGTCCTCTTTTCCGTGTTTACGATCATCAAGTCCGGGGTTTCAAGCTTGACTGGTTGGCCTGAATGTCAAAGAATATGTCATTCTATCCTCTGCTTTTCTCTAATGGCATTTGATTACACGTTTGAATCCAAGTCGTTTGCACGATTCCCAGCGCATTACCCATCCTGTTTTGTCGTGTCCGTCCTTATATTTCTTCTGAGTGAGCTTGCTGCATTAACTTATGATGTGATCTACTTTTTTCTCCACAGAGGTGTTATTTTCTTTCTTTTCAAGGGTTTTCTTTCTGAGTGTTTTTTTTTTTTTTGTTGTTGTTGTTGTTTTGTTATTTGTTTTTTCGCATTGATATGATTGGTCCTGATACATCTGTTAAGGTTAACAACGATTCGGTTTTCAGAGGAAACAGAACATGTCCATGACTGTTCACATGAATTCCGATCTACCCATGCATTCTCTGTGGAGAATTTCCTTTTTCTGTATTTATTCCCTGGTTGCAACCTTCACTGTGCCCACGTTGTGATTCTTCTATTTATTGCTGCACTCATTCAAGCGGTTTTCATCTCATTTTTGCAGCAACTTTTGGATACCATAATGAATATGTCAGACGGTTTACACTCAATGCCAATGCAGTCAGCGCTGAAAATTCAAATGAGATTATTGTTTTATTTCTTATTCCACCTGTTCACAGCGAGAATTTGCTTCGTCATTGTGTATGTAATCATTAGAATGAATGGATGTTTTACCGTACTTATGCCACAAATCCTACTCATGATATCATACATATACATACGTGCATTCTCACATACATAAATGCACACATGAATCCAGTAAGCTTGTAAGTGTATCTTCATAATTTGTTCTGATTTATCATTATCTCTCATCTCTCTGTACGTCAAACAACATCTCAAAGTTCTCTGAATTATTTCCCATGGCCCCTCAAACCTTTCAATCCTATCTTTACACGTGTGTGTGTACATGGTATACGTACATGGTTGTGCTTCTATGTGCTTTCATACGCAAGTTTTTTTTCAGAGTCTGACGTTATGTCCGTTTGTATTTGAATATGCATACACGAACTAATATCCGTAGACGCACACAAACACATATATGTGTATGCACACATACACACACACACACACACACACGCGCACGCCCACATAAATATATAGTCATGTGAACTCTTCATTTTGTAATAATGAGACAGAAAAAGAATTGGAGTGAATTTTATAAATAGTCCAAAAGTAACCACGTAAGACACTTTAAATCTGATCAGTATTATTCCAACAGATTGTCTTAAAACTTTTTTACTATGTGATTTCAGGATATAGGAACTTGTAATTTAGTTTTTATTGTATTTGAAATTTTATTCTATATTATGAAGTTTGCCAACATTTTTCCGTAGCCCTGTTTCGGGAGTATTATAAAAACAGGACAGGTTTCTTGCTATGACACTCCCCACCATATCCATCCATATCTTCATGGATATAACTATTCCATAATTTAAATTTGTTTCAAAGTAAAAAAAAAATTTTATCTTAGTGTGGGTGTAGATCTACGTTATTTTTTATTTTATTTTACATGTATTTATTTTATATGTGTTACATATGAACTCAGGGTTATTTGCAGTAAGATTCTAATTTTATGTATTTATTTATTTTTCAAATTCCAATTGTAATGAATGTGAGAAATATTTATTTTGAGTTAGTGTATATTATAAGATATATATATATATATATATATATATATATATATATATATATATATATATATATGTGTGTGTGTGTGTGTGTGTGTGTGTATGTGCATGCATAATAGAATCCCACAGCAGGAATCAATCATTCAGATCATACCAATGCTAAAGTGACATTGATCGGCTGCACTAAAACGAAGACGTTAGCTCTGTGGCAAGCAAGACCCTTTCAAGAATATGAAGCAACTGTCATCTAACGATCCAGTTAGTTATATGGCATTAGCCATCCGAAAATGCCACATAAGGTGGCGGGGCTTGTACGACCATTGACCGGCTCATCCATCCGACTGGATGAACGCCGAGCCGGACAACCGGACACGTTTCTCTGCTCTGTCGGAGACAGGAAAAGGTCTGACCACTCAGCGGTCTAAGCAGATCTTGTTTGTTTGTTTGTTGGTCGACGTGCCAGAAAGAGGGGGGAGTACAGCAGAGGTTGGGGTAGATGTTGTGAGTTCGAGGGATGAGGAGAAAGTAGGGTTATGATTATGCCAGGGAAAGAGGAAATGTGGAGAAAGGTAAGCAGGACAGATGATTGGAGCCGGGGGGGGGCTAAAGTGGTATAAGGGGGCGCTAAGATAAAAGGGGCTGGGCATCAAGATTAGAGGTTGATGATGATGATGATGATGGATTGAGATGAAAATATGGTGGTCGAGGGTTGACAGATGATAGGGGGTCGGGAATAAAAGGGTGGTGAACAAAGGGGCCTTGGTTCAGTGATACTAGGGCGAGGAGGTTGTGGGAAAGAATATTGATGTTGAGGAGAGATCACAATGTTGTGTGAGAGCGGGTTACTGAAGGTTGAAATGGCCCGATGATGATTATTGAGAATGAAAGGTTTAAGGGGCCACGGGAAATAATTTAGAGAGCTTTGAGATGGTGGGTGACGCACGTAGAGATGACGGACAAGGGTAGAGGTGATATGGGTTGCTTGAGGGCGTTGTATACATTAAGATTATTAGATCCACTTAATGATGAGGACTGGCATCAAAATCATGAAGGAGCCTTAAGAATATGACAAGGACTTCTACATATTAATATCGGCGCTAATATCGACGTTGTTGTCATTATTATTTTTGTTGTTGTTGTTGTTGTTGTTGTTGTACTCGTTGAGTTTTCAAATTAGTTGTAATTGCTGGCTTTCACTGCACTCATTACACCAGGACTATCCTCAGTAGCTGGTTTCAGCCGTGCTGTTGTCTGGATGATCTCAGCTATTTCCTGGATATCCAGTTGCTGCTAACTTCTACTTTTCGTCCTTTTGGGGATTTTTCTAAGGCTCTGTCCATTTTCGGTACCACCATTATTCAGCTTTTCACTCTCCTTTAGCTTCGCCCTGTGGTCAGCTAAAAAACAGCAAAATCTGCTGTCTAACACTTTCCTTTATTTTTGTTCACTGCAACTAGATCTGATCTTCTGGCCTGGATTGGGTGATTCGTTTGAATCTCAAAGTCATAGAGAATTCTATGTTTCGTTCTCTAAGACAAATTTTGATCCATGCATGTATATTGGCTTGTATGATTTGTGCATGTACAATGCTTTGTCTAGTTGCTTGCACAGTTCCTGGTGGAACAACTTCCCCACCAAGTCAGGCCCACTCGTCAAGTTTTCACACTAATCGTCTGTTGGTTTACAAATGACTTCCCTCATTATTCTGACTTATTGTAGTTATGCTTCTCCTTTGTATGGTTTTGATTCTCCTAAAGACATTCAATACTTCCATTTCTTTTTGCGAGAGTTTTCTACACTGTTCCAAGTGCACGAATAATGATAGGCGCCGCTGTCACCTTCATACTTAACCACTTTTCATTCCCTTTCAGTTTCACACCGAGATCAGCTGGTATAGCAGATTCCTCTATCTGGCATATCATATTTTCTTTATCTATGATAACTAAAATTGGTCTCCTGGCTAGGATATAGTTCCTCAGTGTCTAAATTTATTTTATTCTCTATTCTAGGGCAGATTTTGGTCTATGTCTTTACTATTGATCTTCATGTTCCAATACAAGTCGTTTGCACAATTTCCAATGGAGTACTGTTCCCACCCGATCGTGACAAATTTCATTCACCTTCTTAGTTAGTTTTTCATATATTACCCTATTATATGATGGCCAGTTTTATATAAAATGTCATTTGGTATTCTGCAATACCTTGTCTTTATACGGTTCATGCCTTCGTCCTTTTTCTTCTTCCAATTATTATTATTATTATTATTATTATTATTATTATTATTATTATTATTATTATTATTATGTGCATCATCATACCAGTTGTTCATGGTGGCCATCGCAAGGAATCATGTGAGAGTAGGTCTACAAATCTCCAGTAACTTTCTCGCTATTCTCACCGAATTTGACAATTCAGTGGTCTCGCGTATCCGTGGTTTATAACCATTGCTTTACGGCAGGTGTCCCTTGTGGTCGATTTAGCTTCGAAATTCAGAAATGAGAGGAGAACGGGGGAAACACCTTGAAGTATGAAATGTAAACCGAGGACCTGGGGGGGGGTCTATGAAGATCAGGGAGATGTAAATGTACGTAAGAGAAAGACGATAATTATGAGAAGATAAACATAAAGGTAATATCAGTGAAAGGGATACAACGATAATGAAATTGGTGGTTGGGTGCACACAGGAAAATATAAAGCGTGTGGAGCAGTTACAAGGGGGGGGCTGGGACTAAATATAGACTCGCAATAGAGGGTAAAGATGAGGGAATGAAAGGTATAGCGGGAAACCGCCGTGGAATGGAAGGATTTCGCTGGTAAATAGTGCTAGAGTCGGATAGAAGTATGATTGCCTGCTCATGGGTGGTTGGTTCAAATCAGAACTGAGACTACTGCAATCAGGTAAGAAGCAATAAAATTTCATGGCTATCGTTCGAGTAACTCAGGTCTGTTCGGCTTCGTGGAAAAGATTTGGTCTTAAGCCATAACCGAATAGAGATGAGCGTTATATGGGATTGGTCAGAATCCATGGTTATGCGAGCTTTCTTTCTTGTATAACCAGACCCAACCTGCTCCCGATCCTGAACATGCATCGCCCGTATTTCATGCACAGATATTTGGAAAGTAAGATTACGTGGTCAAGGAAGTGAAGTGGAAAGAAATGAGAAAGATGATGCAATGTATGTCGATGTCTGTTTAATAATCTATTGAGCTATCAATGCATGAATCAAGTTTGGGGAATAGATATGAATAGATCAAGATATGAACAGGTAGATCAATCGATGAATAGATGGATTAGATAGATAGATAGATAGATGGATAGAGATTGTAGCCAATAGACTGATATATATGTTAATATATATACATATATACATGTACATATATACATATATGTATGTGCATGTGTGTGTGTACGTGCGTGTATATGCATGCATATGTGCACGCTTGTGCGTCTGTGTGTGTACCCATTCGATACTTGGAGAGGATATTAGCATCACAGATACATCTTTTTGCTCTAGAAATTCCCCCAAAGGTCACAAAGTGATCTCTGGGATCATCAAACCAACACCTCTAATTGAAAAATCTTATATATATTTATACATATATATATATATATATATATATATATATATATATATATATATATATATATATATATATATATATGTATGTATATATACGCGGTTTACATGTTTGATGCTGTAGAAGAAAAATATTCACAGAAATATTCGCCCAAAGAAAGTAATGGTCAACAGGGCAAAATTTGGAAAAAATATGCAGATAAATTTAAAAAAAAATTCCGATGTAAAATGATCAAAACTTCAGACCATAAAATTTCTTTACTTGGCGTCATACTCAAGACTAAAGTACCATTTTATCATTAATTGCAGCACCCCTCAGAATGCATCGATCAGGTACTGGATTCTTCACTTAACGCAAAAATCGCCTTTGAACTTTTGAAATCAAAAATTAATACAGACATGTCGACATATTAATAAGTAGATGTGTCTGCAGGACCTAATATATATATATATATATATATATATATATATATATATATATATATATATATATATTCTCACTATATCCATTAATGATACATAACCATAATGAGTACATCTGCAGGTCTTAATATATATATATATATCTTTTGCTCACTATATCGATTAATGATTCTATTCCATCTATATATAAACCCAATTCGTGTGTGTGTGTGTGAGGGCTTTTAATAGCAAATATCAGGGAATGTTCTTTCTGGTGTTATGGGGAAGTACAGTCAAGTAGGAGGATCACCAGTGCCACAGGATAGGGGACCAGTACACCAACAGGCTCTCGTACGATGTTGGCTGTGCATGGAAAAAGTGGTTGAGAGATGCCAACAAGAATGAAACAGAATAAGGAAACATATAAAGGTCTGGTTAGTCGCTCGATGGAAACCGTTACGGTTCCAACATCTTTTGATAACATGTCGTGCAGGGATGATCAATTAGAAAATCAGGAAAAGGAGTGATCAATAAATAAGTTACTTCTCCCGCCTCGTGGATAGTGATCACAGGAAAAATAACTGCCAAATACAAACTGAGATAATTTTAGCATGAAAGCACATTGCAAATTTAACCCCCAGCCCCTTACCAAAAACCTGTTTGCGAGGTCAGAAAACAAAAAAGCGTTTTTTTATAAACATAATGCAGTGTAAATATTTACTTTTTTTAGCTCCATTTGTGCGGTCTGTACGCGTGATGAGACAACCTAGCCACCTAGCCAGACAGGCAGACTCACTTGGACACTGAGGAGAACCAATAGTGACAGTTTTGGTTGCCGGTGCAAGAGAGAGAAAAGGAAAAAGAATGAAAGGAGAAAGAAAGGAAAGGGGAGAAAAAAGGAGAAGGAAAAAAGAACGGAAGGAAAAAGGACAGGAGGAAAGAAAGAAAGAGAAAAGAAGAAAAAAGAAGGAAAAAAAGAAAAGAAAGAAAAAAGAAAAAGTGAAAAAGGAAGAGACAATTAAAGGAAAAAGAACGAAAAAGGAAGAAAAAAGAAGAAATGAAAAAAGAAAGAAGGGAAAGAAAAGAAAAAAGAAAGAAAAGAAGGAAATAAAAGAAAAAAGAATGAAAGAAAAGAAAAAAGAAAGGAAGGAAAAAAAACAAAAAAAGACGAAAAAACAAAAGACAAAAGGAAGTTGATCGCTGAACCCCATGTAACAACAAGTCTCAATGAAGACCAAGCAATAAGAGTAGACAGAAGAATTGAACAGTGGAAGGCGGTGGGACACGCATCAGTGTTTGACTCGCTCTCTAGACTATTTCCCTTAGTGTGCACCAATGCAGATGCATGCACAGTCTAAATCCAAACAGCGAGAACGGATCAAAAGGAACCAGCATTGACAGGCAGCACAAGAGACATTGGCTTATAATAAAGAATGACAAGGGATAAACAGCACAGCTGAGTTGCACAGAGCACAAGAGCATATTTGCCTTTGATTATATTCTTTGGTAACATGTCACTGACACCGGGGGCAATTTTAAGGGACAGGAAAATCCAGATATCAAACCATTGTATCTATCAATATCATTCTCACACATCAAATATTATGCGTAATTATTCAAATCAAGAACAGCTAAATAAAAAAAAAAACAACAACTAGAAAGCACCAAGAGAACTCATTCCTCTGCAGACACCATCGTCAAGGGAGATAATTCCACAAAACTTAATAACTTCTCCCTTGGCCGATGGTACACAAAATTTAATCAAAATCCATTGAGAATTTTGCAAGATATCGCGTGGGCAGCCATGGATTTTTGGCAATATAATGTGGTGTGGACAAAACTACGACATTGGGGGTTTGGATAATTGTGCATGGAACTGCCTTAAAATTTGATTATTTCTTTCTTTTTCTGTCACACACTACCACAAAATTCCATTGGGAACTTTTGGAGATGTTGTGTACATTTCATAATTCATAAATGTATGGAAAAAATCAGAAAAATATTCCTCACATCATATGCAGAACATGTTAAGTGATTTGATCTGGGAAAGCATCATAATATTGTTAATAACAGTTATGGTGTGGGGGAAGGGAAACACGGAAACAAGCTAAATCATTTGCGAACAAACTCAGAATAACAAAAAGAGCTTGGGAAAGAGCAATATCCAGAATGAGTCGAAACAGAGAATAGAACAAAGCAAAATATATCATAGCAATTGTTGAGAGATGAGATAGGGATATGCTGGGGACATAGCCGGACAAAATGGCAGATGCTGCAAACGGTTAACAGATTAGAGTCCTATAGATTTATCAAAAATACGCAGCGGGAGGAGGCCAGATATGTAGATAGGAGATAAAAATACCGGCAAGACATGCACAGTCAGGGTCGACATGGAAGAAGCCGGGGAAGGCCTTTGTCCATCAATGGATTTATGATGGCTGATATAAATACATATATATATATATATATATATATATATATATATATATATATATATATATATATATATATACATCAATAAGTTGGTAGCCTTATGATGTAAAGAGCATTTATTGTACACGACAAATATTATTCTTTAAACATTATGTCCTTCCTGGTCAATGCGCTTCAAACACTTGATTTCACTTATATTTCAGGACTACATTAACTCTACATAAATTTCGAATGGCTGAATGTGTTGTAGATTATTACATATTATTTTATTCCAAAACTCTAAGGTTGGTTTTTTGAGCTTCATGGAGTTTTAAACTACGGAAGGGTTGTAATTGCCAAACATTTGCTTTCGCAAATCATCACAGAGCGTTGTAAAAACTGGTGTAGTGACGATAAGAATTGGACAATGGACCTATGGAAGATTTCGATGTGCTTCAACGAATCTTTCATCACATTATTTCCATGTTCTGACTGAGTTCATGTCCGGTGGCTGCCTAAAGAAGCTGGTGACCCTGACTGTCTCACTCCGACAGTTATGCATAGAGGTAGAAGCTTGGGTAGCAATATCAGGGAATTCTCTTGGTCAATCAGTATTCCTGGTTTTGCCCAAAGAATGGCTCAAATTTCCTCCAAATACTGTCTGAAAGTTGTTTGAATCAATTCATCGACATATTAAAGATGTTAATGATGGTAAAGGAGGTCTGCATTAAAACTAATCAAATGATTGAAGATCGGTAAAGTGCTGAATTTATATGTATATCAGTTTCAAGCCATTATGATCGACAGACGATGAGGTGAAACTAACCAGTGATTAGTTGCGAATATATATTCATCTATCTGTTCATCAATATATCTCTATTAGTTTCTCTCTCTCTCTCTCTCTCTCTCTCTCTCTCTCTCTCTCTCTCTCTGTATATATATGAAGAGGAAGAAATTATTAGTCAAAATTGTTAATGATAATCCATTCGATTGTTTTAGTAGCCAATCACTCTAACTCTAATCACTGCTTTGGGGGTGTGGTCAAAGCTCCCATAATTTAATATGCGCAACTGTGAAAACAAAATTGCTATTTGAAGGGTTTGAATCTAGTCTTTCATTATCAACATCTTCATTAGGCATTCAAGATGCGATTTGCTTTTTTTATAACTGCAGTTCCTCAATTAACCATATAAAAACAAACTAGAAAACCTGCACAATAAACAAGGGCTCGTTCATCTGTTTTCTCAGCAAATACTTTGGTTTCATGCACTTGTACAAGGGAGGGAGATGCAAAGCTAACAGCTAACAGGTGATTACTTGGGAATTATATTGGTTATCTTTATGGCTCGCGTTATGTTCGATCAAGATTCCGTATCCTGATTCTAATGTCCAGAGTCCAGCGTCCAGTGTCGAATATCCGGTATCTGATGTTGCCATACTTTACTCTTGTAACCAATAAAATGAATAAATAAATAAATGTGTCCAATACTGACGGTCCGGGATTCAAAATGGCTGACGGTGGAGTTTATATGATGCCATTATTAACATTAATGGAGGTTTGTAATGATGATTAAAACTACAGTAGTAAATGCGGTCAAGGAATTATTGTTGATAGCGATAACAATAAAACTAACGTCCCTTATGTGGACAATACCAGACAAATGGATAACTAATGGTTGACGCATTAAGCATTGTAGCCCTCGACGTCTCAATTGTAATTAATATTGTTGTAGTAATATTCTATAACAGCTCTCTCTCTCTCTCTCTCTCTATATATATATATATATATGTATATATATATATGTGTGCGTGTGTGTGTGTATCTATCTATATATATATATATATATATATATATATATATATATATATATATATATATATATGTGAATAGTTGCTGTTTTTATCTGCCGTAATAGTGCTCAATATCTTAGAATAGAACGTAAATAGATAGATATTTATGACATTATTGTTACTGTTCATTACGGTCCACGGACAATGGGGTGAAACTGATCACAGCAAAGTTGTAAATATTTCCCTCTGTGTATATTTATCCATCTATGCATGAGTATATAAAACGTTTACAGGGATATTTACCTGGTGTGTGTCAACAAGAGGAAGAAATTAATAGAGCAAATTGTTAATTATGACTCATTCGAATATTTTGGTAGCTAATCAAGTCCATGCATTCAATGCACACACTCTTACACACACACAAACACACGCACACGCACACACACACATACACACACACACACACACACACACATATATATATATATATATATATATATATATCGATTAAATACATACATTTTGTCCATGACAATGGTGCAACCTCGTTTAGTTTTATTCAGCTACTCAGATAAACAATTGTCGTTGCGATGGGTGTACATGATTCTGCCCAGACATCGGATTTAATTGGATTATACTTCTTACAGAAACAGACTAACTTTTCGGATACATCTAACACAGGTTTATACTGAGACGATTGCCTTATTATACTCAAACACTGCAATAGCATAAAATGTGACAAAATCAGAAAATGAGTTTTAGAATAGAGGTGAATGCAAACGTCATGATTGTCAACTTTTTAGATGTTACTTTTAATCTTAATCCCCCAACCAAAGAACCTCACAATTAGCATAACAGCTCTCCTATTTATATAGATGACGTTTCAATAAGCAGGTAATAATGAACGTCTGTAAAATTTTCTTAGATTTGGTTGAGAAATACTTCTCAACGAAAAACAGATCACGCCGAATTTTCAACACAAACAAATTAAAACTGTCATACAGCTGCTTGATAACATGAAAAGAATTATTTGCAAAATTCTAAATCAAATAAATAATACAAAAATGAAATAGGAATCTAGATAAAAAATGGAATTGTAGAGAACCTGAAAAATGCGTGCAATTGTAGAATTGCTCAACAGACCAGAAATTGTAAAAAGAATACAAATATATACACAAACAGAGAGTGATTCACAATTTTACATAGGAATCTCAAAATTGAATTTTAAGTACAGATTTGCGAACCTTAATACCTCCTTTAATCTTGAAAAGTACAAAAACGAAACCTAACTCTCTATTCACTTCTTGAAATTTAGGAATAAAGAAGATAATCCAATCATAGAAGGGAAAGTTTTTTAAAACAACGTGTTCACAAACTTTAATCCTAGGTTCAATTTGTGCCTCGGAAAAAAACTTCAGATTTTAAAAAATGGGGATATAAATAAATTACCTTATTTGAGGTCAGAAACCGAGATCAAATCTTGGTACAAGAGAAAATTTGCCCGAGAAAACCTTGAAAAATGAGAAAATAAAAATGTATTAAACACCTTTAATGAATTTGAAAAATCAGAAAATAGTTGGTGATAGGATTTGAAAACAAAATAAGTCAATAAATGATAGACTTTGATAAAAAATGGCAAAAAAAAAACTTTAAAGCAAATTAGAATGAAATAAAATAGTACAATGAAGTAACCAACCTTGACAAAACCAGGACAAACACAAATAAATTAGAGAAAGAATGTTCTCTTTGCAAAAAATAAAAAAATAAAAAAATTAAGAGCATGCTTGAAAACAAGTAAATGATATGAATTAGAGATGAAAATACTTGAACAGTTGATATCTTTTGATTAAACAATCAAATAAAACTAGATATTCATTTTAAGAAGTATTTAAAGAGACAAACATCAGAGAACAATTGAAAGCAAAAGCAACTAATTGTTATGTAACCTGAGTTAACAAACCTTGATAAAATAATATCACATAATGCTTGCAAGGTAAATAATAACAACTCACTCCTACCGATTCCTTTTGAAACATAGTGGAAATTATCTTCTGGGTATATATACAACTATAAGGCACATTTACGTTGTTTATCTGAGGAGCTGAATAAAGTTAAACGAGGGTATACTATTATCATAGACAAAATGTATGTATTTAATTGGTAAGTTGTCTCTACTATAAGTATTGAGCACTCTTGGAATAAAGACTTTTCAGAATAGTATATACGACTTGTTGCATATATTTCACTTATATATATATATATATATATATATATATATATATATATATATATATATATATTCACTCACGCAAACATACACTGTGGCTGAAAAGCAATCTATGCCTAAAACAATATAAAATTAAATTGTGCTTGAACTGGACGTGATTTTTACCAATTAAAAGGTTGCAGGGAGTCATCGTACTTCTAGCAGCCACCCACACCTTTTCCAAAGAGCTCTAAATCTAAGAAAAAACAACTGTTGATCACTCAATTTTGGCTCTTGGGATGGTATAACATCTTTTGAAAACGATGTTGTATCGTCCTTAAAGCAACATTCTACAAGAAATCAGTTGACTTTTTCCTCAATGCTGTAGCTGAGATGGAAGGATTGTTCATGAGGTTTAAAGCTGTCTTACTTTCATTACAATATCTCGTGTTTAAAGAATCACACAAACCAATTCTGCCAGCAGGCAGGAATCATGGGATTTCTGTTATTTTTTCAGCTTTCCTCATCACATCGTAACCCTCGGGAGAGTCATACCAATCCAAAAGCAGCTAAAAATGGCAGATGGTGTGATCAACGGTATGTCTTCTCAGATGGACTGTTTTTGGTGCTCTACCACTTACTCTGCATCGGTGCAAAGACTACAGGTGAAGTCACAGTCAAATGTACGATTAACTCCTTCTGTTTTTTTAGAAACCGTCAGTCAAAACTGCCAACATAGGTTTCTTTTAACAGGGTCTGATTTTAACAGGATCTGGCTGTCTAGCTATATATGTGTTGCGCGTACAGACCCCACCAATGGAGCTAAGGGCGGAAAATTCAAACATTTATTCCTTATGTCTGAGAAAAACAACCCGAATACACTTTTGCATGCTCAGTTTCACCAAGGTTTTTTTTGCATATTGATTTCTTTTGCGCCAACTATATATATATATATATGTGTGTGTGTGTGTGTGTGTGTGTGTGTGTTTGTGTATGTGTGTGTGCTTGGCACCTCGAAAAAATCCAATTGTTGCATGATTATTGATTATTTATAACTCAATTTGAAAATAAATTCACGTCCTATGTAGCCAGATAAATAGGACACATATTGTAGAGAATATTTAGTAGGCTGCTGCCCGTGTATTGTGTTTGACAACTTTCTATGAATAGATAGAGAGAGAAAGAAATACAGAGAATACAACAAGCAAAAGTATCAAAAACTGAGCAAAACGGTCAGGTTGAATCGTAAATGAACCAAAATACGCCATCTTGTAATATTGATATTTAACGGTTCAAGCTCTGTTTGACAGATGTGCCTTCAAAACTGTATCCTTGTTATCTCCCTTGTTGGCAACAGTTTATTCCAGGAGGAAGTTACGGATTTCATTTGTACAAAGCACAATGAATGTGAGATTGCAGACGAAATAAAATTTGGATTAGGGTGAAATGACTTAAAATGATATTATTGCATTAATACATTCTCCGTCAGCCTTGAAAATCACCATTAGAAATCCTGAACTTTACCTGGACTCGAATACTGACCAATAGCATTGATGGACAAGACTCCACTGCTTGGAATATCAAACAGATCCGAATAACAACAGCTCTAATTTGCTCCGTTCCTAATAGACCAAACCTTTCCCCATTTCATGGTATGGTTGTCCAAACGGATATGAAATTACAAATATCTGTCAACATCAAATCAGTTATGAGACATCTAAACAGTCATACAAACAAGCTGCGTATATCCAATGTAAAATGATCCAGTTATTGCTATGTAGAATCTCCATCCATTCATACCCATCGTTAACATAATATCTATTGAAATTACAGCAAATCAGGATTACCAAAGACTTCCTTTATTTCTTGGGAAATAAGAAATCAAAGATTTTGAAATATTTCTTTTTAAATGTAAAAATCAATCAAGTTTTTGAAAATTTTCATTGAATCTTCATAAATCTTGCTTACCGAAAGTCTACAATATATTTCAATAAAGCGAAAATGTTACAAAGCCATATCAAACGGTATTTTGCGATTTCCGATTCAGGATTTGACTCTGACCCCGCTTCCCCGCATGGATTTAAAAAAATGAACTGATTTCAGTTATCCAGGGATTTATCTTGCAACACATGTAAAAATTTATTCATGGTCAAGCGTCACTTTACGGGTATTTACATCAAAGAAATATTTCCGCTAATTTTCAATGAGGAAACTTTTGATGGGTAGATTCAGTTATAGATGCAATAAGTACAGGAAGTTCTATCAAATTATTAGAAACCGTCAATCAAAACTGTCAACATATGTTTCTTCAGGTTTTAATTGGGTTTGGCTGTCTGGCTGTCTGGCTATATATGTATCGCGCGTATGGACCCCATCAATGGAGATAGGGGGCTAAAAATCCAAATATTTATTCCTTATGTCAAAAAAAACTTTTTTTCTCTTTTTGACGCCCCCCCCCCAGTTTTCAATTGGGGGTTCGATTTACAATATGAGTAAATCGATGTAATGCTAAATATATTCTGTACCAAGTGCCTGGCAGTATTCAAGCTCGTTTGTTTTGTTTTTTGAATTTTTTTCAAAAATTTCATACATTTTTAGTGACCATTGCCCAACCAAAGGCGATAGAAGTAATTTATTCATCACCTCTTTTTCCACATTATCCTTTGATCAGCCCCAACTCGGCATGCTGTCAAAAGACGTTGGTCACGTGACTATTCTGTGACTTATCAGACCTGTCAAAATAATCAGTTGAATTTCCATAGGTTTTTCATTTATATAAATGTATCAGCCGTTCAAATTTTATTTCTATGGGTTTTTCAAGGTTAAACTTTCTCGTTTTCAATTTATTGGACGAAAAATCATTTCAAAATAGTCTCCAATTCTTTTTCTTCCCAAAAGCTTAAATTAATGAAAACTGAATTTGGCTATATATGCGATTTAAATAGATTTTTTTGTTACGGGTGTTAATCTCGCAAAGGTTCGTGAGAATTTACTTGATAACAACCAAATTTTTGTTTCTGGGTGATGAGTGTTATTTTCTGATTGTGTAAAAAGCATAGAAAATAACCGTTATTCCCTTCAAACTTTACCTTTGAGTCCAAGACAGTGATAAATCAAAGTTTGAAGAGTATAATTGACATTTTCTGTACTTCATAGACATAATCAATCAGAAAATAACACTTATTACCCAGGAACAAAAAAGAAGAGAAAAGTTTCGCAATGTTATCCAAATTATACCCGGTAATCGATAGAATGTTTCAGTTGCTTCCTTTCTTACGACAAATTTCTAGAAAATGAGAACAAATGTCGTGTCTCCTTTCCTGCACTGGAAGTATTCACAAAATTAAGTCAGACTCTATTTACTGGTGGATAAACATCTTTCAAATTCTTTTCTTTTGTTTTTCCCTTTCTCGTTCAATCTCGTTCACCTCTCAAATCGACCCGAAGCGCACAACACCACCATCACTAATTTCTCCTTCGACAGGGTGAGCATGTTTCACTCCGCGCGGTAACAACGACCGCCTTCTCATTCCACAACCCGACTATCGACGGTTTGCTACGATTGCAGAAACTCCAAAGACAATTTAAGAGGTAATTAGGGATTCACTATCGGATTTTTCCCATCGATCTGTCCGCCGAAGGTTTGCCAGCCTCAAGAAATAGCAGAAAATCGCCTTGACTTTAATGAAATCAGTCGCAAAAAAAGAAAGAAATTAAAAAAGAATGTCCTGTTCGAGACGCGTGGTTGAGTAAAGATTGGGCAGAGAGGTTTTAAAAGTTCATGATCTGATCTATAAAATTGATAAAGCTGTTATTTATGCGACGTTTTTATTTCTTTTTTTTTTTTGGTGGGGGTTCTATTTTTTTGTCTTTTCTTAGTACGTTTTTTAAAGAATTTTATTGTATATTCATTACTCTTGTTTGCTGCTGTTGTTATTGTATCGATTCATGCCGTCATATTTTGCTCCGGATGTTGAAAGGAAAAATTTTAGCCCCAGAGCACTTACAGTTCAGGTGCATGTTTGGGACCAGACTTAATGGAACAGCCTGCCATAATTGTCATGTAAAAATGATTTGAATGAAATACTTGTGTGTAACCATTGTTAGTAATTAGTAATTAGCTGAAAGTAACGATCGATGCAAAATGTGTTCTAAAGAGCGAGAGCCAAGGGAGGTAATTTATAGAAACTACGCAGAAAGCGATTGCGATATTTTCGCCAGTCATAAAATTCGGCGTTTTTCTCACTCCTGCAAAGTGGACAGATGGTTAAGTCGTGTCCCCTGAATCACGTTGAAGAGGCAGAAGGATCGTTTAATGTCTGACAGGAAGCTAGCGTTTAGAGACGAGTTGCAGCAGTGACGCTGAGAGAGGCAGAGTGTTTTCATTTAATGGCCATCATGAAGCTAGCGTTATAGAGATGTGTTCATTTTTAAAGATTTCTCGCGAACTGCTAATCCAAACAATTTCAATCCTGACACAACACTGCCCTGTGTGCTGACAAATATATATCTGCCGAATGCTAACTTCGCAAAATGGCCAATTTAGAGTCTTTGCAGCATATTTCTTCAATGGTTGTGAGACCATGTCTTGTGGATCAATACATTACTATGGTCATGGGGCGTATCGGAAATGAAAGATTTCAGAAATTGAAAAACTTAAGGAGGTTTTATGACGTGGGGGCAACACCGAAGTAAACTTAAAATTCATGGTGATCGTCGTCTTCTTTGACGTATTTTGCACTCTTATTTAGCGTACCTTAAGCGATACTGAACCCGGATACGGTCAAGATAGAAAAAATTCATAACTTTTGGACAAACCAACCTACAAAGACCTATGAACCTATATCCCATAAAATTCTCACCAAATGAATTCGTAAAAATGGTTATTATTAAGATTCAAACACATTTTGACCTTTTTTGAGGACGAAAAAGCAAAGAAATATTGAGAAAAACGAACATGTTTTCGTTTAATACACTAGATATCAACTGTTTGTCCTGTAATCTGTTTTTCTTTTGGAGGTCCCTTCCCATGTTACACATATTGCAAAACCTGAGCCAAGATACTTAAAAGACAGATAATAGTATAAGTAGTAGTACACAACATACAAGGACAAATGACCAAGTTTTTCCATACAATCTGACCAATGTGCAATTTTTGCACCAAATCTGAGAAAAGGTCATTTTTGATAGAAAAAAAACCATTGAGGCAATGGCTTGAAAACTTCAATGCTAATTATTTTCCCACTGCTACTTTGCATAACTAATACTGATTGAAAAAACGTCGTCATAAAACGCTGTCGAGTTTCCTCATTTCTGAAAACTTTAATTTTCGATAAACCCTAATGTTTACCATTTTAAATATACCATTTCTGTTGCCACGTGACGCATCTAATTCTGAATCCTATAAATTCTTGTCGAAATTTCAATAACTGTTTGATCTAATATAACCGCCTATTCATAAAGTTGCGAAGAGAATTGTTGGGTTTGATAATTAGAATAATTTTACGCTCACGGTTACAGCAATTTGTCCTCTATTTTTTTTTCTGTCAGTATGCATAAAAAGTTGTGCAATTTTTTTTTTGCACGGCAAAATTATATGCGCTTTTTTTAATCCGATATAGTGGATCTAAATTTTTTCCATGTTAGCTATCTACAGAATTTCAAATATTTTGTGCGCACAGTTATTGCATTTGTGCACTGGTGCTAAAACATGCGTTCGCAAGTACATGCAAACAGCTCAAAGGGAATTATGGTTGCTTGCTTACGGTCAGTTATTAAACCAAATCTGACAAAAGGCTATTTTTGATAGAGAAACTGAGTGGCAATGGTCAGTGAGACTTCAATGCTAACAATTTTCCTACAGCTTCTTGGTATGTCATAATAGTGATTAGTAAAGAAAATGGCACCTGCTAGTCCACATCAAATGAGTCATCTACAATATTAATACAATGCTGTTGTTCCCACAATAAATGTACACATGATTAAACATATCGACTTCTACAACCTTGTTGTTGTAGAAAACATACATCTGAAGAAATATCTCAGAGCACGTGTACTGCAGTTACTCGACAACTGGCCATTGTGCGAGGTTGACATTCGACAGGTATATTAGTCAGCTCACAAGTCAAAGCAGTGTCGAATTTCAAGTTTTGGAGGATCCGTGGTTTTCCAGAAATCTTCTTTTTTTTATTTTATTAATTATAAAAAAAATGATTACCCTCTCTTCATGGCTATATTGATTATCTCCCTTGACTTCTGCTCTTTAGAATTGTCTAAGTTCCATATGGTGAATGGAAAATTATTTTGCATGACAATTATAGCGGGAAGCTCAACAGCAATAACAATATTAAAATGATTCAACTTGCGTTCCAAATGTACGGAAACTGTGGAGAAATCTCAAGAACCGTAGATAAAAAAAAACTGTGTGCTGATT
>OY735205.1:47197012-47264512 GCA_963457665.1 Thysanoteuthis rhombus | reverse complement strand
CAATTTCAAAACATCACTGTCATTATTAGAAAAGCCAAGCTTGAAGGGAATGAAAGCTTATCTATCCATTCTTTACGTGTAAGCAGCTAAGATATACCACTTACTAGACAGGAACAAAAATCGTGTTACATACTGTATTCAGTACCACAAAAATAATTCATCTTCTATTTTATCCATTGATTGCCCCTTTTTTCCATTTTTAATTCATCACCCCTAACACGGCATGTTACGGAGACTGTTTCTATTTTTTTTCAAATCTTGTGTTTATTTGTGAATATTGTGTCCCTACTTGAAATTAACCGATTTCATATATTTAGTATTTTTTAAAATAAATCGTATGTTTTTGTTGGAGAGACGTTTTATTTCTGTTTCTTCTTTTTATATTCTATTTCTTTATTAGACTCTATTTCTTTAATTGTCCTCAATATTCTAAAAGAAGGCTTCCAGGATATCTTCAAGATGTTGAAGTGATGGCAACCGTGGATAGACTGGAGTAGGAGGGGGGATAGACATGAATGAAGGACGAGATCTCGTTGAAAGGACGAGAAAGACATCATTAGTCGGTAAGTACCAATTATGTTGTTTTTTATATGGCCTGTTCCGGACCTTTTGAGACACACCTTGAATAACGTCGCACACACGCAATAAATGCATATACGCATACAAGCTACGTACGAAAGATAAACGCTCGAATATACTATTACAAAATGTATGTCTGCAATGGAACGTTGGAAAAGAAAGAGATAGAGATAGAAAGAGAGGGAGAGAGATTTAGAGAGAGATAGGAAGTAAGGGTAACAGACATAGAAATGTGTATGTATGTGTGTGTGTTTATTAATCAGTTCCTAATTGTGAAACCTTTATACAAGTATAAACGTACACGCGTAAACGTTGATGGTTTGAATATAAGCCTCGGAACAGTTCGAACTTGCTCCCAGCTCCGAACGAAAACGTGTGTCTGTGTGCCTATATGTAGTACCTAATTGTGAGCTCCTGATAGCTAGTATGAAGAATGGACTAAAACGTACACGCCTTGTATTAGTTTGTGTATAGATATATGATTGTATTGTGGATGTGAAGTGATCCGACAGAATGTAGATGAAAATGACAATCGGAAGGTCCATACATTTATATCTGTACACGCACTTACTCAATGGTCACAAAGGTGTAAGTGCACCAGCGTGGATTTGGCAAGACCACAAGAGAAAGAGATAGAAATAGATAGAGAGAGAGGGGGGGTCGAAAGATCGAAAGATACATACATACATACATACATACATACGCGCTTGTGCGTGGATCCATATTTACTGTACTTGAATATATTCATTATATAAGGGCATTCATGATATTTGTATATTTGTAAGTACGTGAGTATTTGTAAGATTCGGAATCACCATCAACTGACTTGTTTCATTCTCTCGAATCTCTTCCACGGTTTGAAATCTCATCCCGACCAAAAGCTCATTATTTCGCTTCTGTAATCAACTACATGTATATTTGTAAACATTCATAATAATTTGCTGATCCACACCAAGGAATTAGAATATCTGTGTGTATTCATAAACCTATACACGTAAACGTTGATGGTTACCAGTATAAGCCTCAAAGCTTACCCACGAATGAAAAATAAATGATCATATATATATATGTCTTGGCGAACACTCGACTTACTGTCTACTTTCAAAGTACCCCTCTATACCAAAGAAATGTATGCCTGCGTTTTGTGATAAATTATGTATGCAAGATTTGGAATAAACAGAGGAAAGTTCGGTATTATAATAACCATATCTCCATATATCATTTTAGTTATCGATAAAACATATCTGTGTGTGTGTGGATGTGTTTGTTTGTTTGTTTGTTGGTGTGTCTATTTATCTGTATGTATGTGCGCGTATGCCAATACATGCACATGGGTGCGTTATTTATGTGTATATGGGTGCACACTTTTCCATTATATGTATATATAAAAGACAGACCTGAGATACTTATGCATAATACACAATAAAGATATCTATATAGATATGTCTTTATATATATATATATATATATATATATATATATATATATATATATATATATATATATATATATATATATATGAGACACTTGACGCGAGGTTATGAGAAGAGCTCTCTAATAAAGAAGATAAAAAAAATCTCCAAATGGTCTGCCTTGGGCTCATTAGCCTTGCTTGGACGTCAGCCGAGTGTAAAGTGCAAAATGGACAGTAAGTGAAGCGGACCTCGGCACTCTAGCGAGACGCTGACCCCACTTTCCCCGTCATGTCCTTCGTCTGCCACACTCCTTTAAAATGTCTCTCTTCAAGATGGAACTAGATTCCCGCCATCTTGAAACACATAAGCAGCAAACAAAAAAAATGATAACTGTGAACGCACACATAAAACATGGACAACGTGTATATCAACGGAATCAAGGAACTGAGTTCAAATTCCAAATTTAACTGCTTAAATCACTTCCACAGTGATTTTTTTTTCAATAAGATATTTGACCAACCCCACCTGCATTCTGTCCTACTACCAGTCATTTTGACCCGATTCTTATCTCAATACCACTGAATTAGGAGGATTAACAAGGAAAGTATATATATATATATATATATATATATATATATATATATATATATATATATATATATATATATATATATATATATATATATATATATATATATATATATGTATATATATATATATATACAATTTTAAATTCCAACTAATTCTTCAATTTGGAGTTGGAGCCTCAGCTCTGATTCCCTTAGAAAATATTGCTCCCTCTCCTTTTTTCAAAATCCCCAAGTTGACTCCGCAGACCCCTTAAAAAACCTCTCCCCTCTATTACACCAATCAACACTCCCTATCACTTATACACATCCATATAATTACTTACTACATAAATCCACAATCAGACCAAAATACAATTCAACTATGCTGTGAACACACATTAATTTTCTCATATACACACTCATATTCCAGCATCGAAAAACTCACTAACTGGAATTTTATTACACCCCTGGAATTTGAATCCATATCAAGATTGATGTACAACTGGCCTGAGTTTAACCCCTCAACTGGACAGTGAAAAATAATGACCAGAAACAGAATCACATCAGCCTTCTGAAGACATGTACGAAATCGGTTAGGACTTACGAAAACTCTTATACCTCAAAACCATAACTGAAAAGTTTGGCTTTCTTTTTTTACTCTTTTCAAAATTTTATTCAACGCTTATTGCGGAATTTACTCACTTATCATGCACGCATATATATATATATATATATATATATATATATATATATATATATATATATATATATATATATATATATGTATACATATATATATATATATATATATATATATATATGTGTGTGTGTGTGTGTGTGTGTGTGTGTGTGTGTTTCGTTGTATTACAACTCACTAAGTGTGGTGATAGACTATCCATTATCCCATCCATTACCACGAGGTAGAATCAAGAGAGAGAGTTTGCAAACTATTCCTGTGGCGCACCGAGGCTTCAAGAAATAATGGAAGGTAAGTAATAAAAAAGGCCCATATAGATGTGAACAGATATCCGGAAGTATCCAGCCATTGGAAATTAACGAAAAAAGGCTACATAGGGCAATTTTTTTGGTTTAAAGTAATTTCCTTGGGATCTTACCCAATTATCCCAACGAATCTTCCACTTTTATAGAGTCTACAAAGTCGTGTTTCGGGATCGCCATCATCTGTCTCATTGCATTTTCTTTCGTCTTGCCCACAGTCTGAAGTCTCATCCCATCCAACAACAGTTCTAGCAGCGAGAAAAAAAAAGTCGCAGAGAATCAGATGTTGACTGTGAGACACCAAGTTGATGAGATGTTTCATTAAAAGAACTGAACATGTGAAGAATAAGCATTGTCAATGCAACAGTTAAACATCATTCAAGCTCACTCGATGGCATCTCCCAGCCGACTGAGAAACCCAACAAAAGATCTCTTAATGTTGAGTTTTCTACGGACTTTAGTCCTCATCTTGTTTCATGGCGGCTATCACGACGGATAGCGTCCGACGAAGATGTTTTTGTTATTTTTTTTGTTTTTTTTTGTTTTTTTGCCCACCAAAAAAGATAGTTGGATGCATATGTTCCAGATGATCGCTGGGAGAGGCATTCCCCGTCTCGACGGTCGAAAATACGCTCACCCATCCCCTGAACAGGGCCTTAGGGTATATCAGCCGAAACATTGTGTTCAAAAATGAAACCAAGATGCAGACAAAAGTCTGCACAAAACTTTGCATAATGATAATCCCCCATCGAAAAAAATCAAACAGATACAAGAATATTTTTGTACACGCATGCATAGTAAGGTTCCCTATGGTTGGCTGTCAGCTTTCATCAAGGCTGTGGAACAGGTTCTCGAGATATCGGGAAATAGCAGGATACTTTTCGGACAAACTTCGTTGATATGAAAGGCTCAGGTCACCAGCATTTGAATGAAAAAGAGAAAAAAAGAAAAGTAAGCATGACGGATGAGTGCCGGAGCGAAAAATAGAAACAATGAAAAAAAAAAATTGGTAATGAGAAGAAACGACTCTTCTTTCTTCTTGCATCAGGAGGGAGGACAGAAAAGGAAGTTGACTGAACGGGAATTTGAAAAGATTTCTTTTTCTCTTACCCAGAAATATTTTCAGCTCAGTGTACATTTTATTTCTGAATTTCCCAAAATAAAATGAAATAGAATTACAAATTACAAACAAGGAGAGTTCTTTATAGAAACATGAAACGAAACACGGAGTCTCGCATGTAAGGGTGCATGTATATATAAATATCGTATCTATATCTATATATTTATGCTACTATATATATATAGACACACACACACACACACACACACAGACATATATATATATATATATATATATATATATATATATATATATATATATATACTAGCATAGATATATGTATGCTAGTATATGTACACACACACACACACACATATATATATATATATAGATAGATAGATAGATAGATAGATATAGATATTAAAATGACGGACAAGCATGTATATATATGTATATATGTGTGTGTGTGTATATATATATATATATACATATATATATATATATATATATATATATATATATATATATATATATATATATATATATATATATATCAAAATGACGGACGAGCAGCATCATTTCTTGTCATCGTACCGGTGAACGCATCTCTCGTTTCCATGTATATAGATGATTTCCGAAAGATGGAGCGCTTTCAGTACACACACACACACACACATATATATATATATATATATATATATATATATATATATACATTCAGTTTTTTGTGTATTCGTAAGGAATACGTAGTGATCCATATTTTCGGAAAGGATCATTACTCACAAACACACACACACACGTGCACACACACACACACATATATAAATATATATATATATATATATATATATATAGATAGATAGATAGATAGATGGATAGATAGATAGATATAGATAAGCTTTCTTACGTTATTGTGTTTATTGTTTACGTAAACATACGTACATATATATGCATATATTTTCTTTCTAAATTTATGTACATCGTATTTCGACCTGATATAACCGACACTAATAGTGTATATGTGTTCACTTATATATATGTATATTTGTGTGTATGTATCTGTAAATTGCATGTATATCCTCGACAAAACACGCACACGTCTACGTATATACATAATAATACAAGCTCATGTATACTATTTGTGCCAATTTGTTTGTCAATATATGTATATATATATATACATGTTTATATATACATAAATATATATATATATATACATATATATATATGCAAATTTTTATTGTCTATGTCTGTCTGTCTGTCTGTCTGTCTCTCTCTCTCTCTCTCTCTCCATATATATATATATATATATATGTATAATTCTGCATATGTTAACATTGACGTATCGTATGTCTAAAAAAAATACACAGATTATATATATGTATGTATATATATATGTATATATATATATATATATATACATATATATATATATATATACACTCACACACACACGTGTAAGTGTATGTTTTAGCATATATACGTGCAAATATGCATATATGTGAATGCTTTCATTCCTTTTTATCTATTTCCAACTGGTTCTCATTCTCCCATTATATCTCACTCTTCTTCTATATATACAGTCCAGAAAGCTTTACAGCTTTAAATGTAAAAGATATAAAGGATATTTTCAAAATTCATATCATTTCAGTAAATTGTTTTTCAAATATCAGTTAATGCAATTTATATAAGCTTTTCAAAGGGTTTTATGTTCTACACCAAATTGCATATCATGGTACTATATGAGAATTGTTCTTGTTGGGATCATCAGTTGTTTATCATGTAACCGTTTCCAGGATTTGAAAACAGTTAAATTTACTGGGCCCCAATGTGGATCAAACATCGGCTCCATTTGAGGTTTGATTTTGATATTTAACTTTATCGTATTATTTTCAGGGCTATCAATATCTTCCATCAATATCCTATTTTTTTCTATCTGAATTAACGTTTTATGTATGGTTGAGACGAAGCTAAATAGCATTCGAGAAGTTAGTGACACCTAATGAATTATCCTATCAATATACTCGAGGCATTTGTTATTCAGGATTACATGTTCAATCTCCAACACTACCCCTCTACCAATCAAACCAACAGGAGCCAAATGTTTCCCCCATCCCTAGTTCTATCCAATTCAATGATATTTCACACTGAACAGGACCAAAGGCATCTTTTTTAGTTTCCTAACTCCCCTAAAATCAATGAACAATCTTGTCAAAAGTTACATTGCCAAATTTGTTTATTTATTACAAACTTCTCCATTTTTTTTTCCATTTTTCTATACTCGCAATTTTTGATTTTCATCATCATTTCACTTTGGTGAACCTGATGAGTTTTATAAGTATCACTATGTATGGACATGGCTTTGTTAAATTGCCTAAGAATCTTACTAAGTTCGCCGTCTTAATTTAGAATTCTTATAAGTAAATGGACATTTCTCAGTGTGGACTTGATAAATTTAAGTATGGTACGTGCGATTCTTAGTGTTTCGATAGTATGCCTACATAAAATTTTGAAGAATACTGCTTGTCCTAAAAGGCATATGTACGATATGGAACGGAAATGCATCGTGTTCGTCAAACATTTTACAGATAAACAATCCATTTCCGATTTTAATATCCAAATCTGGGAATGATGCGTGCATTCAGTTATGTTCACACTTAAAGTCAAGGTCTCTAGGATAAATAGAACTCCAAGATTTTCCGAATTCTCCTCCATCATCAAGACAACACATGCCATCAATAAAACGTGTACAGCCATGAATTACACTAGCTTGCCCTACATTAGTTCTAATTAAAGACAACATAAATATATATTTATGTCTATGTAGAAACAAATATGCCCAGAATCTGTTGAAATAATTTATTACTTATCTGAGAGTAACTTTCCCCAATGAGACGTCTGACAATCGCCTTAGGCGCATAAGTTTCGACATATTTGTTTCACGCCAGAAAGCTTTAGAGTTTGTACAGCCAATAGATGTTGCCTTTCCTCCTGCAAATGTCAAGTCTATCATTTTATTCAATTCTTCAATAAGATATTCATGACGAATTTTCGTGTAGAAAGTACTAAAATCACACACACACACGCACACACACACACACATACACACACACACACACATATATATATATATATATATATATATATATATAAGTGCAAACATATGTATGTATTTTCTTACTGCTTTAATAAAGCGGAACATGAATTCTTCCTTAAAGCTACTGATGAATTCATTTATGTAAGCGCATATATATATATATATATATATATATATATATATATATATATATATATATATATATATATATATATATATATATATATATATATATATATATATATATATATATTCCCTATTCGGCAAAAGACGTAAACAAGAAAAGCACTGAAATACCTGCGTGAGTGAATCAATAACAACGTTACTATCATCTTATCACTATCCGATCCGAAATCTTCACTGTTTAATAGTTGATCTATAGAGTAGTATTGAATAAATTTCATTAACAAGGGAGAGGAATATGTTGTAAAATGAATATCTGTTGTGTGAATTTCATCATAAGGCAATGAACATCGATGTATCCTCTTAGTTTCGTACGCCTTTCTTTTCTCTATTTGTGATGAATAAGAAAACATTTATGAATGCGTATCATTTTCACTCTGATCTTTCTCAACGAGGAAACTATAATCACGGAAATAATTTACATTGAATGATGAATCTATAAATATGTAGAGAAAACCAGATCATTAGATCACAAGATGAATAACACACTTGATGAGCCACAGTATATTTTATTTGTCTCCAAATATGTACATACAGAAAAATGTTCCAGGATTAATGACTTATGGGACAAATGTGTCCAATTAAGTCTCAAAAATTGGGCATATATATATATATATTAGGGCAAAAATCTGTATCAAGCCTGGCTGTTTCAAGGTCAAACACCTCTCCAATTTCTATTGCAACTTTTGTACTTTTATTTCATGAATAAAATCGTATATAAATAACACTTGGCAATTCGGCTCAGCTGGTAACAGAGTTGCCTGTTGATCACTCGATCAACAAGGAAATGTTGATCTTGTACATCGGTTTGGTTCAATGTGACGGGATAGATTGTAGCTCTCTAAACTGTGTACCATATCTAGGTATGTTGTAAAAAGTATAATTTCATGTATCTTTCAAAGGATAAATATCTGAGTCACTTTCATTGCTTAGGTGGCATTACATGTTTAGTTTGGCTAACAAAACTTGAGTAAAATGTCGGAAAGAATTTCATTTTTTTAAAGTTTGTCGTCCACGTAAAAAGTTCAGAGAGCGCTGGGTAAACCCCCCCCCGTAAATTAGGTGAGGATTGTTCTTGTTACAGGGAAAAACAAAAGTAAACTCCAACTTAGATTCGAGTTTGACGAAATGTTGTGGTATAGATGTTAGGTAGGCCCGATTGTGCCCGTGTGTTTGGCTATACGCAAGAACCGGATATTCTAAGTGGTCAAATGATGAAGATTCAAAAGTGAAAGTGAAAGTGAAAGTGAAAGTATATTCATTCAAATACTGTGATATGTTCTGTTGACGAGAAACAAAGAGAATATAAAGAAGAGATGGCAAGGACTTTACTAAGTAAGGGGTGTGGTTGACTATTTTGAATCGCTTTCCGAACCTTTAATGGAGGGGACCTTAAAAGCTTTATGGATTGTAGTTTGCCAACTTTATTTCCACTAATAACAATAACAAATCTTACTAAATGTTTGATGAGACCCTCAAGGAGCCCAGCCAACTCCCTGGGCCAAAAATCTCTAATTATGTCACTGCTTTAAAAAGAAAGGCTTTTGAATGGTCTGCTCACGGACCATCTCTCCCCTACCCAATAATAACTCAAGAGTTGGTGGCCCCAGGTTGGGAACAATTACCCTCAAGGAACCAAGCCCCCAGTCTGATGGAGAGGTTTTACAGAGGAAAATCCAGAGAAGAAAAAAGATGGAAAGAGAAATGAAACAAAATCAAAAGAAGAGGTTAATATTGAAGGGAATGAAAACAAACGCACGGAATTATGAGAAAGCTGGAAAAGACGTAGCAGTGAAACCGTTCATGCGTAAAGCAAAGAGGAATGAAAAATTGAAAGAGATAGGTAATATGTTATGTTATCAGTGGATGGGAATTGATAGTTGGAAAGGAAAAAAAGGGAAAAATATGTCAATAAGAAGAAAGGGGTTGAAGAGAGAAAGAAAGAAAGAAAGTTGAGAAAACGAATTAGAAAATAAATGAATAAAGGATTAAGAAAGAAAGAAAAGGACAAAGAAAAAAAGAAGCAAGAAAGAACGAAAGAACGAAAGAAAGACGGGTGTGAAAACAGGAATAAGAAAATAAATGTACAAAGGGAGAAAGAGAAAGAAAGAAAGAGTAAGAGAGAAAGAAAGAGAGAGAAAAAGAAAGAGAGGTAGGGGAAGAAAGAAGGAGAGAGAAAGAAAGAAGGAAGAAAATTTTTTCTCGATCATTGATTTCGGTTTTACTACGATCCACTGCTCTGCCCCTCTTCCTCTCCGTCCGTCTCTCTGTCTTTCTGTCTTTCTTTTTGTCTCTCTGTCTCTCTCGCTCTTCCTTTCTCCCTATTTTCCTTGTGTACATGTTGAGCGAATCTTAGTACAACGGGTTGGAAGAGAATCGAGGTGAGATTTGCTGGTTATGGGAGGTTGGGTTAGAAGATAAACAGAATTACACAGAGTAATGGTGTTAGCATTTTATGTACAGCAGCAGAGAAAATGGAAATGGAACGGGGAGCGGGGAGCACGGAGCGGGGAGCATGGAACGGGTAGAGGGTGGCGAAACGAATCGCTACCCACTCCTCCGTTCTCCATCTTTCTCCGATATCACCCCCCACCCGCTCATTCAAGGTTGTTATTGTGTTTTCTTTTACACCTCGCCGATTTCGTGAGGTTAAGTGGAATTGTGGGAGAAACCGGGCTAGCGGACATGGAGACAAACGAGAAATTGGTGCTACTATGGGGAGCGTACATCTTTTATTACTCTTCCTTTGTTCTCACTCCTGTTTTTCTTTCAGACTCTCCTTCTCTACCTCTCTCAACCCTCTCTCTCTCTCTCTCTCTCTCTCTCCATATATATATATATATATATATATATATATATATATATATATATATATATATATATATATTTCTTCTTTCCTCCTCTCTAAAATCTGCAAGATATCTATAGCGTCCTTTCTCTTTCTTTCTCCAACTTTTTCTTTCCTGTTGCCTCTTTATTATCCATATGGTCCTTATCTTTTCTTCGGTTGCCTCTCCTTCTTTCTCTAATTACTTTATATTTGACAAGCTTAGCTTAGTACAGCACAAAGCTCAATATGCGGAATAGGTTTATCTAAGGAAAAACATCATTTGAAATCTCAGATTCAACCCGGGCTCGAACACCCATTTCTAGCGCCAGTATAACTTTTCCAGCCACGAGTTAGGACTGTTTAGTTTTGTCTACCACAAAGTCAAAGTGATGGGTCACCCAGTGAGTATCAAAGTCCTCACAAGTAGATCGTTCTGTAAGACGAGTTAAAGACAAGTTTGTAATCATTGCACCACGATGGAAGGTTCATGTGTATCTTGGTCTGACACAAGAGTGGGGAACTTAGTGAGGATCGATCTCATTAAAGAAGCAATGATCTTCAAGGCTTCCTTGTCTACTGTTGCTCTAAAGTAAAGTAATCACTTTCTCTTTATTTCTTAATTCTTTTTCTATCAATTCTCACCAAGTTCCCTGCGAAAGACACCTGGTGCCAGACTAACAGCCTGATGAATATTCACAACGGGGGAAACAAAAATGATCAAGAACGAAACAAGCCTGTCTGCTGCAGAATCAAACTCCACTCATACTTCGATCCAAACTAAAGATGATTACTGCGACTTCTGTATTGTATACATGATAAATGAATTAGTGGATAAGTCAGCTTGGCTCAGTCAGTGAGAGAGTAGCGTAGCGATCATTTGGTCTTGATTACAAATCGCGGTTGGTTCAACATAATGGTATTAGACAAACAGTGAAGAGTTTACTCTCCTGAATTTGGTGAGGATTGTTCTTGTTGTTACAGAGAGAAAAAACAAGGTCAAATCCAACTTGGGTCGGAGCTTGCCAAGAGAAGCAAAATAATGTTTGATGGTTGAGGTAGTTGCATGTGTCAGTGGTCGGGACTAAAGCAAAAAGTCAAGATTTTATGGTCATTTTCGGAGTAAGCCGTCTCTCAGTAATTGAGGAACTGGCGCAGTATTTTCCCTCCAGACGACCTTGTGTCGTACTAAACAAAGCTGAAATGTCTCTGCATAGACGAGTTGGTTAATCATTACACAATTGTAGGCGACCAGGTATATCTCATTCCGACACAAAATCACAAGAATGGGGTACTCAGTGATGATCAATCTCATAACTACATGCTAGAGTAAGTTAAACTTGGAAAGTATCAATAGAACAGGAGAGATTCATAAGAATACTGCATTCGAATGAATCTCTTTTTACCTTTTAGAAAAAATAGGACTTGAAAAAAAAAACACAGGACTGGTGGGTCATTTAATAGAAACTTACAGATGATCAATATCTCTCAGTAGAATGCCGTGTTGGGGATGATCAATTAAAATATTTGAAAAAGTAGTGATCAGTGAATGAGTTATTTATCTCTTTTTTTTCCGGTCATAATCACTAAAAAAAAATCTGTATGAAAAAAAAAGAAATGCCAAATACAAAGTAAGGGATCAATTCAGCATAAACTTACATTGCAAATTGGACCAAAAAAATCTTTTGGGGGGATGAATTTTTTAGAATTATTTTATACTACATATAAGGAGTGAATGTTTAGATTTTCAGCCCTCTAGTTCCATTGCAGTAGACTATACGCATTATACATGTACTATTCATTGGAGATCAAACCGGTAAAGAGATCTGATCATACCTTAAAATTGTCGAATTCTCTGTAACTTTTTAGCTCTCTAAAACTGTCTAGTCTCTCTCTCTCTCTCCCTCTCTTACTCCTTCTCACTCTGTTCTAATTCTCCCTCCTCTTTATTCCTTATTTCTATCATTTCGCAACTTTCCTATGCATTGTATCATTCCCTCAATTTTAGATTTCATCAAAGCTCTATTTTTGCGGTCATGTTATGTCGATTCAGATATGTTCTTTTTCCTTCATCTTTTCCTATTATTTCACCTTTAATTAAATCGTTTGCTCTTTTTTCTATTGTTATTGTAGTATTTACTGTTGTTTTCTTTCTGCTTTTGTGCAATATATGTTATTATTATTGTTGCATGTTAGAAGACAAAGGTCGTGTTTATCGTATGGTTCTTGTTATTGCATTACTGTGACATTACTTGCGTTCTCTTTATATATATATATATATATATATATATATATATATATATATATATATATATATATATATGTTCATAGAAAATTCAATGCTTTGCAGTGGTTTCAAAGTGCATGCCAGTGCAATCGTCAGACCTACAATCACTGTTAAGATGCTCTCTTCGTATATAGATAGTTAGATATTATTAGATAGATAGATAGATAGATTGATAGATAGAAAAAAGGGAGTGTATCTCCTTCCATGACGACTACGATTGCACTACCTTCTGCCATGTCTTGCCGGTGAACCTATCTCATCCTTCCATCTTGTGTCTAGTTTTTTTCTACTAGTCACTAATAGGATAGTCTTTAGCGCCATCTGCTGTCATCTGTTCGTACCATTTGCCCAGCCCATTTTTGTGAATTGTTTGTATGATATCTTTCACTATAGTCGCCCTTCTGATAGATAGATAGATAGATAGATAGATAGATAGATAGATAGATAGATAGATAGATAGATAGATTTGACCCTTATTGAGTTCCCCATTTTTGTGATCTATTTTCGGACATAGGTCACCAACCGTGGTGCACTGGTAAGCAAGCTGGTCTTACAGACTAATTCGCTATTATAATGACTCCGATACTCACTGAGAGACCCATCACTCTGGCATTGTGGCAGACGAAACTAAACCGTCTTGACTCTTAGCTGAAGTAATTATGCCGGTGCTAGATAGATGATCGAACTCAGGTAGAAGCTGAGATTTTGAATGCTGATTTTCTAGACTGTCCTTTCCAAAAGGAAGATTGGTATCAAGAGTATTCCTCCTATTGAGCCTTGTGTTGTAATAATCCAATCTTTTTGAATATAAAATAATGAAAGAGAAAAAGGAACAGGCAGACAGACAGATGACAGACAAGAAGACAGAGGGAGAAGTGATCTGAAAGAAGATAGACCTCCAATGGATAATAGAGAGACGCTACCTCCGGTTTAACTGTCGATGTTATCGCATATCGATGGACTGTTATAATCTAAACTGCTTAAAAACAATGTTTTCAAGTAGTACATAGAAAAAAAACATACTATTTATGAAGAATGGCTATTAGGCTTTCCTTTAATCTCAAGGACTGATGTGTGGTAGAGTGTGGCTTTTACAAGTATGAATGGATTTTCAGAAGAGAGCAAGTCAAGTACCGAGATAGGCTGCCAATCTTTCTATGTTGAGTCAAAGAGCATATTCATCTCTTTTGAAAAGATAAGACTCAATCCGTTATAAATCTCTATTTGATTTTTCATATCTGGATAATCAGATAGTGTCACAACTATCTATCTGCTACAAGCGGTGGATCACGGGAAAACAATACAGATAAAACCTATGTGTACACTTCATAATAATAAATTCCCCGTCTTCAACAATATCCTGTCACAAAAAAACATTTCTTTTCGTCCAAGCATTAGAATGAGTGATAGTTAGAAGTTGTGTGCCTGGGCAAGACCATTTTTATTAGAAATTGTCAACCAATACTGTCATAAAAACTGTTGATGTAGTTTTCTTCAGTTTTTAAGCGAGTTTAACTGGATATCCATTTATGTATGTGTCACGTGTACCAGTCACACCGATGGAACTAGAGGGCTGAAAATGTAAACATTTACTCCTTATTATTTGTAGAGAATTGAAGATATCCAACCTGAATAGGTTTTTTATGGATGCTCAATTTACAATGTAAATTTTTGCTGAATAGATCCTGTTTTTTTTTCATACAGCAGCATCTACGCTTGTTTTGTTGTTTTTTTTTCGAAAATCTGAACAATTCTAGTGATCATTGTCCAACGAAAAGTGAGAGAAAAAACTTGTTCAACGATCATCCCTTTCCTCAAGCTGCCAAATGACGTTGGTCACGTGACGTTTTCTATTAAGTGGCTAATCAGAGCAGTTTTTACGATAGATTGATCGGAATCAAAACTTGGATCTTTCGTGTTGAAACGTTGTCATAAGCAGGGGACACTTGAAATTCGTTTAGAGGGGAGAGTCCCAGTCAGCATATAAAGGAAAGTAACTTGATAAATAAACCAAAGTGCTGACTTCTAAGCGACAAGATTTAGCGTTCTACTTTGCTCAATGAAAAAAGTTTCTATTTTCTCAGATTGTTTAATCATCTATTCAATCGAATTTTCTTCTATATCTACGTTTGTATTCATTTATCTATCTATTCAACTTGACAGGGCGTAGTATCATGGGTGTCTGCTTAGAGTGCAAACAGGGCCTCTTTCCTCCCTTAGACCAGGCCTGCTCACTGGGGGTGAGGGGCTTTGAAAGTTGGCACATTATGAAGACCGGAAATATAGTAAGAACAGTGCCAGTTCATGACTTGTCATAGAAACTGCCAAGTCCCTTACTTGACAACCGACATCAGGGTATATCTTTTCGTGACGACCCCACTTCCTGAAATATATCTTTTTACCCCTCCCCGGAAAAGTGGCAGTGGGCGCCCATACTCAGTATTGAAATTTTGAAGGAAGGGTTGTGAAATAAGATTCTGACCGAGATATTGTAACCTCCTCTCCACCTGTACAATTTCCCATATCATGTGTTTACATCTAGGCTGAGACGTTCCCAAAACTCTCCTGGGAAGAAGTCATCAATATCTTCATTGAGAAGATGACTTTCTCGTTTTCCTTAAGAGAGAATCGAGAGTAGAACTTTTTTTTTCCAAGTCGGACGCACATGTGCTTAGTCAGACAATAACCAAACTTGAATTGACGTCGCAACAGAGCTCAACCAAACTTTCCGTCTTTCTACAATTCTAATTTGGTCTATTTGTACAGGTCTGAATGGGAAAGAACAGAATGCGTACGAAATCTCAACCAGATGAACTAGACGAATGTTGACGTACAGATAAGGAGTGGAAACCAGCTTCAAAATAAACCAAACGTTGTCAGTATTTAGGAGCGGTCGTCAACGGCAAGTCTTCGGTCGCTTGTCCGTAGGGCCTGGTCATCCGCAGTCGGAGATCGGTCAAAGACACGTTTGATTTATTTGACAAGAGTTAACTGACCCGGAATGCGCAGCTGCGGTTCAGCTGGCCGGAAGTGACAGTATGGGATTCTGTTTCTTCTTTTCTGCACAAAATTCGGTAGAATTATGACCAGGAAACATGCACTCAGCAACATTTTGATCGATTTTCTACTGATTGACTGATATGATTCAGCTATGTTTAAAAAAAAAATCTATATTATTTCGAAGAACAGAGAATCTATAAAATATTGTTTTCTTTTTATTCACTAAGCTAAATTTTGGATAAAATTTGATTAATTAGAATTAGAGCTAATCCGTTCGTAAATTTAAATGCATTGAATTGAAAAATCTTTCACTATCCTTTATAGACACCTAATAAAAAATCTAGTTTTAACATAATCTCCTTCCTTGCCAGTGCACAACCCAATGCTTCTGCATAGATCATATCGATCGGGGATACGTACTAACATGTGTGCTCGCACACACACACACACACACACATGCAGTCTCACACTCGCACACACACACACACACATACACACACACACACATACATACATGAACATATATGTAAGAAATTGCCGGTTTATCCTTCAGAAATCGGTCGTTACAAGGATTTTTTGACTATATGATGGAGATGCTGAGTTTATTTTCATTTTTTATCTCTTCACTTACATTGTGATATCAAGTTCTATGAAATATGTCAGGCATATCTCTCCCCCTTCCTCTCTTTCTCTCTCTCTCTCTCTCTTTCTCTTTCTCTCTCTCTCTCTCTCTCTCTCTCTCTCTCTCTCTCTCTCTCTCTCTCTACCTTCCTTTTTTTCTCCCTGCATATGCACGTACACAACTATTCTATCCAATACTTCAATAAAGAAATCTGGCTCTCTTTCACGCTATGTACTTGTATGTTGATGAGGGAAAGAAATAGTGAGAGAGTACATCAACAGACTCACGCTTTTGCTCGTATGTTATGCTTTCCTGTATTAGTGAGTGCATTTGTGAGTCCTATCACTTGAATTTGCTTCGGTCTGTTATCCGCCATTACTAATACATGACCATAATTTAATGCCTTTCTCCTCTGTTGCGCCGAACACCACAAGATCCTCGCAATCTCTCGCCATTCAGAATGCATTAATTTGTAAGTTGGCGATCTTTGCTCTTCTGGTCGAGAGATTCACTCCACATGAATGGATAGAGAGGAAAGCAATCAAGTCTCGACAGCGCAAAATGACAGCTGTGCCCCAATGATTGGCCACAGGCGATTGGCTATTGTCGAGGACATCGAGTCATTTAAAAACTTCATCGACGCCATCTTGGCACTGAAACAACGTCCGCCATCATCGATGGAGAAAGATGGAATAAATTAAATGAAAATTGAAGCGGGCGAATAAAGAAAAGTGAACAACGGGAAGACGAGAGATTTCAATATTAGATTTTAGGCAGACATCACTTCGTCGTCACGCACTGGGAGCACAAAAACAACATTAAGAATAATGATGATCAAATCAAAGATTGGGAAATATCGCTAGTCATCAATAACTGCAAAATTATCAATTCCCCAACACTATTCATTATCTTTATCATCATCACACGTCGACATTCTATAATAAGCGAGTCATCAATGCCGCCAACACTCGTAGAAGTTCTACAGACATTAATCATAAAATAATGAAAAATAATTACATGATAGTTGCACTAGCAGAAATATTAACACTGAAACCATGAAACAAAGTGCAATAATATTAATGTCGATTTGAATGTTGCTCTGTCTGCGCAGTACCAAAAGATTTATATTTACGGTGAACTCTTGATAAAGCTGCCTAAATGCTCTTCAAAAAGATTCACATTTGTATAAGATGCATTTTTGTCAAACTTCAGTCCAAGTATGGAGTTGACTTTGTTTTTCTGCAAGAACAAAGACAGCGAAGAATCTGCATCAAATTCAGGGGAGTAAACTCTTCACTGTTTGTCTGTCCAGGCAAATTGAACCAAACTGATGTATCAAAGTCGCATTTCCATACAGTGACATTAATTCACGAGCAAGTGATCGTTAGGCAACTCACTCACAGACAGTGCCAAACTGACAAATCTTATTTTACTTCGAAAAGTTTGTTTCAGATATGAAAATCGCTCTTCTTATTCTAGTAAATGAATAGATTTATAAAAATTAATATTTTTGGGAGGATGGGCATATGAAAGTACTTGAATAAGAATCGACAGTAGTTATATGATTGAATGAATGAATACATAGGAAGTATTCGGACCCTTCCGAAATTAGACAAGAGCTTTGCTAGGAAATTTGAACCCAAGAACGAACAGACTGATGATCATGCATAAAGCTTGAAAACCGTTGAAAATTCATGGAGATTAGCTGTCTCTCGATAACTAATAATAACCACCTGACACCAATTATGAATATAAAAGTACACGAATAATGATGATGAGAATCGACAGTAGAAACGAGGTTAAAGAAATAATTACATAGACAGTATCTATAGTGAGATATTCGCAGCCCTTCCTAAATTGGACAAGAGCTTAGCTGAGAAATTGATTGGAAGAGATTGATGTCCATACATAAAGCTTCACTCTTTTGGTAGACTGCATGTGGAAAGAAAAGATGGGAAAAGAAAACTCGTTAATCGTTAATTCTGCTATATATGTTGAGCATGACACAAAGCTGAATAATGATAGATAAGTCAAAATTTTGAATTGAAACCAATATCAAAATCAGCTTGATAGAGTGAAAGATTATGGAGGAGACATAAGTCATATAAAAGCTGTTGGTTACTATTGGTGTGAAAGCAATGATTTTGATAATGACTAAAGCAGTGTCCGTGTCAAAGGAGTACATTCGGAAGGGGTAGACTTCATGGTCTCTTGAGGAGCATGCCATAATAATAGTGTAAAATAATTTCTGTCCGTGGTACGAAACTAAGACTTCCAAATATTTCGGTTAATTCTCTTCAGTGTTGCCATTTTTTAAAATCTTAATTCAAATCTTTAGCAAATGTAGATATTTTGAATCAAAATTTAAAACTATAATTTTAGATAAAAGATCAGTATTTTTTCATTTCTATTCGATATCTCGATGACTGCTAACTCAGAAAACTTTAAAACCTTTACTGCAATACCTCCTGTGCTAAAATAACTGGTGAATCTCATGCAATGGCCAGCTGCCGGGAAATTGCGGTGCATTAGATATCTGGAGAGCTGCTGATCCTAACAACTTCAAACGCTGCAATGCCTGATTCTCTCTATCACCTCCTCCCTAATATACTCTCTCTCTCTCTCCCTCCCTCTCCCTCCCTCTCTCTCTCTCTCTAACACATGCAGAGATTTCTTCAATTGCAGTTGGATGTAATAATAAAAGGAATAATGTACCTTCATTCCCGATGGAAAAAACAGATAGTAAAAAGTTTAGGATTGAAATGATGAGACAATGTTCTTTCTTCTTGATGCCGTTAATAGCAACAATTCTATTTGCAAGATAATGTCGTTACGTTATCCTTACTATAATTTGATTTGATCTCGTTCTATAGGAAAATTCGACTGAAGAAAAAAACTTATTCTCTCTCTCTCTCTCTCTCTCTCTCTCTCTCTCTCTCTCTCTCTCTCTCTCTCTCTCTCTCTCTCTCTCTCTCATACTATCTATCTATCCATCTTTTATCCAAACATTTTAAATTTATACAAGGCTTGCGGGCGCTTGGGATATTTGGTAAAAAAAAAAACTAAATTTATTCAAAGATGAATTTTCATTGAAAAAATCGAGCACCTGCACATATCGAGAGCCGTAAATCCAAACGACTTCGAACGTGACACTGCAATGTCCGGGGCGTAGACAAACATATCTGGCTAATTAACTTCATGCAATTACCTGTTGTCGGGATAAATCGATGCTTACACACACACACACACACACGCGCGCATGCACACGCAGACTTCTTTTAAATTATAGTGAGGATAAAAGTAGTTGTTAAAACTGTGATGTAATTTTCATGATGCGCCGTAACGTTCTTCTTAAACTGCTTATACACGCAATTAAAATATAATCGAATGAGACTAACCGATAAACTAGTATCTTTCATCCTTCTTCTTACTCCCCCCTCTCTCTCTCTTTATCTATCTCTCCCTTCCTTTTTATCATATAAACAAATATTAATGTGACTATATTTCGGGCGCGTTTAACAATAAACTGACTTCATAAAAAAAAGCGAAACGAGAAACTTGGTATAATCTACCATTTATAACCTTTCTTTTAATTTTTTCTCATTTTTTACAGAAAATAAATTATAGAAAATAACTAAGTGGGTGAGTTAATAAATAAATATAGCGTGGTACAGAGACGTGAGCTATTATTAATAACTAATTTCATTTACCAAACCATTAATAATACGTTTATCGACCGCGAAGCCATGCAAGAAATTTATCATTTTACGACATCGTTTCCGTTGGCGAGTTACTTTAAATACATGTTCATCTCCTCCATTATTAGCGTCGCGGTAATTATTTAACATTCATGTTCTGAGATGACTTATATGAGAGACTATCACAGACAGTGAGACGAAACGATGGAAAGATGGACACGACCGAATATTTATACTTCTTCTACTTCATCGTAAGAGGTAAGCAAAGACAAGGAGAATAGAATTAAAAAGGGAAATAAAGAAACGATTTCGTAGCCCTCACTTCCTTTCTTCCTATCTTCCTTTTTTTTACTTTGAAGCTAAAAACAAAAAAAAATCCTCGAATAAGGAGAATATACACTCCTTTGTTTTTTTTACGTCGAATTTCATATTTCCATATCATTCCTTCGTGTTTATCATTTTGAACATCACACTTCCTTCCTTCCTTCCTTCCTTCCTTCCTTCCTTCCTTCCTTCCTTCCTTCCTTCCCTCCTTCCTTCCTTCCTTCCTTCCTTACTTCCTTCCTTCCTTCGTCTTTTACTTTTTTCGGGGTATAATTCTTTACTATCTTCTCATTATTTACTTGTATTTCTTCAATGTATTGATCCCAAACTATTTATATCTATCTGAACATGTATGTATATCATTTTGTTTATATGTTTTGAACTTTTTATCAATCTTATCTATCTATCTATCTATGTCGGTTTGTTCATGTGTGTATGAGTATATGTAACATCATGACCCCCACGCTGATCGATCATTTCCTCTTCACCCCAGACCTCTGAACCCACGCTCTGAATTGAAGATTCACAGAGATTAGCAGACCAGGGGTTTGATTGAAACGTCTCCACTACGTAGAGGTGTGGGTTTCAAACACAGGAACAATGAGCATCCAAAAATGATGTAACAACGGCGATATAATTGGAACAAAAAATGTTTATTGTTGACAGAGTTACAGATTCAAATAAACTTTTACCGTTGACTTGAATTCCATGACTGGTCAGATGATTCTCTCAATTGGCAGTGGCCAGAAGGACAAGTCTGGTTTTAGATATGGAAGTTACCTGTGGAATCCGTCAGGAAATTGATCAAGTTGGAACTTCTTAAGTCGGGTCACTGCAGGGGAGTACTATGGAGGTCGATTTCCGGCAAAGAACTCCCTAGAATATTCTCCAGCAAATAACAGCCCAGAATTGCCACAGGGGCCAACTTTCACCTCTGTTTATCGAGACCCTTTGAAGGGAGGCAGTTGTTGAGGGGATCATTAATTCCAATCTAAATAATTCATCCAACGCCAATGAAATTCTGCAGAATCGACAAAACAGCCATCTTTTACTCCCACCACATGAATTGATTCGATGAGGATTTCACACACCTCTATCATTTTTTTACTTCACATAACCGACCAATCAAGAAGCTTACCGTATGCAAATTCAAATTATTATCATAGTTACGGGCCGACTTTACTTTTTGTGACATGAATACCTTGTTTGATATTCCAAATAAATAACGAAGAAAACAAAATTCAATATCTTTCCAATCTCAAGTGCCTTTTAAATTGCAATTCTTTCAGATCAGATGGTGACATATCTATAAAAATTTATCTATTTCCGATTTTTCAAGTGCTCAGGGGCCTCGGGTCGACAATCTAAATTATCGTTTTAATTTTCCTATTAACTGACAGAGGATGTGATATCTGTGGGCTGCAAATTCCAGATGTCCGTACTTGGGTTTAGAGGAATAAACCCTGGCTTAGTCTATCAATTTGTCCTGTGGCCGATTTATTTCCAAGAAAAAGATACATTCCTTTACTCACTAGGCGGGATGAGACTTTTGGCATCGTGTAAGAATTAGTTCCGACCGAACTACTAACAATTCGCATTATCTTTGATAGAAATAAAAATACCATTCGAAATTAAAACCTTAATAGTTCCAACAGACTCGTAAAATCCAAAATTTCCTGTTGTGTTTATATAGAATTAATTTATGAAGTCAAATCTCATCCATAATATCACATTTATGTAGGAATTCCATTTTGTTTATATTTTCCAATCTGATTCTATCTATCCATGTATCTGTCTCAGTCAATTCGTACCAATCAGTTTGTCTATTTGTATATCTAACTAATGATACCATTTCGTCAAATCTAAAAGGCTATCTTCTCCGAGCTTCCATTTTGGGCTATAATTCTGTCAGTTTTCCGTATATGTGTGTATGTGAGTGCAAATGAAACCATTATAAAACAAGCGTTATAATTAAAGTGAATGTGAAATATTGTTCGTTGAACGGTTTGACGTCAACCACAGGGATCTGGAATGTTTGTATAAAATGGAAGCAAACAATTTCATCGATGCAGCCCAATCAATTATCTAGTTTTCTGGCCTTTTTTTTTTAATAATTAAATCAAAGATAGATTAAACGCGCACGACACAGTATCAATCACGAGTATCCCATTATATTTGATTTCAGATATAACAAAAGTTGTTTCGTTTTTTGTTTTTTTTTTTTTGTTTTTTTTCATCTTTGTTGTACATAGATCTACATTATCTCATTCCACCATTTTCGTTTGAGGCGGACCAATCGTTTCTTCCATGACGAATACAATATGTCGTAGGCAAGTCGACTTATAAAAAATGGAGCATGATTTCTATTATTTAATATGATAAAAACATTTTTGCGATAAAAGGACATAATACTCGAAAAAGTATTCACTACAAAAAAATGTCATAAATAAGTCAACGTAATTGAGCACTTTCTCTTCGTTTTTCTTTCACTTACGTTTTATTTTAAAGTTTTATTTGTTTTTTTCTTTTTACCTTTTACAGTCGATTTACTCACTATTTCTGTCTCCGTCTGCGTCTCCTCCAACTTTTGAAATATCCGAATATTTCCGCTGTAGCGTATCAGAAGTTTTTGTCAAATCCGTACTTTTCACAAAAGAAAACAAAATTGTTGTACGTTTCATTCGTTGCTGTTTTTTGTCTATTCTTCTTTTTATTATTGATATTTTTATGCTATGAATAATGAATTGATATTTTTCTGTGCTTAGAAAAAACCTAACCAATATCGTCTGTGACAACCTGAGTTACAAATACATAAGTGGCTGCACACATAACTCAGCATTTGAGGGAAGGAAATGATCACAATGCTGTACTAAGTGTTTTTGTACGAAGTAGAAAACACGACCAGCCCACACTCGTGCATTCAGAGACATAGCTATTTAAATAAAAACGTTAAAATAATAACAAAACACTACAGGCATGTCGCATAAAGCAAGCCTGTTGAAATCGCCCATTTTTCCTTCCACCATTTTTATAACCTTTCAAATATCTTGGAGCCATTTTGAAATAATTCCGTCTTTAGTTCACTTCAGGCGATGTTTTAATATTGGTTAATATTTAAAGCGTTTTTTGCTCATTTTTTGTGAATAGACAAAAAAGACAATGAATCGTGTTTGCCTACTGTCTCAGATAGGAAGACTAATATATCACAGAATTGAAAACGACAAACCAAATTATGGCCAAGCAGTTGTTTTAACACTTTCTGCTAATATCTCCCCTCTATCCAACTTTTTTTAAGTGTGTATCAGGTGTTCATTAGATATAGCAGCCTGGGTTATGAGGCAGCTGCATCCTCGATCAATTTTGGATAACTGTAAATGAAGCTCACACAATGGTGTTTCACTGCCGATTGAATAACCCCACTGAAGTATATTAATTCCAGCATAAATACTCAAAAGGTAACTAACACACATCTGTGACCATCTCGCTGTGAAATTCAACTCGACTGGGTGTGTCTGTTTTAGTATGTCAGATGTAGCAAGATTTAAGAAGTACAATGGCAAACAACTCTGACAGCGAGGTGTTCAGGGCACAAAGTAAAACCTGGTGCATAAGAGGAGGTTTATGGCAGCCACCGTTGAAAGGAATTGGAGAAGCTACCATGTACCAAATCTAATTTGTTAATATCTCGTCACCAAAACTGACGACCAACCGCCATCAGACAAGAAAAGGGCGAATCAATATGAATTGATAATGTTAAAACTTACGTTTTGGAATAGGTAAGAATGTCATTACGATGTTCACAAGGGTGTTTCACTAGTCGATCCCTTTTTTTCAATGTTGAAAATTATGTATAATTATTCTGAAATAGTTGCAATAATCGTAAAAGTGATAGTGATATTTGGAGAGTTCAGTTTCGTCCCTGTGCAAACGAAACAGAAAAAGTGTGATGTATAAGAAAAGAAATCCCGAAAAGCATGCTTTTAGGCAACCAATATTTGATTAACAAAGTTTAATAATGAATACAGACCATGTAAGGTGCTGAATAACAATCTGATAATTAGTGGTGCTGATTAATAAAGATAACATTATTGACAAACAAGAAAAAAATTACTCTCTCTCTCTCTCTCTCTCATATTTTTCAAACAGCAAACCAGAGTTTGTAATCGAGCTGTTTCCATCATTAACCACTCAACCCTTTACTTCTAATTATATTTAATTTATGATTAGTAGTTCTTTCGAGCATCTTGGTATTCTAATTACACCTTTTTCATTATTTACATGCGTGTATATCTATTGATAAACCACGAGTCTCAGTGCTTATCATAATGTTGGAAATCAACATCGAAATATAAAGGCAAACATATATTACAATAAATATCGATTCCCAACAAGTGCAATTTGAGGAAATTTTCATTCTTTACATACATGATAACTTGTTCAGCTTACTTGAATATATCATTCTAGATCTGTCGAATATTGTAAGGTTGTTCGTAAGTGGTTTGGTGTGAAGATTGTCGCGTATTCTTCCTCGGGGGACCAATTTGCTGAAGTAGAATCGAGGTTACCAGATTGTGGAGTCCAAGTTTAGGTCACTGGTTTGTGGACTCAAATCAGATGGAGATCAGCAGGTTGTAGAGGCAAGTACGACTCCTGTGTGGCTGTCTACTTGGTACTGTGTTTCGAGAGGCTCCTTTAGGTTTGTAGTAGCAGGCTAAGTGGAAGAAATTGAATGCACTCAGCGACACGAAACAGACACCGTTGAAACTGGTGAAGAAATAAAGTCATAAGAACCAATCCGTAACAATAAAAATAGTTGAAGATTTATAGTTTTTGTACCACATTATACTGAGATGAAGAATAGTGCAATAGTGAAGAAGTTCATTATAGTTTGAATGAGTTTTTGAAAAAGGTTTTGAAAGTTCATCAAGCTTACGAGTTGAGTCGTTTGGTATATCACTTTTAGAGTTGTGAGAGTCTTGCATACAAAGGCAGACTCGAAATAGAGTTCCAGAAAATGGTCCCCGGCAATGTTTTTTACAGGACAAAATATTTACGATGTTTTGCCGCCTTTAATTACATCTAATTTATGATTAGTAATTATATCAAAACTTCTCACTGGTACTTGCTGTTTTGATCTTAGCTATCTGTGAAAAAAACTATTCATTTTATTTGTCATCCAATTTTTGAAAAGTGAAGACCATCGCTGCAAATCCTGTCAATAATACTTATAAGCCAAAAAGAAGAATTGGCATTAAGTAACATAGAGTAAATGCAAAATGTGGTGATGACATTCAACGATATAAAGAATGTTCATTTCTCGTTATCATAACAGACCTTCAGGGCAGAACAGAAAAGCCTAGCTATCTTTATCAAAGAATCGGCTCCAAGTTTATATCCAATATGGGAATACTTAACGGACAAAAATATTGATTCTAAACATTAGTTCCCACACAGCGCTTTAATTCTTTTCCATAGAAAAACATTTGTACAACTTCTTTCACTTTACGAACATTTCAGCAAATAGTTTCTTTCTATTATTTTTATTTCATTTCATCCGTGGTCTGACAGTATCATCTCACTTTGAATTTTTACCGTTGAGGCACTGACACTGGTGAAAAGACAAAAATACTTACGATACTAACATTCAAGAATATATATGTACGCACACACACACACACACACACATACGCACACACATATATATATATATATATATATATATGTATGTATTTATTTATTTGTTTATATGTGTGTGTGTGTGTGTGTGTGTGTGTGTGTGTGTGTGTGTGTGCACATGTGTACGTGTGTGAATTGAGCTGAGACGATTAACAAAATGAGGAGTCAGTATACAGGGGAGAATTCTGTATGACCAGAAGCAGGTCTCTCATGCAATCAAGTTTTGTAGCGTTCCGAGTGTAGCAACATTGAAGAATAAAATAAAAGATTCTCCATTCAGTCAAGATGCTCGATGGAACGAAGGTGAAACGGAATCATTCCATTTCAAATCAAGAGTCCAAGTACGTGACTTTACCTTATAGACCTGCACATTTAACCAGAGCAATAAGATGTGGCTGCTTGCGTTCTTTTCTATAACAGCGCTTAAAAGACTTAGGGTTACCATCGTTAGGAAATTAGAGGGATGGGGAAGACTTAATAAAAAATATTCGAGATTAAGCTTTGTTTAGAATTAGTAGAGCCTGGTGTATTTTTTACTAGAAGGGAGTACAAAATACCCTGCATATACGATGGGAGTAAAAAGACTAAATATCAGAATATTTTTAGCTTTAAAGTAGTGAGACTATGGAATAGATTTCTGGGATACGTAGAGCTATCAACGTATGTAAATGATTTTGAGAAGAATTATGATGTTTATTACACCGCCAAGGCTCTAGATATTTATCAAACCACTAAGGCCCTTGATATTATGTAAATATTAGTGTTATGATTCGTGCTTGTATATACAATTTGTATAGTTTTTTTCACGCTAAAAGTAAATGTTTTAAAAAGTGCTCCTGCCCAAAAATCAGAATTGCAGGCGTCGCAAAAATCATCCTTTGAAGCATAACAGGGGTTCTTCTCAGAGGATCGGCTTCAAGTTCATATCTGATGTGGGAATACTTAACGAACAAGACTATTTATTCAAAACATTATTCCCATATGGAACTTTAATTCTTTTAAATACAAACCCATACGTGCAATTGTTTTTTACGAACATCCCAGCATATAGTTCCTTTCCAATAGGGATTGAGGAGACTCAATAGAAATGTTTAAGATTGTTTAGCCTTTTTTAACCCAAGAGAGAAAGGCAAATAGTAATGAGAATATCATTAAGGGGTTGGATTTATCGTCTGGTAAACTTGTAACTCTAATAGGGTTGATTATAGACCGTGCAGATCGTGTAGACAATAATGTTGACGGCCTCTTAAAGGAACACCGTGGTTCTGGTTGAGTTCGATTCTCGTTAGAGATTAGGTTCGATGGTACGTGAACCAAAGCCGGCAACGACTGCGATCGGAGATTCGTCTGGTCTGCCAAGGTTTTACCAGAAAGTGGACTTGGGGGAATTGAAACCGGGGTCACCGGTTTCATCCAGGATTTTATAAACCACTCTCCATTATCGGATTTGTTCGTCTCTAAATCCATCGAGAGTAGCAAATCAATAAGGACATCTGAGTAGAGATAGGATCTGCGGAATTATGCTTCCCAATAGTTTTGCATCGTCGTCAAGCGGTCGTTCTCATACTTGTGACTGACCGGCCATATTTTAAAGTTAGTCCCTCTGCCTTTTGGTATTGATTTGAGGAATAAAGGAGAAAAGATTAACGAAAAGAAGGAAAGACGAGAAAAAAAAGGGGAAGAAGGGGAGATAGAGCAAAAAGAGGATGGACAGAAGGAAAAAAATAGTGAGATATCAAGAAAAATCGATATTGTAATACGCGTGTGTGGAAGAGCAAATAATTTTTTCATGTGTGAGATCCTGCGATTTTTAGCCCCTTTTATTGTGTATCCTTTTTGTTGATGTGTGTAAATGTACAAAGATCCCCCTCCTCTCTCTCTCCCCCTCCCCCCTCTCTCTCTCTCTCTCTCTCTCTGATAGTGTTTGTGAGTGTGCTGTAAGTGTTATGTACGTATGTGTTTAACTCATTTCCGCCGAAGCAAAACAAGACAAAATTTGGAGAAGAAGAGCAAAAAAATGAAAAAGTTAGGTAACGATCCCGTACACACAACAACGCACACTCAAACACACACAAACTTCAAGTATGATACCACAGGAAAGCAAATTATATTCTATAGATACTTAAGATTTCAAATACATTTTTCAAACTGTTGATCACGTGTACCCCAACTACGCGTCGGGCCCGTACACACATCAAGACCATTCAAATATAACAACATAGGCTCTCTTAGATCCGAAAATGCTGAAATTATGACTTGTTCCCCTTACCTGACGCTATATCGATCTTCTGAGGTCATCAGCAGTCATAGGTACATATCCTGTGTTCATTCTGGTGTCATTTATCCCCGATACACAAATTTGCTGCCTGTAAGCTGCAGGAGTATCTAAAACATAAAGTAAGAAACAAGGAAACATACGCCATCTTGATATATATATATATATATATATATATATATATATATATATATATATATATATATATATATATATAGAAATGGATATATGATCTGACAGAATGGTTATAAATTGCGTTGTATCATATTGAAACTATATTTGGAAAGAGAGTTTCAATACAATATAACGTATTTTATAATCATTTGGTCGGATCATATATTCATTTCTTAATGACATAACTGAAAGAAAGAAATAGCATAGATATAGACCGAGAATAAACAAAATGAGAACTTGGACTGAAAACAGTTATTTGGGCTTTTGCATTACTGGCTCAATGATAGGAGCAACCCAGCGTTGAAGCAGCTACCCTATCGGTCACGGGATCGATTCCTGCAGCAGCCTCATTTTCTTTGATCATTTATTCTACTTACACTGTCAAGGCCAAATGATTCACCATGTAATAGAGTTTCAATACAGTATGACGCAATCCATATATATATGTGTGTGTGTGTGTCTAGGCTCAATAGTTGGCGCCCGTGATGATCGAACTCTCCACAATGTAGGATAACTCTGAGTGAGACGATCTTGATAACCGTTGCACAATGATATATATATATATATATATATATATATATATATATATATATATAAAATCCTGCTTATGTTTTTTCTTTCTGAAATCGCTGACCACATTAATGTTAGTTCACGACAAAGGCTCGCTCCTCGACTCACCCCTGACACTACCGACAATGCATTGCACTTCTTCGTTCGGAGACAGATAACCGACTTACGATTTTTACCTCTTTTTATTTTTGTTTTGCTGATTTTATTTGGATAGAAAAAACAAAACTGAAACGGACCAATGTAACAGAAAAACTCACTTTGATTTTTTTTTCTTCTGCTCTTTAAAAAAAATTGCCTCTTTTTTCGTTCGTTTATTTTTCAAATGTTTATTTTACTCATCGTTTTCCTTCCTACCCCACTTCATCTTCACCCCCTCTTGCCTCTCCTAACACGAGCACACATTTCTTACAGGACTTTTCCCTCTTCATTTTCTTCTTTTATTGCTTTTTCATATCTAATCCACGTGTTCTTCCTATATTATAGCTTATTGATTTATTTTTTCATTGGCTTTCTTTCCTTTTCATCATTTGCATTTTTACTTTCTCCTCTTTCTCTCCCTACTTTCTTTCCTTGCTTCCTTTTTTCTTCCTTTCCTTCTTTCTTTCTTCCTTTCTTTCTTCCTTTCTTTCCTTCTTTCTTTCTTCCTTTCTTTCCTTCTTTCTTTCCTTCTTTCTTTCTTTTTCCTCTTAGGCATTTTAATCAGTTTTTATCCCTCTTTTCTCCTCTTTCACATTCACTGCATATTTCTATTTCATTCTATTCTTTCTTTCTCTCTTTTCCATTCTTTCATTCCTCCCTCATTCCTTTCTTTCTTTCTTTCTTTCTCACATTCTTTTCTTTTTTTGCCTTCTTCCTTATACGATTATTTATTTATTTCTCTCCTTTATTTAATTCCCTGTATATTTTCGTCTTTTCTCTTACTTTATTTTTACTTTCATGCTTTCCTTCGTTCTCACTTTCTTTCATCTATTCCCTGTATATTCTCCTCTTCTTTTCCCCCCTTCTTTCTCTTCTGTTGTTCTTCCTTTCTTCTCGCATTTTTTTATTAATCTTATCTCCTTTCCTTTGCAATCTTTATCTCTCTTTCTTTGATATCGCTCTCTATCCTTCTTCTTCTTCTCCTATTTTAATTTAGTTCATCTATGTTTTCTTCTCTTCGTTATTCTTTCTTCAATTCTTTCTTTTCTCCTCTCTCCCTTCCTTTTTTTTCGTTCATCCCTTTTATATTTTCCTTTTCATTTTCTCTCTCTTTCATAATTCTTTTCCTTTCGTTATTCATTTCCTTCTTTCTTCTCTTATAGATCAGATCTTTCTTATTTCAATATTTTTTCTCTCATACTCTCCCTATTACTGTATGCCTCAACAAGCCAAGCGGTTAAGCCAAGTTACGAACAACAACCTTCTCCTCCCACTACCCCTCAACATTAAAGCATCTTTTCGTATCTTCCACTGCAGTTATCTTTTTAAAAAACACTTTCTTTTCTTTCTTCTGCCCTCACGAAAGGACAGCCACTACCTACCCTTTACCTTTAGCACCACTACCTCTTCCCGACGCCATTGCCTGAAATCAACCCCACAATATCTGACCCGGTCATAGAGCCGCTTACACCATTTAAGGTTTCCGGTTCCGGTGAGCTGCCATCACATTCCGAATCGTCGTATCTTGATAAGAATAAATAAATAAGTAAAAAAATTTCAAGAGAACTCAAAGGAAAAAAAAATGAGAAGTAAACGGTCAGAACGAGGCTATTTTTGCTGTACTCTTTTTAATACACTTTCTTTTTTTTTTTTTTTTTGACGTTACTGGGCAACATTCAGGAGATTTTTCTTTCTTTTGCGGTTACGAAATCTTTCGGAAGGCATCGAGGTGGTTTTTCCCTACAAAAGAAGAATAGCCAATCTGATCGGCTGTAACTTACTCGTTCGAGTTTTGCAGTAGTGTCAAATAGAAAAATCAGTAAGGTATTTGAATTACAAAAATATCAAATGAAAAAGGGGAAAACGTAAATTCCGTGTGGATAGTCTGATAAAACTCTTAGTGTTATGCAAAACGATGCTGTCTTGGTTGTAAGATAACTTCTCAAAAAACCCATTACATTCTTGATTTTGTCTATAGTGTCTTCAATAGATAGATAAATAGATGGGAAAAAAAGACTGAGATAGATAAATTGCTAGTAACAATTATTGAGATTCATTCAATAATGCCCTTGCGCTAGCTTCAGTGTGGGTCGTCTGCCCACCCGAGCTCCTCACTACAAGTTTTTTCTTGTTTCGGCTTGCGAACATCAATATAGAATATTACCCTGTAATGTCTATTAGATGCAAGGGTATGATTTTTCTTTCATTTTTTTTTTGGGGGGGGGGGCAAGAGACAGACGCTGAAAACTAAAACTAGAATTAAAGATTTTATGGCAGTTCTATGAAACAATTATCCAACAAAAACACAACTATCGGACACACACCCGAAGATCCATTTCAGCAGATAATTCCTACATATGAGCTTATGGAAACTGACTAATTTCATACTTCCTGCAAAGAAGGATGTTAAGAAGATGATTTACCTGTGCGGCTCGAGGCATCCTGGCGTGTTTTCAAGATGAGAAATCTTTCAGTCGAATTTAGCGGTCCAGATGAAGTATTTTCACTGTGCTGATACGTATGTATATACATACATAAGTATCAGTACATGTATGTATGTATGAATAAATGGAATCGTGAACGTATCTTTGCGACGATGTCACTCATGAAAGCATCTGCAATGAGACGTGAAGAAAGCATAGATCGATAAATAGATAGATAGATATAGTAACATTTAGATAGGTTACAAAAAGGGAATTTATTTGTAAAAACAAACAAAACATTAAAATATCACTTCTCGTTTATATTCAGGCATTTAGCCTAAGTTGTCAGGGTTTTTTTTTTCTTTCTTAAGCTTTAATTTTTCATCTTACTTAGTTCCTTGTTTACAAGTAGCAGCAGCAGTAGTAGTAGTAAATTTAATAGACTAAGTTGTTCGGAATTTTTCTAGTGGAACATTGCCATTATCATATTTTTTATAATGTTATTCCATCTTATTTCTGTTGTTTTTCTATCGTAACTCAAGCAAGCGGCACTGGTCGGACAAAAAAAATAAGCTCCCGAAGAGTTTTAAACTTGCATCTTTTTACCTTTGAAATTCTGTCTTTTTGTGACGGCGCATTACTGATTCGTGCACGAAATCTCAACTTGTCATTGTCATCATCATCATCATCATCATCATCATCATCATCATCATCATCAGTCTTTGAACGTCCGTCGTTGGACATAGACCTTCCCTAGGATTCACTGCACTTCTCTATCATGGGCGTTTCGGAGCCAGTACTTTCTGAATTTGTCTAGCTCGTCTCTCCATCTAATATTCTGCCGGCCTCAGTTGCGCATGTGATATCGAGGGATCTATGTTGTGAGTCGCGATGTCCATCGGTTGTCCGTCATTCGTGCAACATGGCCAGCCCACTGCCATTTGAGCTTTTTAATGAATTTTATGATGTCCCTGACTCTTGTCTTTTCCTGGATGTACTGTGGTCTCTCCATTTGAGGCTCAGCATAATTCTTTCATGTGCACGTTGCATAGTTCTCAATTTACGGATCTGTCTCTTGGTTAGGTTCCATGTTTCAGCTCCATAAGCGACTATTGGGAGAATGCATTGGTCACCTATCTCTCCTACGACGTTAAAAAATTCTCGACTGGTATTTATTTCATCTATTCAGGGTTGCTTTTTACCACAATTCTTATGTCTTTTTTCCTACTAGTTTGAAGCATTAATCGGAAATGGATGAAAACAACAGGGACTGAGATGACAGAAAAACTGACCAAGAATTAATGATTAATTAGATAACCTGATTTGAGAAAATCAGATGACTTAAAACTATAATGTCTACCACTGGCAGTTAAAAACCAACCAGGGCTTCGGGAAGGGGGCGCAGCCAGTGCATCGTTAAGTGGGGCCCGGGAGTTTTTTTTTTTGGGGGGGGGTTGTGTAAAGTTTCTGTATCAGACAGCGAGGAAGTTCTTGCAGTGCGCGCATGTGTTGGAGGTGCCCCCTCCCCAAACAGCTTAGCACCGTCTTATGAAATTCCTTTCGGGGCTCTGAAACCAACAATGGTGCGTAGAATACAAATTTGATAATAAAGAATGAAGCTGAATGACGTATCCTTGTTAGCTTTCGTAGCCTAATCGGTAAGGCGGAGTCCTGGTAAGACAGCCCCCCCACCGCCCCAAAGATATTGGATGCAAGATCAAGTTCATACGTTATTTCCGATTTGCGCTGCTTACTTAACGGTCGTGGAGAAGCGTCCTGGGAGTTGTGATAAAAACAATTAAAATTAGATTAAAGGAAAGCAAGTCAAAAATTAATGATGGTGTGGTATTTAACCATTAACCTATATTCTCATGTTGAAATTTTCTCCGGGGAATTTCTTGTTTGTACCGGTAATGTTGCAGATGTGGCTCTGCGTCAACAGATACGATGCAGGTATACTATCGCTCAAGCTCCAATTTATGTTGGTATATACTTTTAACTGGTTATTTATTCATGGGTTTGCGTGTAGACATGATATATGTGTATTGTGCTGCAAATTCCGAGTACGTATGCATTTATGTAAATGTCATCAAATATTTGTGCATATAGGTATGTGCATGTGTGTGTGTGTACGCACGTGTGTATGTGTATCTTCTTTGCTCTCTCTTTCTACCCAGTGTGTAAATATTCTTCCCCCAAGACTGAAACTATGAATATCAGCAGGAATGATTTTATGTAACTATAACTCAAATTAAATAATAGTTCATGTACGTCAAAGGTTATGAATAAACACGTACACATAAGCGCACACATATAAAGAGATATGTACGCAGGCTGCGGACTTATCGATCCACATTCGTCGATCGATGTATAAATATCATAAATACATAAATAGATGGTTATTTAGACAATTTCTAAGAATGGAGCAATGGATGGAATTCACTAGACTAATCGCATATATATATATATATGTATATATATATATATATATATATATATATATATATATATATATATATATATATATATATATATCAATTTGCTAAAAATGATCGTGCAGTCTCGGTAGTTTCTTTTTAATCAACTCAAAAAAAGATAGACCCTTTGAGTTGCAATAGTCGATAAGCATTTTCAGAAGTATTCAACCTTCTCACATCATTTACAACCAGATATCCTCCCGGGATGTACAGTGACAATAGGAACGAGTGAAATAAACATAGCAATTAAAAAGATTGATTGTCAGAGCCTCACTACTCTACGAATTTAAATAAGGAATGAAAACGGGAAAAAAACTGAATATATACAATGTTTAGAGTAAGCGAAGTTAGTGACTGTACTGCTCAACAGTGGTTCTGGAGGTTTTCAAATGAAAATGAGTCACTTTAGGAGGCACTTCGTAATGGACGGTCGGTAAACATATGTAGATGATCACGAACTGATGATTTGTGTATGTATGTATGTATGTATGTATGTATGTATGTATGTATGTATGTATGTATGTATGTATGTATGTAAAATATTGTGTGCGTACGTGTATGAATATTGTTTCATTCCCTGTATTTACTCTTCATAGGCTTTTGTAGATTTGCAGAACCATTTGAAAGGCACTTGTCATCCAGTTGAAATACGCCATTCGCACGACGCAATGAATGACGTTCTGAACCAAGTGTAGATTTAGTTGTCATTGATTTGTTGAAATTGATCGCCTTTGCGACAAATATAAACTGATACATCAACGTTTTCTTATATCGGATGTCTGCAGCTTCATTGAAACAAACGCCTATTTAATTAACGCTTCTGTATACGACATATGTATATATTTTTTTTATACATACATACATATACATAAAATGATACATTAGAAGCGAAAGGCGGATCAATAATTAACCTTACCGAAAGACTGAAGGAAATAGGGATCCAAAGAAGAATTGAAATGATTCAGACCACGGCACTTTGGAAGTCGATGTTATTCGAGATTTGAGCAGACTTGCTGTCATTTGATCCCCTGAATTGACCTCTCTCTCTCTCTCTCTCTCTCTCTCTCTCTCTCTCTCTCTCTCTCTCTCTCTCTGTTTATCACACGTACACTCACACGCACACATACACACACTCATACAAGTGTACGAGTGAATATCAACATACGCGCACACACTTGTATGTGTGTTTGTATATATGTTTATATTCACTCATTTATTCATTTATTTGTGTATGTATGTATGTATGTAAAAGATTGTGTGCAGATCAATATCAATATTCTATTTCTATTTTTCCACACTAATGACATATGTCTTTGTCTCGTGTTTTATTAATCTCCATCTTATTGTCGTTATTATTTCATGCATCAGTATATTCCCACCAAGTGACTTGCTATAAGTTACCGGGGATCGAGTGATAGCGCGTCTCTTCAAATCCTTCCCCAAAGCTCCCTAGCAGCTTTCTCTTTTGTGTGCATCTTCAAATAATGGGAATTTGTTGGTTATCGCAAAGGAAATCATGACAAAAAGTCTCTTCACATCCTCAGCGAATTTCTTTCAATCTTTGCAAACCCCAGCCCTGCTGTGGTCTAGGAAGTCTCAGCTCTTCCTCGAAAATCTAATCCAATGAATTATGTTTTTCATATCTCGGGCTCTCGGTTCCAAGCGTTAATTTTTAAAGGTACGGCCTTAATTCTCATTTTCCGACGCCTCTCTAGCTACTGGGCGATGTCATTGTATTTTTCCATTTTATATTATATTTTATCTAATACGATATGTTAGATTCTACTTTCCATGTTCATAACAACGACAAACAATTTCTACTCTTTTTATTTTTTTAGAACGGTCTCCATTAGTTTGAATCGTCGAACCCATGTCGTTTGCATAATTCCTATTGTATCACCGTCCCTTCCCCACCATGTCTGCTTTTGAGTTCCTTTTGCAGCAACTTACAAAATTCATTACATTTAGTCTCGTCTCTTCTCAAAGACAACATTTTGTGTCTATTTCTGCCTTTATACTATTGGTTCTGGTGCATCTGTTTCAGACTGCAATGATAAGAGATTCCATTTTTCATCTCTAGGAGTCTTCTCCGTAGACATGTCCATAACTTTTCGACTGTAATGTTTTCCTTTGAATTAACCATGGGGTGTTCGTCTCTCATTTTCCTTTGCTTATTGCATTTATCACTGTTCCCTCGTCTGTGCTGCTACTTTCACGGTTTCGAGTATTTTTCATGATTCTTTCTCTTTTGTATGTCCTTCCATGACCGATTGAACGTAGTCTCCGATAGTTATGAGCTTTTTCTCTCCTTCTTTTCTCTTTACATGAAGTATGTCAGCATTAGTTCTTTTTACATATCATTTCTACTTATTTTTCTAGCATTCTTATTATTATACTAAATTGACGATTCTGAAGATTGGAGAATTATTGGGTTTTAGAATTCGTATCGTCTGATTAGCACGTTAACTGCTCAGTGTCCAAATCTTGTCATGCAGTCGGTTGATTTATGAAAAATTTTCGCGTCGTTGAAAATATCGACTGGATTCATGAACCTAACCAGGAAAAATAAGATCTGCGATCAGAATATATAATATACGACTAGATAATAAATAAACAGTGCCTTTCATGATTATCAGCATCCTCCAATTTTTGTATAGCCTCAACAATATCTTCAGAAATAGATAGAAATCTACCAAATTTCTACCATCGGAGTATTTTGATAGGATGATTAGTGATTTAACAAAAAAAAAAACATTAATCGACCTAAATGTGGTAAATTCAAAGAAAAAAAATGGAAAATATAGTCCTTCGTTAATATTTCGTTGCACAACTTTTGGCTGTGATTACAACCTCCAAACATTTATTGTAGCCCTCTTATGAGCTTCTTGTAACTGTCAGTTGGTAGTTTCTCACACTCTTCTTTTTTGTTCGAGCCTGTGAATATTTTCAAGATTGCACTGGGGTTTGATACACGTTGTAAACATGACTCAAGATTTCAAAGACTTCAAAGATTTTCAAAGGGATCTAGATGATTGATTACTGACCAATTTGTACAGTCCATTTTCTATTCTCAACTATTCTTTTACGCTTTTAAATGTGTGCTATAGGTTCTTATTGTACTGGAGCACCCATGGTCTCCCAAACTGAACCTAGTTCTTTTTTTTTTTACTCTGAGCCGTGCGTATGGCTTTAAAACTCCTGGACAAGTCTTTGATTTAATGATTGCTTTGATATGGTCGAGGCTTTCAAGTCAAGAAGCAGCAAAGTAGCCCCACGGCATTATGATGTGTGATTATCTATTTCTATACGCATGTGAGACATGGACACTCACAACAGATCTTCAAAGAAAAATAAGTGTAATGGAGATAAGGTACTACAGAAAGATCCTAGGCATCTCACACACTGACCATATCACAAATGAAGAGGTGTGAGGGAAGATAACACAAGCCATTGGGCAATACAAAGATTTGCTGACAATTTTGTCAAGGGGCCTAAATTGAAATGGTATGGCCACATCTCCAAAAGTTCCAGCCTTGCAAAGACTATCCTCCAAGGCACAGTGAGGGACAGGCGAAAACAAGGAAAACTGAAGAAGGTATAGGAATGTAACATGAAAGGATGGACAGGCCTTGACTTTGCAGTCTTACAAAGGGAAACAGGAAATAAGTTGAGATGGCGAGAACTGGTTGCTAAATCCATATCAGTACCCCAACGACCTCCCAAGTTTAAAGATTATCCATTTACTGATTTTGACAAACTACTTACACGCAACATAATCTTTTTGCCTCTATATCCTTCCATCTTGTCTTGCACTTATCAAGTTGGAGTTCTCTTCGCCCTACCATAAGAACAAGAAGAACAAGCGCAATCCTCACCAAATTTTAAACTTCACTGTTTGTCTACGCAGTCACGTTAAACCAAACAGATATATGAAACTAACATTTCTCCAGTGCGATCTGAAATCATGTCTAAGCGATTGCTAGGCGGCTCTCTTGCCAACTGAGCCAATCTGACACGTAGGAATTGTATAATTATTATGTATATAATACAAAAGTTGCAGTAATCATCTTTAGCTGAAATTGAGGTAGGAATGGAGTTTGATGATGCAGCAGCTAGGCTTGTTTGTATTGTGAAGATAAAAGGATTATTATTTTATCCAAATCTGAAGAATTTGCACAGGCCAGAACTGTTCCGCTATATATATATATATGTATATATATATATATATATATATATATATATATATATATATATATATATATATATATGTGTGTGTGTGTGTGTGTGTGTGTGTGTGTGTGTGTGTGCTCGGACGTTTAATGTTAACATAAATTGTCAGTTAGGGAATAGAAAATGAGAGTTAGAGATGGAAGAGGGAGAAAAGAGTACGGGAGCGAGAAAGCGGTTGAGAGGGACAGAGAGAGAGAGAGAGATTGCGCTGTCACGCCAGTGTAAGTAAATGTAAAATGGCAAACAAAAATGGCGGAAAAAGAATCAAGTATAACATTTTATATGCAGCCAATTGTGCAATAAAAAACAGCGCGTAATACCGCTCGTTGGTGATTTATTGTTTGTTGGCCGAGAAAGGAGTCAGATCGACTGAACAGCGAGGAAGTTAAAGTAGAAATGCATGAAGGCGGTAGACGAAAGAATATAAACGTTTATTAGTTTGTTTGCTTTTTGTAGGAAAATAGATTCGTATAGAATAGTGAAGGAAAGGGCAAGAAACTATTTTTTGGGTTATCGTTACAGGGGAGGCAATAGATAGAACAGTTCCACACACTCGCTCACTCGATGTTAATATGTATGGAAATTTTCAATTTAATGACAATAATACTCGTTCATTTGATGATAAAAACGGTGCACAATTTTTTCACGTCGTTTTCTTTATCATCAAGTGGGTGTGTCAGTGATGTGTGTTGATTACCCAATCCGTGCAGTATTTTTAATATCGAGTGAGCGGATGTGTGGAACAAAGCATTTTATTACCTCCTTTGATACTTTTGTTCGAATTTCAGATTCTACGTAAATAGACATACTTCCTTTCAAGCAACCACTTACTCTTCCAGCCTCTCTCTCTCTCTCTCTCTCTCATTTGTTGGTTATGAAAATATTTAGTTCTCTTGATTAAATTTGTTTTCAGTTTTACTATTAGTCGCTTTCTCTTTCTTCTGCATCATCTTATTTACGTATCGAATATACGTTGAAAAATGTCCATATACGTATCAGAAAATAAAACTAATGAGATCTTAACACTGTGTTTCGCGAAAGACGCTCATCACTTCTGACGAGCGTCTCTCACGAAACACAGTGTCAAGACCGCTATCTGTGAACCGATTTTCATTCAGTTTTTAGCGACATCCCTTTGGACATGTTATGTAAATACTGAGTACCCCGAAATAAATCATATGAACTTATACATAACTTGACATTTACATCCTTGCCTACAGGTGAATGTAGTCAGTCGCTCTCTTTCCACACTCACCAGCAGAAACTTGTACGTCGTTTTAGCCCCATTTAATTTTTTGTCCTCATGTCTATCAGAAGAAAATCTATATTCATATTGCACAGAGAGTCAACAAATCGACTTATTTGAAGTTATGACTTTATATACAATAATTAACAAAAGAAAATATTGGATGTGAGTCGAATCAGCGCTAAAAGATGGCACCAAGGTGTCATCAACAGAAATCTTCCGTTGTCTTCCTTTGGTCCTCTTTGCATCCAAGATTGAGATAGTTCTTACAAAATCTGACGATCAATGCTTATTTTGTATACGCTTAGTGTACTTCCCATCTCGTAAAATGCAGTCATTCATTCCAAAAAGCTACCAACATGCAAACAAAGTGAATATGTTCAATCAACCTCCTAAAAATCAAATTACCAAACCCGTAGAGTATGTAGAGCTGTTCGATCAATCTATGGTGGTTTTCATATGCCCCTGCCCCCCTAAAAGCTAGGGCGATCCTTCACTTGAGCAATCAGTACCAGGGTATAAATTCAAAAAATGTTCTTAATGTCTGCTTGATGGAAGACGAACCCCCAAAAAGTAAAGAAAAAAACCCAAGAGAAAACCAAATGAATTAATATCAGTACACTTCAGTGGTGAAAACAAATTTTGGAAACTAGCTATTCAGTAAGGCTTGGTTTGGGGAACTTGGTATTCGGTAATGTCTCCATTAGTAGAATTTGAGAAGTAAATATATATACTGAACCCCCGTTAACCCCCGTCCTGCATTTACACCCTTGAGGTTACAATTTCTATCGAGTTCTAATTAATGTGTATCATCATTTTGATGTGCTTTGCCTATAGATATGACAATTCCGGTGATATTAAGTAGTGCGATCATTCGGTGAATTATCTAAACTAGAATTAAGGTGTTTCGCTGAATGTATTCCTCTGATACTTTTTTCGATAGGTAGGCCAAGCGATTACAAGGAATCGATCAAATTTGGGGGTGGATCCTAGTATTTTTCTCACAGTCACCTCCCCTCCATCGTAACTATTAGTGAAGTGATTTCTATCCAATTTGCACTCTCTGGGTGCTTTCTAAATTTAAAAAATTGTACTCGGTTGCTCTGTGTCTCAAAAAGCTCCAAATGAATTTCGATGGAAATGAGTGGAAGAGTGGGAGATAAGCTGATGGAGCGGATCCATGCGCAATTATCTCCCCTACGTCCTAGCTAACTGCTCACAACCATAAAGTGTTGTTCTATGTCACGATATTTCCATTAGTCCCCAATAGATTCCGATTAAATTTCGCGGAAAGAGGATCCATACAAAATTACCACCCCAATAATGTAGCAATATGTCCACACCGTACAATATCTTCAATATTTCTCAATCAGAACGCACTATATCACCAGAAGTTCTGAATGAATTTCAATGAAATTTCGAGGAAAAATGGGCAATAAGCTACGAAAGGAATGACTAAATTTTGAAGCATATCCATCAACAACCACCTCTTTTATGTTATAGCATTCAATCCATATTGGTGTTCATTTTAAAAAAAAAGGTTTATGTCATTTGATTGTGAATAGCTCGAAACGACTTGCTTTGGGGCGTATGAATCTCCCGTTAACCATACTTACCTTTCAAAGGTCATACAATATGCCCATATTTGATGAAAGATTCTTTTTTTCTAACTGGGACATCACAGGGGAAATTCACCATCATAGAAAAAAATAGAGCTATTGTATTGCAATTTTTTTTTTTTTGCGGCTGATCTGGGATATCGAAAGGAGATATTCTTACTCACTAGTGTTTTCTTTAGTGTGCCCAATCGGTTTCATAAGTCAACTTAAAAATTCCAACGGGGTTTCATTATAACGTCAGGACTAGCTTTGTCAATCGTTCAACATTTTGAGCACAATAATAAACGTTTGAGTGTCTTGCCTTGGGGCAAGATAGGACCGCAGACCATTAATGCTGATGTGATTTCGATCCCCAATGGATGATCCACATTGTATAATACTAAGCCCAATCAAGAGAATAGGGCCTACCACGTGGCTGAGATAGTTACATATTTACCACAGCTACAAAAGAAGGAAAGAGACTGGATTTCGAGTGGTGACTTCAAAGCAACACAATTCTTTTTGCCTCTATTTCCTTCAATCTTGTCTTGCGCTTATCAAGGCTAATCCTTGTGAATATCAGTAAATACATACACATGGATAAAAGCAATGACATGGAATGCTGATTTTCGCGGCAGTCTCTCCACGACTTTGAAGATTGGTGTTGCATGATCTTACGACATATTTCTCATTATCTGGCCTTTATTTTTCTTTGTCTACAACCACAAAATATCCCCATCTCGGCCGAGATAGCAGTACAATGAACAGGACCACCGAATCTAATTCCAGCTGACTGACACTGTTTATGTTGTTCTCTCTTAAGAAAGGCATGAATCTGCATTTCCCTGCACTCGGTCCCATTTTTACGAAACTTGACAAAATTTTGTTACTGACCTGCCATGATGGTTAACGGAAAAAGAATGGTTGAGTAAACACATAGGCAGACCTCTCTCCCGTAACAGTATCCAGGCAGTTACAGCCAAAAGCCCCAATCCTCATTGAAAACCCTGATAGGAACCAGTCAGTGCTGCAGGCTCGTCGACGGAAGTAGGGTGCCCCCTAGAAATCATTAACCCCACCCTCCGTAATTATGATGTGATTAAATTCCAGTGCGCAAATTGTTACAACGTTTTACGACACAAGCACTTCCGGTATTATCAATTCAGCGCTTTTTACACTAAATACAGCGCATTTCTTATTCTGGCAGTGCGAAAAAGTGCCAAATAAGCGCGAGCGTGCTTAGACATTTCAAGCATCTTGGGGTGTGTTTCGACCATTTTTAGTATCTTTTTGGGGTGTTTTGGCTATTTGGGGCTTTAGCCAGTTTTCAATAATACAAGAATATCAAAGTAATATTTTTCATGTCAACGCTTTATTGAAACGTTAATTCATATTTATCATAAATAATTACATTGAGGAGAAAATGAACATCATACATTTTCACGTGAAATACATACTTAGATACATACAAATATAGTTTTTTTTCTGTATTCGAGGAACACTCGGTAAATTGTTTCGTACTAGGGACATTCGGAATATTTGTAGATAGGTTCAAATAAACTGAGATAGTGATTAAGAGAGAGTAAGAGAGGAGATAGGTAGGTAAAAAGAGGGATGAATTGATAAAGACTTTAGATTTTTTTATCTAATCTTTTGGTAACGTTTAATTTTAAACAATAGGTATTAAATTTAAGAGCATACGATTTTTCTCGATACATGTCTGTACATTTTGGGGATCAAATGTGTTATATTTAGATTGAAGCAGGCTTCTGCAGGTCTTACAAGAAGCAGATGTTAGTATTTTAATCAGGATAGATAGATAGATAGATAGATAGATGGATAGATAGATGAACAGACATGGATAGACAATAGATAGATGGATAGATAATGTCCCTAAATACTACACATCCATTTTTGTTGCGATAACGTTTCTGGGACAATATAATTTATACTATTTGGGTGGTTATACACTATTGCTTTAGATCTTTTTGCATTTCAAATAATTTTTAAAGTTCAAACTTTTAAATGAACATCATACATTTTCACGTGAAATACATACTTAGATATATATATATATATATATATATATATATATATATATATATATATATATATATATATATAAGCTGAAACATCGAATCTAACTAAGAGACAGACATGCAAACTGAGAACCATGCAACGTGCACATGAAAAAATCATGCTCAGCCTCAAATGGAGAAACCACATGACAGCACAATACACCGGAGAGAATAGACATCATAGAATCCATTAAAAAACTCGAATGGCAGGGGGCCAGACATGTCACAAGAATGGCAGACAACCGATGGACATCAAAGCTCACTACATGGATCCTCAGAGATCACATGCGCAACCGAGGCCAGCAAAGTACTTGATTGAGAGACGAACTGGACAAGTTCAGAAAGTACTGGCTCTGCGACGCCCACGATAGAGAAATGTGGCGAATCTTGGGGAAGATCTACGTGCAACAACGGACCTTAAAAGGCTGATGATGTTGATGATGATATATATATATATATATATATATATATATATATATATATATATATATATATATACATATATATATATAAATATGTATGAATAAATATATATATATACATACATATATATATGGTACAGATCAGGCTAGCAGTATAGCATAATATAATAGTATATCAATAATATAAAGCAACTTTATGATGGATTTATTTCGTAGAGTGCTCGATACATTCATAAACCATAGTATACTATGAAATTGTTTTAGAGTAGAGCTGATGAGGCCCGGATATATATATATATATATATGAAAGAAAGGGTAAATTAATTTCTTTTAAATAGTTAATAAAGGAAATTAGGGATGTGAATGTTATATCTAAGAAATTTTGGCAACGCAAGATTATCATGCATAACTGTACATCACCATACGTAAAAGAACAAATGAACTTAATCGTTATTGATTTTTTCTTTTTCATCTCGACCTTTCCCTCAAAACTACCATTCTGTAGCCATCAGTAGATCGGAAATAAAGAATAAGCCCTCGGCGATACTCGAACTCGCATCTCTCTTGCCTCGGGAAGTTTGTTCCCTTGACAGCTGCTCTGTCGCTCAGATCTCCGCTACGGAAAAAACATAATATATAAATGTCATGTTGTAACCACATAGATGTATATCGTCAATACGTGGTTTTCCGTCATAAGGAAAATATATCGGAAATTAGATGTAACTAAAACGATATATATGTATATTTACACTTACATTCGAGTATATAAGAATATGTATACATATATATATATATATGTGTGTGTGTGTGTGTGTGTGTGTCTCTCTCTCTCCCATTCTCTCTCTCCCCCATTCTCTCTCTCTCTCTCTCTATATATATATATATATATATATATATAAGCAAAAATACACACATATATATAAGTACTGATTTGTCGCATCGTACAAACTCATGGTATTTGTGCTTAACAAATATTACATACTTACTTGTAAGTAAACAGATATAATCTACCTATTAATCATAAACATTGGTAACTATGTATGTGTCTGTCTGATATACTTGTCATATATATATATATATATATATATATATATATATATATATATATATATATATATATATATATATATATATATATTTACTCATATGAATTACAAATGTACATCCCTCGAAACGTAAGATTCTAGACATGGGCAAATTTGTATTACATAAGCACATGCCTATATATAAATTCATATTTTGCCATAAATACTGGTTACATGATTAAGTTTTCTCTGATTGCTATGCATATATAAATGAAGTCTTATGTGCCCGAAATTATATATATATATATATATATATATATATATATATATATATATATATATATATATATATATATATATATATATATATATATATATATATATACGTAACTGGATGTGTGGATATCAACACAGCTATATCTATCTACCCGTCTATCGTTCTACCTTCTCTCCTAACTACCCATCAGCTTACCACTTCATCAATCTAAATTCATTCCTCTCCAGCATTGCCAGATGTTCTCTGCCGAACGAGATCAAATTTGCACGGTCTTTAGAAGTAATTTCTCTAGCAGAGCAATCAAGTAACTAAAAATCCATCATTAGACTGAGCTTTCGGGACAAAGAGATTAAAATGCATTCTTTTTTTTATCTATTGAACACGTATACTTATCATATCCTTTGTGTATAAGGAATCGTTATCATTTGCACATCTTCCTCTTGTCTTAAGCTATACGATTTATAAATGACTTGTATGAATTGTGCATGTTACTATAGATAATGATAGAGATAGCAAGCAAAGACACGAAATAATGTCAGCTTTACTGACAGTTTTTGAAAATGTTGTTGGCATAGTGACTGGTGAGGTTTGACCATGGAATTAAAGACTAAAAACTATCATTTTTGCTTCGGTAGCAAATATTCATTTTTGGAACCAAATATATTGTTCTATATCTATACATTTATAACTATTATGGCAAATGAAAGTTTTGACGGATGCATAATAAATTCAAACCGTGATATCGGTTCTATAAACAGTGCACATCATACAAATATATGTGCGTGTGTGTGTGTGTGTGTTTGTTGGTTTGTGTGTGTGTGTTTGTTGGTTTGTGTGTGTGTACACTTGCATGCGTGCGTGTGAGTCTGTTAGAGACTCGAACAGATTTGAAGTCTTCTATTTACACATATTCTAAATGTGTGCGTGCGCATTGTGTGTGTGTGTATGTGCGTGTATGTATCTAACCATAAAAGAACTCGGATCTTGACAATGGGTAAACGAATAGCCGAAAGCATTCAATCAAAAACTTATGGATGGTTATTACATTCACAATCTATTGACCTGTTTGTTCACTCGTACGGAAACAGAAATGGAATGGTTAAATAAAGAAACTGAATAAAAAAAACATTTCTTGTCTGTGACCTTTAATGATATCTATAAAGATATAGATATAGATATTTTCCCACATGCATTCGCATCAGCAAACACGTATTCATTACATATATACACACACACACACACACACACACATTTATATATATATATATATATATATAGAATGAGTAAAAAAATTTTATGGTTCAATACAGATTATACAATCTGTTTCATGTAAAAAAGATTTTCATATTTTCAGACTAAGATCTGCTTAATACATTAATACATATACGAACGTTTGTTGTATATTTATTTCATTATTGATATATATATATATATATATATATATATTCAGCACAAAAATTTGAATATATAGGCACTCACTTGTGCATATAATTATTGAATATATATACTTTGCATATTTTGGTCTACTGTAGTGGTTGAAGTAGTTGAACGTTCCACGCTAGTACCTTTAGTCAGCATTCTCACAAAAATAAGCCATTCTTTCGAATGCTGATTTTTCAAGACCAGAAGACCTGGAGATTAGTACAATAAAATCTTCCGACCTCTACCCAACAATACGTCCCTGTGTCAAAATAAGCTGAAAATCTTTAAGTACTCATTCTTATTAGAATAAAATCTTATCCCTCTCACATTAATATGTGTGTGTGTATGTTCGTGCGAATGGGTTTGCTAACGACTTGAACAGACCTGTTTTCCAATGCATTCTATATAATCATGGCGTGACGTTGAACTTCTTAGAAACCATCAACCAAAACTGTCACCTACATAGGTTTCTCCAGTTTTCAAGTTGGTCAAGCTGGTGGTTGGCTGGTTGATATGCCCGCTGTATGTTTGTACGTATCACGAATGTATATGGCCCCAGTTAGTCAATTTAAGATTCATATTCATGCATACTTAACTTATTAATGACAATTCAAGACGAAAAATGCATGTGCCTCAAATAGATATAGACATTTTTCTCGTCTTTCCATCTATATACGTCATCTATACTTTAATCTGCCATTACTTCTGTTTTCTCTCTGTCATACTAATGGCGACCAAAACACGCCTTCTTCCTTGGTCTCTCACCCACACTCGTGTCATCTTACAAAGATGGAACGGCTCATGGCGTGACGTTGGACGTGTCCGGTTCAAGCATGGGTACTCACTCCCGTCCCCGACCGACCGCCAAACCAAGGTCCGGTCTGGTCCATTCCTGCTACGGAGACTCTGGGTCCCAGTGTCGGTGAGTTTGACCCCAGCAACAGCAGTGATGAATGTCTCCTTATATTTGTTTGTTCGAATGTTGACCAAGTTATGGCGTCACGTTTGCAATGTCCTCTCATTTGATTTGAGCGCGAAAATGATACACTGGTTTTGCAAGCTTTCAGATGGCAGGCACCGTGCCCTTACATAATTATAAATGTATACTTGTATATGACATATGTTTTATGCGTATGTGTGTGTGGTATACTCTCTTGTGTCTGATATGCGAAATATGATATAATGATATATATACCATGTACAATATGCATGGTACATCTATACAGATAAACATTAGAAACCGTCAACCAAAACTGTCGGCAAAGGTTTCTTCAGTTTTTAAGCTGGTCTGGCTGGCTGGGTGGGAGTATATATGTCATGTATACAGGCTGCACCAATGGAGCTTGAAGGCTGAAATGTTAACATGTACTTCTCGTCTAAAAAAACGATTTTTACCCCTCTCTTAAGTTTTTTAGTCTGGGATCAATTTATAATGTAAGTTTATCCTAAATCAATCCCTTAGTTCGCGTTTGCTTGTTCGTTCATTTTTTAAAATTTAGATCACAGCTCGACAAAAGGTGTGAGAAGTAACTTATTCCTTAACGACCCTTTTTTCCAATTATTTTAATTGATCACGCCCAACACGGCAGTCTACCAAAAGACGTTGATCGTGTGACGGTTTTTATTGGGTGACTAACCAGACCTGTTTATCCATAAGTCTTTACGAAATCATATGAGTCAACGAGTCGCCATATATTAAGCGTTCTTTTTCCTATGTTATGTTTCACAAACTGATGAGAGATTTTTCTTTCCTTTCTCCCTCATATCGTTTTCTCTTTCAATGTCTTCCACGTGGAATCTCTGCGTTTCTTCCCTTACACTTCTTCCCTGTGTTCTCTTAAAGTGTTTGAATGCAAACGCGCACGGAACCTTGCTTTCCCAGGGCATGGCTCTCTCTTGTCCACCGTATCTCCAAGGATTAGTGGGGCAAGACATGCACTGCTTACTCTCAATTCATACTTTGAAAGGTCCTGGAGAAAAAAACACTTCCAAACCAAGTAAGAAGAAAAAAACGAGTAAAATGCACGCATACACACACACATACATGCATGCACACATACACACACACATGCGCGCACACACGCACACACACATGCACACACATACGCACACACATATATGTACAGTACCAAGGACCTAAATACTATATAGTGGATGTACCAATACTGATTTTCTCTGCCTGTTTTCCCCTGACGATGACCAACGTTAAAATCTAGTTGGAACTAATAAAAATGAAATAAAATTACTTTTACACTAATATATATGTATATATATGTGTGTGTGTGCGTGCACACACACACACACACACACACACACACACACACACACACACACACACACACACACACACACACACGTGTGTGTGCGTGCGCACGCTATCCCATGTCTTGCCCGACGTCTCATTTTTGTTTGTCCTGTGATTGGATCTTCAAGAATGTTACAACGTTAATTTGATCAGTTCACCCAACTTGATCAGGTAAGTTTCCTATGCGTAAATATTAAATGTAGACACTAAACAGTCATCAATATACAGAGGAAACCCTTTATCATAACCACAATAATGTTATCAAATGCTCATTCTAATCAAAACCAGTTGGTCTCAATATATGAATTAAAAATTAATCGGCTATCAATGAATTCCATGGTAATTTCTTATAATGGGAACTTGTATGTAACAATGAATTTCATACAATGAATTTATAACAATGAATTTAAGTGAATATAATAGATATAAATTGCTGTAATTCTTATATCCTTTCCTTAATGTTATCAGTCGCTTATTGTTATCTAAAAGACTGTGTCACGAAATGATCACCATAAGTGGTTTCCTCTGTATGAATGAAAACATATCTTGGATGCTTTCCTAAAAATTAAAAAGTACATTATATAATTTAAGCAGGAAAGAAATACAACTAATTTTGGCATCGAACCTTATAATTTATATGCATGAATTTTATATTTTCACGCCTTCTTGAATTAAAACCTGAAATCGCCATCTTTAATTATAGCTTAGCAAGACGAGGATATTATTTACGTTTTGTAAATTTGGAACTCATTATGTGATTACAGCAAGTCCAATTTCATCTCCATCTGGAAAATCCTGGCTCCCCTCGGGCCATTCTAAAGGCTTTCGGGCGCCTTCGGCTAATTCACTTAACTTTAGATACCCTTAGACACACACTTATTGAAAGGAAATGCACACACTTTTCATTTTAAAAAATGGATGTTATGTTTTTTATGTATGAATATTATCTGCTGATTTAAAGTTATCCTCGCTCACTTCAATATTTATGTATCTACATAGGTATAATTTATATGCAATCATAAGTACTTACGCATACATCTATAATTTTTATAGTGCATATATACATATATATGCACAGACGTATATATACACACACACACACACACATACACACATATATATATATATAGATAGATAGATAGATAGATAGATACAGACATCTGTATGTATATTTCGACGGTGTCCGTCTATGTATCTGTTGGTCTGTCACGCTATAGAAGCCATCTAAATATAGACGCAGCCCAACGAAATCTGGCGTGCATACAGATTTTTCTTTCTTTCTCTCTCTTCCTCTATCCCTTCTCTCTCTTCCTCTCCCTTTCTCTCTCTCTCTCTCTCTCTCTCTTTCTTTCATTCTCTCTCTTTTTTTTTCTCAATCTCTCTCTCTATATATATACATATACATTAAAAATTGAGAAAATAGCGTTTGCTCGCGATATTATCGTTATTTTTTTTATTTTGTAGTTTGGGCAATCAACATTTTGATTTTAATGCTCGTCACAATGGATCTTGAATACTTGCATAAAGTGAGATTTGTCCGTTTTTCTCCTCTCTAGGAACAGAAACACACAACCTCTCATTTTGTACTAAATCGTGGTACAAGTATTTATAGGAACATTGTTATGCATATTAAAATCAAAATCTGAATACCAAGGATTCGAAACATCTTGACTTTAAGAATAAGGAAAAAACAACAAGTGATTTTCAGGAGAGTTCCTATAAGCAAAATGTAAGCCCATATCTTGGATGCTTTCCTAAAAATTAAATTAATTTTTAAGTTCAAAATTAATTTTTAAGTTCAAAATTCATTTTTAAGTTCAAATAACACCCAACAATCTACAACAGATAACAAAACGCATTACCAGAATAATCGAATGCAGCATAAAATTAACATATAATTGTGGAGAGCAGAACGAGAAAATTCTGCGCGCTGATTGGCTGAGACATTGACCGTCGGCCAATCACAGCACTGCTAGTCTCTCGTTGACTGCAGAGGATGTGGGTCTGCCACCATAGGCTGACTGTAAGCGATAAAGTGCATTTGTGTCCCCATTTGAACAGCTATAAAACTCATTTCTAGTGGGATAAATGACTTAATTTGATCACTAATGACGAAGGAGGGCTGAAATAGTATAATCCAACATGAAAGTATCTATGCAAAAGGAACATATATATATATATATATATATATATATATATATATATATATATATATATATATATATATATATATATATATATATATATATATCCTGTTCATCAATCTCCCTGTCGATTCAAATTCATCCAAGGTTCGTTCTCATTTGAGCTGGATTATTTAATCATTCCTACTCAAGTAACATTTAGTCAATAACAATCTCATTGGAATTTCGTATTTTCAAAAAAGAAAAATCATGTGCTTTACCAAATCTAAAATACAGGAAAGAGCTATTTAAACTATCTCGTTCTGGAAGTTTCCTTGCTTTTGATGATCCAGGGAAAGTCCACGAAACTACTTCATTAATTTTATTTATCAGTTTAGTGTTTTGTTTTTTTCCATCGACCAAGAGATTGAAAGAGTTGTGTGTATAGTTATTTATCAAGCTTTTCTTAGTGGATAACAAATTAGTGATCATGTTCAAATAACGCCTGAAAACCTTCAACAAAAGAGTTCTCACAACTGGATCGTTAATTTACGATAATCTTGATTCATAACATTCAAGATCAACGGATTAGTGTACAGGGAGCCACAAACTGCTTGCAATACATGAACAGTCACTCATCTGAGAACGAATCAAATTCGACATGCCCAATCTCAGGGTTCAGACTGGAGCTGGTTATTTCAGTGTGGTAATCGTTTAAACTCTTCATTCTTACCACCTCAACCTCCGACGACTGAGTCTAAAATACCATCATCACCATTTTGTGGGTCTGAGAACGCTCAAAATATGTTCTCATATAAATTCATGGTTATTGGAATCTTCGCTTTGCACTGTTTGGGCTTACATTTTGCTTATAGGAACGCAGTACTTTCGGAGAGCGAGGGAAAATTGTGATTTTAAAATCAGAGAGGGAAATTGGAAACTGGGAGTTTTAAAATCATAAAAGAGAAAAAAAGGACTTTATACGATCTAAATTGATATCCGAAGACGAGAGAGACAGAGGGAGTGGGAGAGGGAGAGGGAGAAAGACAGGGACAGACAGTGGGGGATAGAGAGAGCGATAGCGATAGAGACATGGAGTATAGAGAGAAAGATAGAGGGGGGTAGAGCCAGAGACAGATAGGAACAGAGAGACAGAGCGAGAGACACAGGAGGGAGAATAGGGAGAGACAGGCATAGAGAGACAGAGGGGAATAGAGAGAGTGATAGCGATGTAGACAGGGAGTATAGAGAGAAAGATAGAGACTTAGGGGAATAGAGCCAGAGACAGATAGGAACAGAGAGACAGAGCGAGAGACACTGGAGGGGAATAGAGAGAGACAGACATAGAGAGACAGAGGAGAATAGAGAGAGTGATAGCGATGGAGAGGAAGATAGGGACAGGGGGGATAGAGCCAGAGACAGATAGGAACAGAAAGACAGAGCAAGAGACACGGGAGGGGAATAGAGAGAGACGGACATAGAGAGACAGTGGGGAATAGAGAGAGAGAAGCAGAGATGAATAGAGGGAAAAGAAATGAGCATAGGGCATTTTCTCCCTTGCAAACACTTTGTAGAAGCACGGAAAATATTAGTGAAGCACCCGGGCATCGACAACTGCTATTTTCTACGTGCTTCAACAATGTTTTTTCAATAAAATGCGGCTGTCACGCCTAAAGAAATAAGAACCAATAAAATACAGGGGAAAAAAACCAAAGATTTGGATGTGACTGGTCAAATACGTAAGTAAATACACACACACACACACACACACACACACACACACACACACATATATATATATATATATATATATATATATATATATATATATATATATGAAGAAACGAAGACAACATGGAAAGATGGAGTAAAATAAAATCGAAATATAGAAAAAACATGAAAGCGAAAGGAATGATAGAATAAAAATACAGGCTTACACCGCCATCCGAAAGGGGAGCTTTTCTATGAAACTTTTCGTAAATCAGAATAGCGTAAAGCGAAGAAGTAATAACCATTAATTTATATTGGAATTTTTTTCAGTCTTCCCAGAGCCAAAACAAATAGCTGTTTCCTATTTTATTTCTATTTTTTTTAAACACAAAGCGATTATCTGATACCTTAGGACACATCTGGCAAACGTGGACACGACATAAATTGAGATAAAGGACAGATGATCACAGACACTGTTCAAACTTATGGTGATATAATTCAATTAATAAATGCGTCGGCATAAAAGACTTGAAGGCTTAGTAAGAGGGTCGCCTCCCAATCACCATAGTTTTGATTTCTAATCACGATAGAAAAATGTCAATTTGATACAATTGTTTGGTTAACTTAATTTGATAGACATACTGTGAAGAGTTCATTTCCCTAAATTTAGTGAGGATTGATCTTGTTGTTTTGGTTATTGGAAGGAAACAAAGTCATCTTCAATTCGTACTGGAGTTTGATGGCAGTGAAAATAAAGAGGGTATCGAATAATGATTTTCTTCTTCTTTGGAGGCAAACAAATCCCCTCAAGGGGAAAACTGGTGCAACACAATCGTCCAAACTATATTCCCTCATTTCAACATATTTCGGAGCTTAGTAAATATCAAAACTAAAGAGAAAGGTCCTGAAGGACGAAGAAAGAAGACTTCAATGCTGGGCTAATAAGAAAGAGAGGGTAGAGATGGACAGTATGGGATCATAGAGAGGGTGGTACTAGATATGCAAGAGGGTATAAAGAAAGAAAAAAACGCCATGTGACCAAAGTCTTTTGACGGTATACCATGTTGGGGTGATCAATAGAAGAAATTCGAAAAAAGGTTGATTATTGAGTAAGTTACTTCACTTGCATTTTGTTGGATGGTGATCATTAAAAAAAGTCTGAGTTTTCAAAAATCAACCTGACACCGAAAAGGGATCAATTAACGTAAACTTACATCGTAAACTGACACCTTCCTCCAAAAAAACTGGCACGGGGGAGGGAATAAGGAGTAAATGTTTGAATTTTTAGCCCTCTAGCTCCACTGGTATAGCCTGTGTGCGTGATACATGCACAGCCAGGCAGAGAGAGACCTACTGACAGCCAGTTGAGCTTAAAAATCGAAGACACTTATGTGTATAGTTCTGGTGACAGTTTTTATTTACCATTTCTAAGTCCCTTACAGATTAGAGAGGGTGATATAAAAAAAAAGAAAAACAGAAAAAGGGGGAAAGACCCAGAAAGAGGAAAGGTAGTAAATCAGTCGGAAAGGGGAAGATTCGATAGAGTAAGACAAAGAGAAGGAGAGAAAAAAAGGAAATGAAGACGTTAGATAAAGTGTCAATTGGAAACAAGGCTGGTAAAATGGAGGGCACGAATGAAAGATGGGGAGGAAAAGAATAAGAAAGGTAAGGGGAGGAGAGGATTGTAAGAGGAAAGGAGGAAAAGAAGCAAGAGAATATAGGAGAGGAATGAATGGAGGGAAGATGGACAGTAACGAAGGAGGGGCTATACAGAATAGACATAAAGAAAGATTCCTTCAAAAGGACGTTAGAAATAGAAAAAAAATCATGCGAGAGAGATGAAAGAATATAGATAGATAGATGGACTAAGAGGGGGGAAAAGAGAGAATTGAGAGAGAAAGGGGGAGAGTTATGAAAGACGAACAGGCGGTCAGACAAGCTGACAGGGGATTAAAAACAAGTCGCTGCAGATATGAAGAGGGTGTGATAGATTGGAACAGACAAGAAAAGAAAGAAAGAGAGGATAGAAAAGGAGAAGAAAGAAAGAAAAATGATTTGTATTGATATAAAAATATACAGAAAAATTAAAGAAAAAATGCTTGAAAGAAATTATTCAAACTGAGAGGAAGGACATTTTGCTGCAAGGGCTGCTAGGTACAAATTATCTCTGTCTGAGTCCAAGATGATATAATTGCTGTTTTACCATTTGGATGGTAATGTGTAGCACCAGCACCTCGGGTGTTGCGTGGAAGAACGTGAAGAATGAGTAGAAGGGAATAAGTAAAGAATTATCGTCTGGCTCAAAGATGGACGAAACGCTGGACAATTGGACGTATCAGCCTGTCTTCCGGCTGACCATTCGCGAAGTTTTTTTTTTCTTTTTTGAATAACGTGAGAAACCCTCCAGTCATCTTCCTAATATTCATGAAACAAAAATTTTTCTCAGCTTTTTGTTTTTCGTATATTTTTTTTACTTAATTAGAGAGATCGGCATGAAGCCATCCATGTCGCAAAAAGCCTGCCATTTTTTCTTAATTTCCCGCCAAAAGCAATCGCTACGAGAAAGAAAAAGGAAAACAGGCCCCGAGAAAGATGATCCTCCGATCAAATAACAAACTTTTTTTCGCAAAGAAAGACGAAAGTTCTTGCAGTAATGGTGGCAGTTTATCAGCTAATATCAACATCTTCAATTCAACTCAGTCATTACTTTTATTGGAAAATGGCAACCAAAACTGTAATCATAACTGTCAACACAGATTTCCTCAGTTTTCAAGTGGGTCTGGCTGGCTGTATGTATTTATGTATATATATCGTATGTATGCATTCATATATTGTACAGGTCGCTCTAATTGAGCAAGACGGCTAAAATTTTATACATTTATTCGTTTGGTCTAGAAAAACATTTTTTTGTTTTTGTTTTTTGAAAATCTTCCCGAACGGGGTTCAGTAGGGGGATCAATTTGCTGTGTAATTTTAAGCTAAATTGGTAACTAAATTTGTGCCTGACAGCGTTCACGTTTGCTTTGAAAAATATTGAAGAGGCATTGAGGCAGGGGGTAAGTACTTGGCCAAGAAAGTTTATATTTGAAACTATCAACCAAAACTGCCAACAGACGTTTCTTCAGGTTTTAAGCGAGTCTGACTGACTATACATGTATGTACCATAAGTACAGGCGGCACCATTGCCCCCCAAATAGGTTTCAGTACGGAGTTCCATTTACAATGTAAGTTTACGCTAAATTGGTAATTTATCATAAAATATCCTATCTAACTAGGTTTTAGTGGGGGTTAAATTTTCGATGTAAGTTTATGTTAAATTGACTCCTTAGCTTGTGTCCAGCAGCATTCATGGTTGCTTTCTGGAAATTTAAACATTTCTGTGATCATTACCCATCAAAAGGCGACATCTCTTTTTTAATTCTTTTATTGATCACTCCCAACAAAGCATGCTGTCAAAAGATGTAGGTAGTGTGACAGTTTTCATTGAGTGACCTGCTAGAACTGTCATTACTTAATATACTTAACTCAGCTTGGCCTAGTTTGGCAAAAGGCCAAACGGGGAAAATGGGTCAGAACATCCCCTCTCTAATTTTCCAAGTATGTGTGAAGTGGTGTAACGGTGATCGGTACGGTAAGCGAAATCGGCGAACCTAGTTTTGGCTGAGGCTACTTACATCCACTTCAGTTTGTATTAATGTCTTCGGGAAAGGCATGAATACACCTTCACTCCCAACTATGAATAAATAGCAGGGTAGTTGCAGCCCTATTAGACAGTCCATCTAAGAGAAGGTGCTCTAACGGGAGGAAAAAAAACAGTAAAAATCAGCTTGGCTGTCACCATAGCTAATTCAAAGCTCAGTTGAGAAATGAGGCAGGCTGAGCGTGATTCTTCGCTGAGGTGTGATTCTTCGCTTGATTTCTTCTTCTTTTGAGGGTCTCATGAAAATTCGGTGTCCTACGTAGATGTAGTGATCTACTTTCTCCAGTTCTGTATCCTCGATTTTGATCTTAGTGTTTTTATTTCTGATGTGGTTGTTGCACATGATCTTCGTCTTGCTGAAGTTCATAGCCAGTACCCCAGCCCCGTGAAAACGAACCATTGCTTAAGAAACAGTGGATCAATATTCAGTGAGCAAATCCAAAATAGTTCAAAATGGAGACAAGCGTTGTCCAGTGTGTCTTGATGCATGTGAGAACGTTCGGTTTCTAATGGGGAGGCCCTGCTGCTGATCAGCCTTTTACCTAACCTCGAACATGAATGAACAGCGCTGGTAGATGAGGAATACTTAACTATCTAACCCAGGACACTATAACCACTAAAATAATCATTACCATTATGGTGACTGTTTCAATCTATTTGGCAATGCACGTTCTTCTGACTTTGGTAAATTTAATCGTAAAAGCGATCACCTTGAGCCTTATCAATTCGAAGCAACCATTGCCGTTGTTCAAGAAAAGGTTTCGAATTCGATTATCAACGATTTCTGTGGTCAGATACTGTTAAGATCAGCACGAGGGCATAGTAAGAAGCTCCAAGCGCAAGAATCTATGAAAGTTACCACTTCTCCAAAGTTACCATGTTTTGGAACAGTCTCAGTGAGAAAACAGCCACTTCCAAAAATATGAATACTTTCAAAGGCAATATAAATAATAGCGTTAACTACAATATGTTTACCTATTATTTCAAATAATTGTCTTTAAATCTACCTACCGAAGGCTGGCCATCTTAGGGCGATTCTTCGCTGGGTTTCTTCTTCTTTTGAAGGTCTCATGGAGATTTGTTATCCTAGGTATGTGTAGTGGTCTATTTTCTCCAGTTCCTTGATTTTGATCTTGGTGGTTGTTGCACCTGATCTTCATCTTGCTGAGGTTCATGTACAGGTTAACTTTCTTGCTCTCTTCATTTAGTTCATCTAGCATTAGTTGGAGGTCATGTAGGTTCTCTGCGAAAAGGGCAATGTCATCTAAAGAACACCAGCAAGCGAAAGAATCGGCAGATCGATATGATTACCCTTTTTGTTGGGATTATATCTACAAGAAATAGAGACCTAGAGGGTTACTTTTACGTTATTGAAGAATTTCCCTCTGCTATTTTATACAGATGTAAATCCATTTTTCATCGCCAGTGACTATCATTGACTCGTCTAAGTTTCTTAAAACTTTACTCAGGTCTTTATTGCTTATACAATACGGCATCCCTGGTAATGTTTTTTTTTCACAAGCCTTGAGAAAAATCTAGAAGCAAGGAAAATTGATTTCACGTGAACTTGCGACTATGAACATTGGTCAGTGTTTCAACACTTGTCTTTCTCATCTTGTTTTACACACTAAGAAATTTTCAGGACCAAATTGTCACTGGCGATGAAAAATGGATTCACCATGAATATCCAAAAATGCAGAAAACCGTATCTAGATCAGGGAAAGTTTCCAATATCCCAACCTAAATGGAATCTACTGGGGGGAAAAGTTATTTGTGTGTTTGGAGAAATTCAAAAGGAGTTCTCTGTTACGAATTGTTGGGAGAATGATGAACTGTTACAGCGAAATATTTTTAAGTGTAATAGCTTGTTTGAATAACGCATTGGAGCAGAAAACATTTTTTTTCTGGTCGAGAAAATTGACCGGTGATTTTGCTGCATTTTCTTGTTGAGCTCTTCCACATGTTTCATATTCTCGAGACCCACCTTCCTCGGACTACTTTTTGTTTTGCTCCTTGCCACGCCCTTTTGTAGATAGGTGGTTCCAGCATTTTCAAGATCTTGAAAAATTCCTGCCAAATCCATCAAATCAAAACCAGAATGTTCCCTTTATGATGAAATACACAATTTACCTAGAAACGGGCGTAAGGTCACAGGAAGCAAGGGAAATACTTCGATGACTTAAGAAGGATGAAACCAGCCTAATATTCTTCTATACTGTAATATCTTGGATAGTGCAGTTTTGATTAGTGTGGGTCTTTATCTAGTATGGTCAAGATATTAGCTTACAAATTACTGTAACTAAGCATAAGTTGAAAAAATAAACATTTTAAATTATAATAAGACTTTGAACAGTACAGAAAATTTTGGAACTAATTAATCGCATTAATCGAGGTATACCTGTACATGATTTTGTTGGTTTTGAAAATAAGGCAGAAATTTAATGGTTTTTATGAAAGACTCGCATAAATGAATCACCACGACCCGCACTTGCACTTAAATTAATTATCTAAAAAAGTATTTAAAGTAAACTTATTAAAAATAGATCTTTTACTTAAAATCATCTTAAAATAAATCCTTTATCAAAAATTATCTTTAAAGAAACGATACCCAAAATTTAGGTATTCATCATCATTCAACGTCCGTCGTTGGACATACACCTTCCCCAGGATTCGCCACACTTCTCTATCATGGGCGTCACAGAGCCAGTACTTCCTGAATTTGTCTAGCTTGTCTCTCCATGTAATATTCTGCTTGCCTCGGTCGCACATGTGATCTCGGAGGATCCATGTTGTGAGTCACGATGTCCATTGGTTTTCCGCTATTCTTGCAAAATGGCGAACCCACTGCCATTTGAGATTTTTAATGGATTTTATGATGTCCCTGACCCAGTATAATTCTTTCATGTGCACGTTCCACGGTTCTCAATTTGCAGATCTGTCTCTTGGTTAGGTTTCATGTTTCAGCTCCATTAGTGACTATTGGGAGGATGCATTGGTTATACACCCTTCTTTTTAGGATAAATGGGATCATCTTATTCTTAAAGGTTGAGCTAGCTCTGCCAAAGGCTTGCCATCTTAGTGTGATTCTTCGCTTGATTTCTTCTTCTTTTGAGGGTCTCATGGAGATTCGTGGTCCTAGGTAGATGTGGTGATCTACTTTCTCCAGTTCTGTATCCTCGATTTTGATCTTAGTGTTTTTATTTCTGATGTGGTTGTTGCACATGATCTTCGTCTTGCTGAAGTTCATAGTCCACAATTACCACAGAGATCAAAAAACCCTAGTGGTGTACTCATGCAAATATCCAAGCTTGTGGACCTTACCCCCACCCACTAAATGTGACCAGTAGCACCTGGTGACGCACACACACACACACACACACACACACACACACACACACACACAGGTGCATGCGCGCACAAGCCCAGAGACATAGACATACACATGAACACACGTACATGGACACAGACACTCAAAGATAGAAGAATCTGTGGCCCACTTGACTGGTGGGTCGAGCCATTTGTGATGTTACGGTGATTTGGGGGATATTTCTGTCCATAGAGAATTTGAAAAGTTGTCCAACATAATCGAATACAAACTGAAAGGAAGAGAGACTCAGATTTTTTAGATTTTAAAGCACATGCAGGTGTTTCGTTAATATCAATTTTAATTGTTGTTATCAGTTATGACGGCTGTTGTTGGTATAACTCGGCTGTGATGATAAAGAAGAGGAAAGTTTCTAGAGAGCAGTTGAGTACATTTTTCTTCATTTATTCTTACTATATGAAGTATCATAAATCGTACTTTTTTTTAATTTATGATTAGTTTTTACCTTCATCTTAATAAAAGCAACAAATAAATTAAGATGAAGATAAAAAATAGTCATAAAATTCAAATATAAGTAATGGAATGTTTTTATTATTCACAAGATTTCTTCTCATCATTTTCAAAAGGAATCAGTTTTCTATGATGAAGCCAACTGATGTCAGAATTCTCGAAACTCCAACATCTTTCTTAATATCTAACCGTCTCTTATACATTTTCTTTCTATTCTTTGAGATTCCTGTGTGTTCTTGTCTTTACAACTGAACCACACAGATCATCGGCACTGTTGTCATGCGTGGATTACTATTCCTGAACTCACCAGCAAGGTCATTGGATTTTTTTTCTTTTTCAAACTTTCTGTGATCTGCTGGTATGACTACATCTGCATTTTTGATAGAGGATTGTACTCACTAGTCTGCAATGATCCCTTTTTTGTACGTTCGTTTGTCCATCACCAAAAACATGGGCTCGTATGATTCATGTCAAGACATGCCTGCCAACCAATAGCTGCATCGTCCAGTGACTTGGAGTCCTCAGCTCCATGGGTCTTCAGAATTGGGCATAGGGTCAAGATATGCTTCAGGGTCTTCCTCGAACTACATACACTAGCATCGGTGGCGTCAGCATCAACTTTTTTTCGGTAAGTCCTTGTCTCACGCAGTACAATTGACCCATACCTTGCGAGGGAGGCTATGTCCGGGAGGAGATAGGGTCGCTTCAGCGATATGATTATGTAGATGGGATGGCACCTCTGACCATTGATATCACCACTGGTCAATCTTCCGAACGGGGCCAGTATCCGTTGAGGGGTTCTCCGTGGAGGAGAGAAAATGGTACCTTTTCAACCTTAGGATGGAGTTGACTGGTTGCAGGGAGAAGGTGGGGTACAAGGCTGTTTGACCCTAAAGACTTCACAGCTGACTTGAATGTTCCCATAGGATGTCAGGAGGGGTATGCCAGCAAGGATAGGGAGCATCGTAGTTCATGGCCCTAGAGATGGTGTAGAGGGCACCGTAAATGACAGAATCCAGCTTGATGTGATTGCTCTTAGACGAGACGGGAGCCACAGTGGACCGATGCCTTACCTTCGCGGAACATCTTGAGAGAATCAATGAATCAAGACCTGATCTTTGGTTTACCAGCTGAAAAGGCTCACTGGAACTGATCGGGGACCGACTCAAATCCCCTCCATACATATATACCTGTACTAGACTTTATCACCGCAGGGTACGCCGCTCCTGTCTTTTTTAGTCAGTGTGCGCAAAAATCCTCTGGGTACACTTTTGGATTAGGCATTGGAAATGAATATTTTTCCAATAAAAACTCAATAAACCTATTTACAGAATTTTAAATTTATTGTGCACGCTTTAATTTCCATTATGCGTGGATTAAAGCTTTGATGGAACTATGTTAGCTAGCTAACCATTTGCTTCACAGTGAGACGCTCCCTCATCGAGGAAACATCAATTTCTATTGATGAAATTCAAGTCGTCAAATAAAGACTCGCTTTTAATTTTACTCTGAGACCAAGAAGATCTTCTTGTCGCTTTTTCACTAGGTCTCTGTTACCCTTTCTCTCACTAGCTTCATCCTGCTCTCTGTTGCTCTGTCTGACTATCAGTCTGACTTTCTATCTTCTTATTTCTCTATTCACACGTTTCTTTTTTGTTTTCTCTCTCTCTCTCTCCCTTTCACTCTCTACATTTTCGCCTTCTCCGTCTTACTAGTTCTTTTTGTCTCATCATCTCTTTTTCTTCGCTCTATAAAGCCAACAACAATGGTTGACAGCACAGACGCATGCGCAACACATTTCCAATATAGCAGACGATAATGGTGTTTGTGGAGGATTGTCACACTCAATGAATTCTGAGTTCCATTGAATGAAAAAATAAAAAATAATAGCATGTCCAACCATGTGGAATAAGAATTACTGAGCGGCTAATTATAAGATAATTAATTTTTTTATTGAATCATTGGGCCTAAAGATTTATCAAGGAAAGAATTCAACGAAATATTATTTCCCACGGTCAGAATATAATTACCAAGAACAACAGACACAAATTTGGACCCAGAGGTTAAATCAAGCTTCATTATGGAAAGACAAACATGGCTTTTCTTCTTTGATATTAATAAAATGTTCTACTGCTAGGATGGAAATTTTGGCTAATGAAGATTTTGTAGGAATATTCTACTTTAAGGTAGTAGAGAAAACCTGTATTATTTTTTACTAAGCTGTGCTCAACACCGGGCTAAATGGGGGTAGAAGTAAACCAATTTGATTTTATCATTTTCAATACATTAGTAACTATCTAACGGAATGATATTGTTTAGAATTTCTTGGATGAAACATCGCCAATTATCATTGATTTACGAAGAGTATTTCTTTCATCTTATTTCTGCTGTTTTTAATCGCATCTCTCAGGCTGCCTTTCTGCGTTCGTTCGTAAGAAATGGAGATCAGGGATGAAACATAACCCTCCATCGAGAGACAAACTCACATCTCTTTTTCTCAGGTAGTCAATGTGTCCGGGGCAGCTGTTTTACTGATAAGACTACAACAGCTACATGCTACAGAAGCTCCAATGAAATACAAATTTCATTTTTAGTTCTCCCCATACACCCAATTTGCCACCATCTTCGTTTTTTTTAAATGTTTGCAGACATCAGTAGCATTAGAAACATAGGCGTCTGCTGTCACTTGTCCAGGTGGAGGTATGCAAAAGTATATATCTCCAGGGGAGGTAGAGGATATATTCAGAATATATCTTGTTGCCAGCAAAAAATAACACCATTTTTTTTCTATGGGTAAATGATGTTGAGGTTGCATGGAACTATTGTATAGCACCATTATACTTTATAGACGATCATTATTATTATTATTATTATTATTATTATTATTATTATTATTATTATTATTATTATTATTATTATTATTATCATTATTATTATTATTATTATTATTATTGAATCTCACACCAGTTGCCTGGTGGTAACCGCTGGAGTTTGAGTGACAGCAAGTCTCCTCAAGTCTCCAGCCCTCCTCTCCTAGTACTCATAGGTCGCAGTAATTCTACGATTTACAGTTTCACACCGGTTGCCCAGTGGTTATCGCTGAAGGCTGAGTGACAATAAGTCTCCTCAGGTCCTCAGCTAACGTCTCCTCCCTCTTTCGCATATCATGACAGAGCTACTATTCGTTGCAGTATTTATATCTCTAGCACCTTCCTCAGTATCCGTGCAGTTCCAAGTAGTGCTGTGGTCTGTACGGTCTCTATCCTCCCCCTAATCCCGATCTCCTCCAGTCTCTCCCTCAGCGTTTTGGGGACAATTCCTAGTGCTCCCACTATGACCGGTACTACCCTGGTTTTCATGTTCCACATTTTCTTTAACTCCCTTGCTAGGTCCAGGTATTTTTCCCTTTTTTCACCCTCCTTCTTTTTTACTCTATGGTCTGCCGGCACAGTAACGTCTACTATTTGGCAGGCCTTCCTTTTTTTGTCTACTATTACTAAGTCCGGCCTTCTTGCCTGGATGAGGTGGTCAGTTTGGATGTCAAAGTCCCACAGTAGTTTGTGGTTGTCATTCTCCAAAACTGCCTCTGGCTTGTGCTGATACCACTTTTCCCCATGGTTGAATCCCATTTGTTTACTTAGTTCCCAGTGTATCATCGTTGCTACTCTATCGTGTCTATGCTTATACTCCTTCTGGGCGAGTTGACTACATTCACTAGTTATGTGGTTTACTGTCTCATCTCTTTCACCGCACATGCGGTATTTGCTGTTTGTCTGTGTTCTGTCGATTTTTGCTTTTATGTAGTTTGTCCTTATGCTTTTGTTTTGGGCTGCCATGATGAGCGATTCTGTTTCTCTCTTAAGGTTTCCCTTTCGTAACCACGTCCATGATTTCTCGTCTGCTATATCTTTTATCTGTCTTTTAAACTTGCCGTACAATTTTTCCCTTCCCACTTTTCTTTTCTAGTTTGCTGTACTGTTCCATTGTTTTCTACTTTATTGTTTGTTGCACTATCCCTCGCGCTCTTTATGATTTCTTCACTATTTGTTTGCACATATCTATCTAAGACTGTTTTAGCTCTCTGGACACAATCTTCTATGCTGATGAGCCCCCTACCACCTTCTTTTCTCTTAACGTATAGTCTATCTGTATCATCCCTAGGGTGTAATGCTTTATGCATCGTCATAAGTTTCCTTGTTCGCCTATCCATTGATTGGAGCTCTTCCTTTGTCCATCCTAGGAATGGTCCTGTATACCTAACTACTGACACAGCCCAGGTGTTCATTCCTTTTATTAGATTTCTGCTATTTAATTTGGTTTCTAGTATTTTCCTTATCCTTCTGAGGTATTCTCTCTTAATTTTCTCCTTCATCTCTTCCCGTTTTATCGTGTCACATTCAAGGACACCTAGGTACTTGTATCGGTCTTATGCAGTCAATGCCCTAATCTTGTTGTTGTCCGGAAGTTCAATTCCCTCAGTCATTGAAAGCCTTCCTTTGTGCATCACCATGATTGCGCATTTTTCTATCCCAAACTCCATTCCTATGTCCTCACTATATTCCCTTACTTCGTTGAACAGAGTCTCAAGCTCTCCCCTGTTTTTTGCAAATCATTATTATTATTCGCAATCCCACACCAGTTGCCTGGTGGTTACTGCTGGAGTTTGAGTGACAGCAAGTCTCCTCAAGTCTCCAGCCCTACTCTACTAGTTCTCATAGGCCACAGTAATACTGCAGTTTACAGTTTCACACCGGTTGCCCAGTGGTCATTGCTGAAGGCTGAGTGACAATAAGTCTCCTCAGGTCTTCAGCCAGCATCTCTTACCATATCATACCAGTGCTGTGGTTTACGTTTCCGCTTTCATTTCCCTTCCTCTGTTAGGTCACTGTTAACAATTAGTGTTGCAGTCTTTATATTTCTAGCACTTTCCTCAGTACCCGCGCAGTTCCTTGCAGTGTTGTGGTCTGTTCAGTCTGAATCCTTCCCTTTATCCCGATCTCCTTCAATCTCGCCCTCAGTGTCTTTGGGACAGTTCCTAGTGTGCACACTATGACTGGCACTACCCTAGCTTTCATGTTCCACACCTTCTTCAGTTCTCTCGCTAGATCCTGGTAATTTTCCAGTTTTTCACTCTCCTTCCTCTTTACTCTATGGTCTGCAGGTACAGCCACGTCTACTATTTGGTAGGTCTTCCTCTTCTTGTCTACGATTATCAAGTCAGGTCTTCTCGCCTGGATGAGGTGGTCGGTTTGGATGTCAAAGTCTCAAAGTAATTTGTGGTTGCCATTCTCCAGGGATGCCTCTGGTTTGTGCTGATACCAATTTCCCACATGGTTGAATCCCATTCGTTCACACAGTTACCAGTATATCATTGTTGGTATTATTATTATTATTATTATTATTATTATTATTATTATTATTATTATTATTATTATTATTATTATTATTATTATTATTATTATTCTAACCCACTCATCCTAAGTGAGAAGACCTGATCTTGGAGGGGGATGAAATGCCCCGTTCAACCTCAGCGGACGCCCTTGATTAGAGGAAATATAATTTTGATTTTATCAGATTAAGCATTGTCAATTATGATTAATTTTTGACCAGTAAGTCATTCATCTTAGATCTGATGCTTATACCAGATCTCTCACGTCGTTAGTAAGCAGTGCAAATGAGAAATGAAGAATATCTTGTCGGTGGTTTAGTCTTCATTTCCCATCCATTACTGCTCACTGACGACCGTAGAACGACAGTCTAATAAAAAGCGATAAGCGAAATTTGTAAAAAAAAAAACCCACAGAAGTCGCCATCACAGTTAATAATTGGACAACCATAGCGTTCAAATTTGAAGTCATGTAAAAAAAAAAAATCCATCAAAGAATAGATATGATCAGAATAAATTTTATTTATGACATCTCTGAAAAACATCTAAAATAGAGTGAAGATTTAGATTATGGAGAACCTAAGTTTTATTTCCACGGGAAAACATAAAAAATAGAGTGACAAAACATTCGGGAGAATCTTGATGTTATCTATGAACCTGTGAAAATAAAGCCACAAAATGGTCAAAAATTTATTTTCCGAAAATCGAAAGGACCGGTTTTATAAAAGAATTAATAGAGTATAGATACCAATTTTTAAGTCTGTTGACAAAACGGTATGGCCAGGGGTACTGGAACACACAAACATGCACATATAAAAAGGACTATAACCCTTTGACACCTTTGGTAGCTACGGTTAAAAAAATTCTTGTAAATTATTAATGATTAACGTGATACATCTTCCTCACCATGATAAATCATAGTAAACTCACGTAGAATGTTTCCAGACGTTCTTTGCTCAAAATGCCCAGATAAGAAAATATCGACTTCATCTAATTGCTGTGGAACCAGAGGACACAGCCATGAAATACAAGTCGAGACCTCCACTGGTGTTAGAAAACATTCCTTCTCGGCAAATCTTTCGCGCGTTTGGAACAGCCTAAGTGAAAAGACGGTCGTATCCGAGAATATCGATATTTAAGAATAAAGAATCCTCATTCTGATATCGGCCATACCATATTTAGCTAACAATGTTCTTATCGGTTTGATCACAACCCATCTGAACTGAAGCTGACATAATTATGCAATTGACTGCGGTCACAAAAATGCTTATTTAAAGTACTTTCAAATAGATTCACATTCAGACATACACCACCTATTTGATCAGCATGGAATCTCGAACTCATGACCATAAAACGACACAAGTAACAGTTTTGCAGCCTCGGTTACTTCTGGATCTGAGAACCCTGCAACAGATATATTTCTTTCTTCATCATCATCATCATCATCAGTTTTTAACGACCTTCCCCAGGATTCACCACAATTCCCTATCATGGGCATCGCAGCAAGTATTTCCTGAATTTGTCCAGTTCATCTCTCCATCTTGTGTTCTGTTGGCCTCAGTTTCTTATGTGATCTCGGGGAATCCATGTTGAGACGTGATGTCCATTAGTTGTCTTTCATTCTTGCAACATTGCCATTTGAGTTTTTTTAATAGTTTCTATGATGTCACGAACACCTGTTTTCTTCCTTATACACTGTGCTGTCGTGTGATCTCTCCATTTAAGGCTGAGCATGATTCTCTCATGCGCA
>OY735205.1:47109512-47192012 GCA_963457665.1 Thysanoteuthis rhombus | reverse complement strand
TATTATATTTAATTCCTGATATATATATACATATATATATATATATATATATATATATATATATATATATATATATATATATATATATATATATATATATATATATATAATGTTTCTATATAAATGTAATTAACTGTATATTTTGATCGATGATTTATTAACGTTAATATCTTATTAATACATTGTATAATTATTCTTTTATGAATCGTTGTGTGGATTTTGGGGGTGTATACCACTACCTGAAGATAGAATACCTAGTTTCAGCCATGTATTGAAGACTCTAGTCACTCATAGTCATTCAAAATAGCTGATTCAAAGTGGTCATTCAAGAAATCCAAGAGACTGCGTTAGTCAAAGGATTTCCCTTCCTGTGGTCCGTTTCAATCGTCTTTCCAATTTGTTTCTTTTACATGAATCATAATTATTAATTCCTTTCTTTTGTCTATACGCATTTCTCTTTCTCTTCTTCTGACTTTTCTTTTTCTTCTATCCATTTTGCTTTTTTTTTTTTTTTTGTTTTGTTTTTTAATGTAGACTTTTTTAATGATTACTGCCCAACCAGGAGTGAGAGAACTTACTTATTCATTGATCACCATTTTTTCCATTTTTTTCAATTGATCATCCCGAACACAGTATGCTGCCAAAGGACGCTGGTCATGTGACGGTTTTCATTGAGTGACTCACCAGAATTGTTCGTCAATCGTAAAAATCTGCCAAAACAAAGTGTTAGCCTCTCATTTCAGCACTTCTCTGTTTCCGTTCATCTTCTCCTTCTCCCTTTTCTGTTTCTGTTTAGTCCCCCGTTTCCACCTTCTTCCTTCCTTATTCGAAAACGTTCTCACAAAAATCAACACAACACGAAGTCAAAAACTCAAAGTCAAAAGCAGAAACCTGACGTTGCACTGACAATTACGCAAGTAACATATCCAATTCTATGTGACTACTATTACTAAGATAGGAAAAGCCAAGAAGAAACAGATTTGGGGAATATTCTGGGGCGTTCATTCCGGATTAATATAAAAAAAGATACCCTACCACATTCAGAATTAATACTTCCTATTCCAATGTCGCATTTCACTCACTACTCCATGCAGCGACCTCTAGCGGAATTGAGTGTCGTTACTCTTTTGGTTAAGATTTTTTTCAACTTAACCAGCTGCCTTTGTGATCGGCTTAATACAAAAATTGAGTTTTTATTCATTTTTCTCAGTTGAACGTCTCAAGATTCAGGTTGAAAGTTGCCTTCCAGAGGCATGAAAAGAAGACAAAATAGGCAGATTTATTTTTTCCCGGTTTAAGTTTGAAAAATCCTGACGGCAAAGAGGAAGAGAGGTTAACACAAGAGATTGTTCCAAACTACCTGTTTATTTTAGACGTCATATCACGGGACGAGATTCATTAAACGAATGCGTTAAAACCTTAATTCGCTCTAATTGTTTTATATATATATATATATATATATATATATATATATATATATATATATATATATAGATATAGATATAGATATAGATATATATATATTCATTTATTTATTGTGTCATCCACAGACAGTGGTTTCGTTGTATTACAACCCTTCAGTGTGACTATAGACTATCCAACATCCAGTACCATGAGGTAGGATTGAAACCTTCGCTTCAGACCCAGATAGTGAAACACCAGATTTAGGCGATAAGGAAAACAGAAACAATAATCGTAGTTGTAATTCAAGACCAACTACATTTGAAACTGATGTCCATACGATAGGCAATACACACAGCTTTCCTTATCACTGCCCACTGACTTTGCCACTACACCATTACTCTTTCACATTGTTAGGCATTTTTTACACTAGATATTTCTGGCCGTGTGAAAAAAAGTCTAGAATTTCGTACCGAATATTTGCAAAAATTGAACTAAAATTTATTCCGGCATTTATATCTATAATTATATTTATACACTGAATATCAGAAAAGGGGATAGTCAGTGGTCAGGAGACAAGTGCTTCTGACAGAATAGTGCTATTCTATGTATAATGCTAATGCATTGCTAATGATTTTACTATAAAAATGCATTCAAAGTCAGAAATGGCCAGGAATTAATGCAAGCGTTACTGACAGAATAGGGCATTAATATGACTTGATACGATACTGCAGTAGATTAGATTAGTCCACGAGTCCTTTGATCTGGTCTTTTGACTATGCCTATGCCTATTACTTTCAAAATACTTTATGTACACGAATGATGTTGGTAACGCACTGGCGAGACTGAAAATTTCTACCAGTCTAATGCTGGCCAAGTCTGCTTTTGAGAGTTTGGAATGTTCTGGCATCAACCACTGAAGCCAGGAGACTTCCAAGGGTTTACCACACGACATGCAAAGATATGCTGTCTAAGGCTTATATTGAATATGATTTTTTTTTTCAGTTTGAATATATGACGTATAGTGGTGCTGTAGGTTTCCATGACAAGGGGACTGTCAACGTTCTGTAATCCGTGGGTGTATTTCTATGCCTCTATTACATTTTGTCCCTGTCGTTCCTGTACTGCATGCTTGGTATTTTTATCTTTGCAAGTCTCTCTTCGTAGTAGTCACACTTTCCCGGCACTGTGTAATGTAAACGCGTGGTTAATGAAGGGGCTCTTCAGTAGTCAGGAAATGATGGAAGTGTTAATGACAGAAAAGGGCTATTAAACGCATTACACAAACGCACAGTGATTTTCCCATATAAATACATTTAAAGAAAGCATTACTGATAGAATATGATTATCATATGTACAATATATAGACATCATATAAAACATCACTTACGAAAGATTAATTTCAAGTAAACGTGACACCGAGTACAATGGCCTTTACGTGATCACTTTTCTGTTGCACTTTGTGGCGATGGTAGTGGATGTGATTATAATTAATCTTTCGTCTTTTAAATTACAATAATGGTAGTGAGATTTTATTGCGCTTAATGCAAGCGGCTATTGCTGGGGATCAAGTGATGGCATGTCTCAAAATCGAAGCACTCTCTACAGGATTCTCGCCCACATTTAAACAGTGTATGCATTGTTCCAATCTGTTTGTGGTCGATTTTTATTTTAACTGTCATCACTTTTTCATTTTCTCGTGCTTCCGTGGAAAAAAATGTTGTGTCGATTAAGCAGTGATCACAATAAACAACCGCTGTTTTTACTCGTATTTACTAATCTTAGCTTAATTTGGTACGGGGACATAAGAGTTTGGTACCCTGAAATGATATGACCAGTTATATTAACGTGTGATCTCGCTGAACTAATTTGTTGGACATGACTATATTCCAGGCGTCTTCTTCTACGAAGCGTGGCTTAGAGCGGTGCAATGTCAAATTTTATGGGGTGCAAAAACAATAAATTGTAAGAAAATTGTTTTACGCCGATCTTCCAATTGAAGCAGCTTTGTTACCTCAGACATAACACGGGCCACTTTTTGAGCTACTATTATTAACAAGTGACAACATTCCATTGAATCATTCTCTGTATTCTCGTCCACTACAACTGCGTTGAAGTCGGGATCGTTTCAATTATTACGTTCTTCTTTGCAAGAGGCTTTGAGACCGTTTCCAGTACTCCAATGATTATGGGTACCACTTTCGTTTATCTTATTTTTTTTGGTGGGGACTTACAGGGAGCCCCCAATTCCGTGTGAAATTCTGGGAAGCAATGATATGATGGTGGCTCTGTAACTCAGTAGTCTGATACGTGCTTATTAGCTGAATTTTGATCAGAAATGTTCACTGGATAATGCATCTGATTGATATTAACCACTAAATTAAGTGCATTGACAAGGAAGAAAATTACGTTGAAAGATAGATATTCGTTGTGTAAAATAAATGCTTTTTTGTTTTTTCATCATAAGACTGTAGACTTATTAGTGAATCAATATAATCTCCTGAAAATCTTGTTTGGTGCTACGTGACCATTATCTCATAATTAGTGTGATTAAATAGTAACCTTTTTGTTGGTCAGATGTTCTTCCATCGAGAGGGAGTTCCACACCCAAACAACTTCGAAGATTTTTATCGCAATTTACAATTCAATTGCCAAATGACCATCGGGGAATACAAATTTAGCGGGGAAAAAACAAACTCTTTTCTATGTTCCTTAAAGCATTTGCAATTCGCACATTTTAGTTTTATTAGAGACCATAAGCGTCAGCTGCTACTTTCCCGGGGGAAAGGGGATGCAAAAGCATATATTTTGGGGGCGTACATTTCTAGGGGGCCATGGAGAAGATGCTGCACTCGCCGCCATTTGTAGTAGAAGCAAGTACTGAGGAACTACAATAGACTGTAACAAAACAAAGAAATATCAGTTACATCCTATGATCTAGATGTCAGATGGTGAACTTGACCGTCGACAGGGACGCATGAACTGATCCCTGGGTGACACGATAGGACGAGCATAAGTGAATAATAAATCAGTTTTATCATATGGGAACATTAACGTGGGGTTACATAAAGTAATTTTACGGCGCCATTATCCTGTATTCAGTACTAGTAAGCGTTGCCGGGAGAAAAATAACTTCAAAGATAACAACATAGGGAAACAAATTATATTTTATGAAGTTTTCATAAAATTGAATGTTCGTTTTATTCGATTATTTGCTCATACTCATATGTCAAGTTTAGCGTAGTAGTTATATTGTAAAAATACTTTTTCCCAAAAGTAACAAATTACCATTGTTCATATGGATTGAATTCATTAAAATTGCTTGCAAAAATTATTTTAATTTTTAGAAAAATATTCGAGTAAAACGTATATCTACTCATGGGTATGCATGGGAGAGTGATTGGGCCAATCAGGAGTGAGCAACGCTCGATATGCGATAAAAATATACGAAACTACTGGAATATCATCCACTCGATTGAACCAGATTTTGGCTCAGTGGTCTGTGATGAGCAAGAAGAAATATATCAAAGGACATATTTCTTTACTGTGTAGTCAAATTACCAGGAAAAGTAGAGCAAAAATATTTTGATGTATTTGCAAAAGGAATACATTGGTAAATCATCTGAAAATATTGGAATGATATTTTTAAAAGTGAATATTGAGAAAAATTATCAAATGAAAATAATTTAAATCTCATTGGGTACTATATATATATATATATATATATATATATATATATATATATATATATATATATATATATATATATATATATATATATGCCAAAAGTCTTCGAAAGACAAATGTCGGAAGTTCTTTAAAATTTTTACCAATTTTTTGTGGAATTTTTTCGGGAAAGAATGGTCTACCTTACATTTATCTTGACAAAGATTAGAAATGACCCCTGATGACCTTGAATGACCTCTGAAGCCAACCTTACATAGCTTATTACCTTTGCTGTGAATAGATGTGACCCCATAGCGAACATCAGCTTCCTAGGTGCAAATTGTATCTTATAATTGCTCCGATTGGTTAGAAATTGAATGACCTTAAAAATCAACCTCACATGACCATGTCCAGAAAGTTGAACAGACAGACGAATTATAAGGAGGTGGGGCCTCGTAAACAACCACCCACCCACGTAGACACCCATGTTAGAGACCAGCCTAAATTGAGTACACCTACAATCGAGTCCATTGGAGTTACGTGATATACTTCGTGCTAAAAAAGAAATCTTAGAATGTCTTTATATCTTTTTGCAATTTCGCCGTAATTCAAATAGCGAATTTGATCATTGTTTTTCATTTTTTTTATCCTCAACAAAAATACCATCTCGTTTAAGTGATTATTCATTAAAAACTATATAAGCAGCCTGTGCGTACTGTGGTATATGAAGGCATCGTCAACGTCGTGAGGAACTACAATGGACTGTAACAAGCAAAGAAATATTAGTTACATCCTACTCTCAAAAGACCCTGTTATCATCTTTCTCTACTAATTAAGTATTCCGATTGTAATTCCCATGTCGGGAAATTATTTCTCGGTCGGCAAAAAGTGTTATTAGATTTTATTTTTTTCTAAAACCTTTAAGAATTTGTAGATTTGTTTATTTTTCTGATGTTCAGAATTTCCTCCCATCGAAAGTTTCAATACCACTCGATTCAAAGCATCGATTGCCAAAATTCTCAAGTCTTTTTGTCGTCAATAAGCAACACGTTTGTTTTGATTATTCTCTTTGCTTTTATTTTGTTGAGAAACAATGAGTCTCTTCTGCCGATCAATGCTGCTCACTTGACGATCACAGAATAAATATAAAAGCGGCACGAGAATTGCAACAAAAAGCAATAAATGAATAAATAAATAAATAAATTAGAAAGCACTCAGAGAGTGCATACCTCTGCCAACGCCATTGTCAGGGGGGGGCAACTGTGCATAGATCTGCCCCCCCCCCCCAAAAAAAATTTCTGTTGAAATTAAGCGAGAACTAAGATAGAATACTAGTCAAAATTCATGAAGAGTGACAATGCTCCAACTTGAAAATTCGATGATTAATACTTTTAATACTAAAGTGTAAATAAACAAAACAATAGGTCTGGTTAGTCAACCCATAGAAACTGTCATACAACCAATATCTTTTGGCAGCATACGGTGTTGGAGATGATCAATCAAAAAATTTTGGAGAAAGGGGAGATCGGTGAGAAAGTTATTTATTTCGCTTCTTTAAACAGTGATCACTGAAAAAGTCTTAATATAAGAAAAAAAGGGGGACTGACATATACTACTGAATCAATTTAACACAAACCTATACAGGAAAGCTTTCTAAACCCACTAAAAACCTGCTTGGGGTTGAAAAAAAAAATCTATTTTTTTAAACATAATAAGGAGTGAATGTTGAAATTTTCAGCCTTCTAGCTCCATCGGTGCAGCCGGTACACATGATACATATAGAGCCAGCCAGCCAGAGAAGAAAGGAATATCGTTATTTAGCTAGTTTGAACGACGGATGCTGGTTGACAAGGCGCTGCCACAGTAAGACAGACTTCCAAAGATAGGGGATGCAAATCCAATTCTCGTCGAAAGCTTATTTTTTCCCAATCAATGCCGCTTACCTAGCGATCGTATAATAATATTTGAGATAAAAAGCAACGTAATGGAAATACATAAGTCAAAAATTAAATTAAGTCTTACTTAGCCATGATATTCATAAAATATCTAAAAAAAAAAAAAAAAACACTTTCAAAAGTCTTGTTTGATAAATTAATCAGGAAGCAAAGGAGGAAAAAAAAACATGAATAAAAAATCAATGAGACGTCCACTTTATGGTTTAAAAGCTATTATTGCCAGATCACGTGACCCTAAGTAAAAGATTTTAGTTACGCATCTTATCAAGGAACACCTTTCTATCGCATTTCAAGTAAATCTGACCCAAAACAGCCGAGAGAATCTATTCAAAAACATCATGTTTAAATGCCATTATTGCCAGATCATGAAACAAGTAAATCTGACTTAAAACTTCGAAACATGGAGGCAGACTGACTGAAGGAAAAAAACCCTTTGTAGAGAGGTGAGGACACATCTGAAAACTCTTCCAACTGAAAGAAGAGTAGAATATTCTGCATTAACACGGAAGAATAAATAAAATCATGCTTGAATGCAATATTAGATTACGAAATAAGTGATATTTCGACATCTATTCACATCATCGTCAATCCAATAATGACCTGGGAGTTCCGTGAATAAACATCGAAATATTAAAGATGCTATAAACATTGATGGCAAATGTGGCCATATCAATTAAATTAATCTCACTTGATTAGATATTGATTATCCAAAGGTACGCTTAAGATACCCTTATTCATTGTGTTTTTGCATATATACACAAACTTAAGCAAGTGATCACATTCATTGAAGATGTCGTGAGAAACGAGCTCGCGAGCAATGGCTTTACAGTATGAATAGAGAACAAGCCTTCTTTTTGCAGGAAATGGTGACTAACGAGAGAAATAATGGTATATATATATATATATATATATATATATATATATATATATATATATATATATATATATATATATATATATCGACACTCACTCCATTCACAATAACGTGCGCCACACATTTCTTTCCTTTCGCCGCCATTTTCTATCATTCTCTTCTCTTACGAATTATTCACCCTCAGAAGGCACCAGCATACAGAACAAGTTCAATAGCTCAAATAACATTGAGAATGATAATCATAATTCGCAAAGTTATAGAAATCACGATGTGGAATATTGTTAAAATAATCAACCTTTCACCATCAGAGGCATCACTTTTTGCAGATGCTTACCGTAGAGCAATGGTTCGTGCGCTAGTCTTGCTTGACCATTTCTAGCTTTCGGCTAAACTAAGCTTAGTAAATATTTTATAATCAATCACTTCCTTGAAAAAAAAGCTTTGCATCGTAGCGTATTTTCCACAGTCACCAGTGGTCGGTGTTCAAACCTAATTGAAGGCCAGGGTTTCAGACACCGATATTTCATAACATTCACATCTTCTCAAAAAAACTGGCTCAACACAAACCTTTCCCATCTGCTTTTCGTTGTTGAAAAATCTTATTGGGTAACAAATACATTGTTTTCACTATCTTCTGTTATCGTTTAGACAACTTCATAATTCCATCCTCACGGAACATTTTTATTTTTCACAACAAAGAAATCCTTTTTGTGATTAATCAATCATCTACGAAACTGATTGTCCTTGAATTAAGACGATTCTCTGAAGGCCAGGATGAATGTTATTCGAAGTATGTAATATCTGATGAATACGGAGAATAAATGAAAACTTTCCAATCAAGCTGTAAGAATTTTTGTCTTGTGAACATAAAATCATGCAGTCTAGCTCCAGTCTCTTAACCAATTATGGACACATGCTTTTCATCCGTTGTTACCTTCAATTGGCCTAATTGGGAGCAGTACTTGATCGAATCAATCGCTTGCTCCCCTAAAGAGAACTAATAGTTGAGAACACCTTTTCGATTTCTGCATATACATACCATGACCTTCTTCGGATTAAGACTGGACTTTAGCTCAGGTAGTATAGGTTTATTTTGCTTATCACAGGATCTCGTGCGTTCCAGGTTGTTGTATACTATCCACCTTTCATCACCCATTTCAATTTGTTTAAAAAAACGAAACATTTTTCGTTACTCATACAAAACCCACAATATCCCAGCTCCCTCCTTAGTATTCCGTCTGGTTTCAATAATGCTGTTGTCTGAATAGTTTCAATTCATCCTTTGATTTCTATTTCTTGGTTTGTTTGTTTTTTCTTTGCAAGGAACTTCGGGATTTTTCCAAACATTATTCGCAATAATGTATATTATGACCATCGGTGTTCGCTGATGAAGGTGGGGGCGAAGCATTTGCCCACCCCTCTTCAGGATCAGACATTCTCACCAAGATCAAGGGGATTAAAACTTGAACCTGGTCGTAATGAAAGGATTATGATGAAGTACTATTGTTTTATTTAAGCTCACCTTGATGTTCAACGATAGAATGACTCTATTATCAATGTACCCCCCTTTGGAGATAAATCCTTTTGACTGTGCCCTCCCTGGAAAAGGGGCAGGGGGCACCTATGATCATGACTCGACGAATGAAAAACAAATCGTTTTGGTGGAAGGCTTTTAGAAGGATTGGAATTATTAATTACCGCTACCCACAACTGACAAGTTCAAATACTGATGCTGGGTTTAGATTACTCATGTGTTTTGACGATTGTATGTATAGATGTGTCTATCAATCAAGACTTTGTCCGGCCCGTACTATTCAGAGTAAAAATACCTCTCAATGAGTGGGGAAATTTTTTTGTTTGTTTTTGAAAATTCCCATCCCAAAAAAAAATTGGGCGGGGATCAATATTCAGTATAATGCTGTGCTAAATTGGTCACTAATTTGTGGCTGCTTTTTTTTTTTTTTTTTTTGAAAAATCAGACTTTCTTAGTATTCACCACCCAACAGAAGGCGAAAGAAGTGACCTATTGATTGATCTTCTCTTTTTCTAACTTTTTAATTGATCACCCCCAAGGAAGCATATATGGGTGGTGGTGTATCATAATTTCTCTTGGAATGCTTGGTTTGAAACGAGATACAACAGTCTCTGTTCCCGTTGTGTTGTTAAGTTAAATATGATTAATATTTTATGCGTTGAGAACCATGAGATGTCTGAACAATGGCTTTTCTTGGCTCATGAATCTGATCCATGTAGATGTCTTTCAATTTTAAATGACAATTTTAAACGCATTTCAAAAACAAATTTCGAGTAAATTATTAACAATATTCTCTTGCAGAATTCAATCCTAAGGGGCAAACGTTAATCGCTCTGTAATAGCGATCATCGGTGTAGAGGGATTTGTAGATTTTAGGAAAATGAATGAAGAGAGAGCAGGCAAGTCAGGCAGACGAAGGTACACGTATAAGAATGGCACTAGAACCTAGCAAATAAAATTAAAAAAAGGTAGGAAAAAAGCTATTTGAAAAATGGTTGCCTGTCGGGCGAGGGTAATATAAAGATATAGGTCTGCGAAAAAGTGAATAGCACATATAGAAAAGAATAGGCGCTTGCACAAAGGAATTTTTTTTTTTTTTTGATGGAAAGAGGTAAGGACAAGGGACTTACGGGGCTTGGGCGGCAAGAGGCAAAAGAAGGAGGAAAAAAAGATGGAAAAACTAAAATAAAATAGACGCCACAATCAGCAAATCATTTTGATGATCACCGCTCCTGGTTTCTCTCTTCCCCCCCCTCATTCCCTCCCCTCACCCAAAGCCGGTGTCCCTACTTCCACCTAACCGCCCCATCACCTCAAATCCAATCCAGTTCTTGCTCTCTATTCAAATGCATTGCTGATCTCCATCGTCGTTTCTCTCACCCAATTTCTCAACCTCGTTTTCGATGGAGTCTGTCCCCACATCCGGTGATGACACAATAGTGAAGAGGTGCATTTACACACAATGATTTGAAGAGAGGAGGCTGGGTGAGATGTGGTCCTAGACGAAGAAGGTCGCAGTTGTAGCAGGAGAGAATGGAAGGAATGGGGGAGCTCTATTGATAAGATTGGAGTGTGTGAAGAGGTCAAAGAAAAGGTCGATATATATATATATATATATATATATAGTTTGTATTTTATCTTTTTTCATTATCTTGCTCTCTGGAATTGAAGTTTGTTTTTTTTTTCTCCGCGTTTTCTGTTTCTTTCTCATTTCCATTTTGAAGCAATTTTTTCCTACTTTATTTTTTCTCCTTATGTTAGAAACCATTAACCAAAACTGTCTACATACGTTTCTTCAGTGTTCAAGTTGGCTAGCTTGGTCGGCTATCACGCGTACAGGCTGCATCTATGGATGCTGAGGGCTGAAAATCAAAAGCATTTACACCTTATTTAGTCCTGAAAATGGTTCCTTTGGGGGGGGGGGATCACCCCAACAGATTCTTAGCAGAGGGGAGGGGTCAGTTAGAAGTGTAATTTTATGCCAAATTGGTTTCAAGAAAATGTTGCTGTAATCACTGCCCAGGGCGAAAGAAGTGACTTGTTCATTGACCCCCCCCTTTTTCCATTTTTTTCAATTAATCACCCCCTAAGATGACATGCAGCCAAAAGGTGTTGGTCATGTGACGGTTTCTATCGAGTGACCAACCAGACCTGTTTTCCATTTTTCTCTTTTGTTTTGTTACGATTGCCACTACTTTTCTTTTTCGATGTACCTACCTCGTAAGCAGACGGCACAAGCATCTTTCGAGAGGGCGTCAAAGTAAGGGAGAGAATGGTTCAGTAGAGGAAAGATTAAATAAAAGAAATATAAATCCAGGAGAAAAAAAAAGACACAAAGGAAAGAATGAAACAATTGAGGAGAAGGTAACGGTGATAAGAAATAACAGAAGAAATAGAAAGGTAAGTTACGAGGTAAAACGAATAGAAATAATCACGAGAGAAAGGATTTAAACAGTGGACGGGAAAATGATGAGAAAGGAATTAAGAGAAGTTTTACGAACCTGGCTGCTGTAACTTTTGTACTGTGTATATATGGGTACATCCTCACACATCAAAGATTGCAATCTAAGTGGCCATGACTTCTGAAGTCATTCAAGGTGACTAAAAGTAATTTTAAAACAATTTTCATAGTTTTTGTCAACAGTTAAACACCCATATAGACACTGGGCATGGATGTTCACCCCTCCATATCGAAAGTGATATCAAATGCAGAGTTGATTTTTTGAGGTCATATAGGGTCACCAGAGGACATTTCTTGTCATTTCTAGCCAATTTTCTGAGTTATAGGAAAAATTTTACACCAAGGATGCCCTAATTTAGCATATCAGTACATCTTCTCACCGCAAAGATAGCCAAGATCACCAGAGGTAATTTCTAATCATTTGAAAACAATTTTCTAGGTTTGGGGACTTAATTTAGCATCTATGAAACTGGAATTGGGCATAGGGTTGGGATCCTTCTTTCCATGGCTCAGGTCATATGCAATGTGGAGTTGATAACTTAGGCAATTTCACCAAAGATCATGTCTGGTCATTTCAGAGTTGTGGGCCACAATTTTGCATAAAGATTGCTGAAATTTAGCATATGGGTACATCTTCTCATACCGAGGAAAACAGGCTAAGCGAGGTTTACCTTGGAGGTTATTCAAGATCACCAGAGGTCAATTTTTGTCATTTCTTTTCAATCTTCCAAGTTTTGGGCTCTAACTTTACACATATGTAACTGTAAATTTGGTATAAGGGTAAATCTTCTCTTGGCAAACATCAAAGACAATGCAATATTGACCTCAGAATTCATTTGAGATCACACGAGATCATTTTTGGTCAATTCTACCCAACCTACCCAAGTTGAGAGCCACAATTTAGCACCTATAACACTGAAATTTGGCATCGAGGTAGATCATTTCACAGCCAAAGTATTTAGAAATATTATTTTGACATAGGGGCCCTTCGAGGTCACTGTATGTCATTCCTGGTCGTTTCGAGTGATTGCACCAAAGATGTAGAAATTTTACATATAAGGTACACGGTGAAACTTGGCCTGGGTTCATTTCTGGGAAATTGTAACAAGACATGAGGATGACCTCGAGTTTGTTGACTTTTACCTGAGTTCTCGATGTTTTTCCCATGAACAGTTCTAGGGTTGGGATCCTGGTATCCAATGGGAGAAATACTTCGTAGTCTATCCAGGAGTCCAGTCAAACTAAGCAACGAAATCTTTTGTTCTTTGTCTTTTTTGTGTGTGTACCAGAATATTTCTTCCGTTACATCTACTTTTGCATGTGCACATACGGAAATTATCGGGGTTTTTTGTTTTTTTTTCATTTGTTGTGTTCTGTAGGAAGAAATATATCAGAGAATATGTATTTTAAGCTATTGTGGTCTCGAGCAGTGCCGGGTATCCCTGCTGGTATAACGGATAACAAAAATTTAAAAGATATATTCTCTCAAGCATAGATGCATTTATCATAATTAAATCACATATTTCTGAAATACATTTTCGTAGATAAGTAAGATTTGTCAATTTAGCTCAGTCAGTCAGAGAGCCACTTACCTATCAGTTGGTCGTGATTCCAAATCACAGTAAGGGAATATTGATTTTACGTATCAGTTTTAAAAATGCTTTTGAAAAATACCTAGTTGGCCATTCTTTTTTCCTATCTTCTTGATAAGATATATTAAACTTTTTTTGTAATGAAAGAAGCAATAATTTCAATAAAATAGGTTTCCTAATATGACATATTTTATGCCGAACGATATCTAGTGTTTGCTTGCATTATATTTTGTCTTAAGACTTTATGTCAAGTCATCACCCTTTAAAAAAGCTCAAGTTGAGTTAAGAGATAAAAATCTGAAAATTAGAACAATTGAATTATTATAAGTAAATTACCTTCTAATTTATATTTATGATTCTTTGTGGCAATTCATACATAAATAACCTTGTCATTCTTTACGGGTAAATGCAAGTGTAGAACAATTAATATGCAACAATGAAAGACTCGTTCCTCTGGAAGACGACGATGACAACAGAAACACAATCATATAAATGGAATTTTCAGTAGATACAAAAGTTTATCAGAATAACTAACAGCATTGAACAGGAGCAAAGATTTTTCACCATGCCGCAAATTCATCTTGGCACCCGCAGAAATCACTTCCCTGTTGTACAAATACCCACCTTTTGTTCTGTGTTCTAGAAGACTCATCTCTCGGGCAGCGTGTCTCCATAGCAATAAAAAAAAAAGAGGAGGCATTCCCTGATGCCAGCAGCAAAAGGCGATGGAATCGGACAATTTGGTGCATCATTCAAAAGTGTGTGGGTCCCCTCATTAAAAACAACCTTATGTCACATATTGCCTCCCGTAGGGAGACAGATAAATACATTTTTCCCTATTGGATTTAAAGAAAAGTATTCTTTCATATCTCAAACTTGATCGACGTATCCCAGGCATCCCAAACCGATAGCAAATAGCGGATCTTATATCCAATTTGAAGGGATTTTGAAATGAAAACAAGTAGGTGAGACAGGGGACGGTTGCAACACTTTTTGCCTTTCAGTTACTCGGTTACTAGACCAACCAAACTTTAGTATGTTAAACTTATATCAGCCTAATAATGATCCATACCTTTTGATGATAACATTCACAATATTTATTTAAATGGAAAAAGTTAGGAGTTGCAACTGATCCCAATCCCTGGAGACATTTGCAGCACCAATCAGGGACGGTTGCAACATGTTAGAATACATCAAATTTCACTGATTAACTTTTGCTTTATGTCCTGATGAACACAGAATTCTGAAAATAAGCATTGTTTTATAATGATATTATAGCACTATTTATTTATCAACAATTATTGAGTTTTGTTTGTTTATGCATAGAACATCGGCTTACGTTGTCCATATGAAGATACAACAGATGTCATTAAATCTCTCCATGTTTCAGTTTTAGACAGGAAGAGTGAAAAAAATTGAAAAGCAACAAACTTGTATCAAACATTTATTTATTGCACAAAACTGTAACATTTTTAAAAACAGGCCAATACGCCTACTCGACTGCATGTACAAACTTCCAGCAAATTTATTATCGCGAACTGAATCACCAAAACGCAGGATGAAAACCAGCCACGAAAACAGGCTGCATTCAGAAAAAAGTTTCTCAATCATCAACCATCTCCAGTCAGTAAACCAACGAGAAGAGAAAGAAGAAGTTAATAAAATGCCACTTGCTGTTGCAGTTGTCGACTTCGAGTCAGTGAAAATCTTGAAACTCGATTAGCTATAACAGAACACCATCAATACTATCCATACAAGGCGTAGACCCTGTGTATGTCAGATTCTTGCAACATGTCTCAGCAGTTCATTTATTAGGCTACATAAAGACTGAGTTCTTTCAGCTCGAAAAGGGAGTAAGACAAGTTGATATCAGCTCACTCAAACTCTTTACAGCTTGCCTTGGGATAATTTTCCGAAACCTACACTGGGGAAATAACGGAATCAGAAAAGATATCACAGAATCCATTTGAAAACTCTAATAGCAATAGGACAGCCAAGTATGTCAGACAACCGATGGACATAGGGACTCACAACGTGTATCCTCAGAGATCATATGCGAAACTGAGACTGGCAAAATATAAGATGGTGTGGCGAACTAGACAAGTTCAGGAAGTATTAGTTCAGCGACACACATAATCGAAAAGACTGGTGAATCTTGGGAAAAGTCTATACACAATAATGCTAATGAGGATGATCATGCTGATGAGTGAACATGGACTATGACATTGGGTTTCTTTGAAGGACGTGTAAAACTTTTTAAAAAAACTTGGATAACTCGAATTGACACAGCTAATGAACTTTTCTAGACCTTTTTGAAAACCGATTTTTAGCAACTTCTGGCAACTGCCCCTGACCCGATTAACATGGCAGAACACTATGTGCTAACTAGACACACTGACTTTGACATATGCTAACCATGTCACTTGAAAGTCAACAAAACAATGATTCAAACTAAGTAAGTTTTGGTTAATTCAGGCAAACGGTCAGGACAGGATGACAAAAATACGGCTCATGAAAAAAATTACTTTCATATTTCTAGAACACTTTTTTTTTCAATGAATGCAACAGCAGATGTTGACTCTGTCTTGTGTCCTGCTGGTGGGGTGGGGTTTTGCTGAGCATGTGCAATATGCGTCATCACTCTAGCATGTTTCTGATTGGAGGAATTAGACTTGTTGCAACCATCCCAAGTCTCTCCTATGATAGCATTATGAAAATAGTATAATGAATATATTACGATTATCATCATGTTTCAAGTAAAACTAGACCGTCCGTTCGCTTTAGTCTCGTGACATCAAAAATTAGTGCACTTCATATAAAACTAATTGTTCACTTCGGAAATCCTTATATCTGGATTTCAATCTACGGCGACAATCTAACAATTGTTCTGTCCGCTCGTGTGTTCGAATTACACTCAATCTAGCTTGAAGGAAAGCTTGTGTGACCCTCCCTCCACACACACATATACACACACATTTGCAGACGTTGTCCAGTCGGCCTTTGACAATTTACTGAGGCTTTCCTAGGCAGAGGTTCTGCGAGACGTTGATATGCATGACTTGTATTTTTGTTAATATACTTCCATTTTATATTTCTACATCAAATGTCTTTTGGTTCAGGGCGGGGTTGGAAAATTGAGGATAATTGGAATGTTCATGAAAATGAACACTTATGTAGAAAACTATAAAATCATTTTTATAATGAAGCTAGGGTGTGTATATATAACTGAAATAGCTACTGATATTTGATGTTTGCTACCGATATGCAATATAACCGTGTTCTGACTTTTCACCGAAGAACGTTTCGTTTACGCCAACTGACGTTTCGTTTACGCGAATGGACGTTTCGTCGAAAACTTTTTGTCGAATGTTTTTTTTTATCCATTAACCGATATGCGTCATGTTGAACTAATATTTAGTAGTTACTCATGAATTTGTGTACCTATTTTTTCAGCATATCTATATTTCATATTGCAAAAAAAAATTATAATCATGAGTTAATTCAAAGTAAATATCATATTATTTTTTGAGAGGGGGTTCTTTTGAATCTGTATATTTATTGCCTGATAATAATTATAATAAATATTGCAAAAATAAATAAATAAATTCAATCGTGCATTGATTTGTTAGAATTCTGAAAGAAAGATATTTTGTTAAGATTTGAAATTAACCGGATAACCGGTTCGTGGATATTTGGCAAATACAAATAGAAATCAAAACGGGGGAAAAGTGTTCAGTTGACGACGTAGTTTGAAAACCAGCAACCATGATTGATTTCCCCTTAATAGGTCAGATGCAAGAATATCTATTAATCTGTCTAAGAGATCTTAAAGACTACGCGACCCACTCACCCCTGGCGCCAGCAACAAATCTATCAGATGAGCCTGAAATATTAACACTTTCAAAAACCTTCGCACTTTTCTAAGAAAAAAAATGATCGGCTTTGATGAGCGGAAGAGATAAAAGGGGGGAGAGAGAAGAAAACGAGATTGTTGGAATAAGAAATGTGATCAAGAAGTTAAATGTATTCACTGGATGTGAAGAGAAATTCGAAGTATTTAGTGTTGGATACTTTTTGGTTGAACAATACAAAACGTCGGAGATGCAAAGTGTTTTTCAGTCTGGAAGAAATAAGAAAGGAACGAAAGATCAAAGGGATTTTTTCTATGTTTAATCTATATGGATATACTTCTTTGAGAAAAAAATCAGAGAAGAACTTTCAGATGAAACGGTTAAGTGTGTTTCTATCAACATGATTAAAAACAACCCGTGAAAAGAAAAGTAGCTTATCACACCTTAAATACCAACCCCGATGACCAAGTGTAGATGTATCTTCAGTTGGTCATTTTGTGATATATTTGCTTGATGTTATCAACCCGTTATTATTTTCTAGAAGACCCAGTTCCAATATGATCAAAATCAGAGGCTTCCTCTGTGGAGAGAATGAAAGAAAAGAGATTTTTTTCCTAAGAAAGAAACCTCGGAAGAGGAAAGAGGAGAACGAATGAGTGATTGAATGAATCGATTAAATCGATGAAATGAAGACTTTCACAATCGAAATGAAAGAGAAAGACAAGAAGAAAAATTTACAAACGAATAGATGAATAACGTAAATAAGACGGTCTGGTTAGTCACTCAGTAGAAACCGTCACCCGACCAACGTTTTTTGGCTGCATGTTGGGTTGGGGATGGTCAATTAAAAAAATGGTAGAAAGAGTTAGAATAAGTTACTTTTCTAGCCTTTTTTCAAAATGGTATGAATTTTTAAAAAATGGTGCGTGAACGCTGCCGGATAAAAACCAATTTGGCATAAACCTACATTGTAAATTGGACCCTCACTAAAACCTTTTTTGCGGGGGATCAAGAGGAAAAAAATGTTTTTCTAGAGATAAGTCGTAAATCTTTATATTTTCAGCCCGTCAAACTTCAAAATATTCCTCTAATTTGTTATACATAAATATCTCAAAGTAATATCCATCAAATTTGTTCATAAATTTACTTCAAAACAAACTAATTAATTTAAACTAACAAACTGGAGTAATTTTTTTGAAGTTCAACACTTTTTTTACGGTGTACACAGATAGTCAGCCAGACCTATTTGAAAACTAAATAAACCTTCGTTGACAGTTTTAGTTTCCGGTTTTAAAGAATAAAAAAAGATAAAAAGTCAATCGTTTAAAAACCGGTTGTAGAAAAGGGGAGGTTGAAGGAATGAATAACCAAATGTGGGAGTGAGGAAGAGATTATAGGAGAGGAAAAAAACGATAAACATTGGTTGGGAGATCTGCACCAAAATCAGATTGAAAGGGGAAAGTAAGATGCAATATCGAAGATAAAAGAACAATCCTGAATGAGAGGAGACCAAGTAGAAAGAAGAAGAAACGGGAAATTGGAGAGGAGGAAAGACTGATGTCTCTGTAGTCAATGTTGGTTCTTAAGGAATTGACGTAACACATCAAAGGAGCGTATCATGTTGCAAGATGAAATTTCAAGATGAAACAAAATTCTGTCACTTTCGCCGATATCTTTAGACGCTCAAGAAAGCCGTTGGCCTTTACAACGATAGTCCAAATCATGTATACTTACACACTTATCCTTCTGCCGCAACGTCGTGGACTAAAAGGCGCTTCTTTTCCCCTTTTTTTCTGTCTTTTTAATTCCACTGCACCGTTGGTCTCTGCTTGTTCGTCGGGAATAAAATGCATTTCCGGTCAAACGAGAATTTCATTAAAAAAAAAGTGTCCTTGGAAATATTCACGTTTTCCCGCTTTTAAATAGACTACAGCAGTGCCTGTTCCGAAGGAACATACTTGGACGGAGCCGGATTTTATTATGTGTAGACCAGCCTGCCATAATTGTAATGTAGGATAATCATAAAGAGCTAAATTTAAGGGAGATAATTTACAGAAACTAGGTAAAATAGATTTTTATCAGATTTCACAAGAACCACTGATCCAAACAACGTCAAACTCAACACTGCAATGCCTGGTGAGTTATCTAAAATATCTGGTGAGTGTTCGATTCGTACAATAGCCAGTTGTGGAGTAATCACGGAGAATAGGTTTCTCGAGAACCACTGATGCAAACAATGTCAAACTCGACACAGCACTGCCCGATGTTCTGACTAATATATCTGGTGAATGTCAACTTCGTACAGTAACCAGTTATTGAGTAATCGCGGTTGTTACACGCACAAAGAGGTTTCTTCAATTGTACTTGGATGCTTAAAAAACAATTTGGACCGCTATAGCAATACAATGGATCAGTTTCGTTTATATTTGACGAAACCTGTTTAGTTTGCATTGCTGACTGTAAATCTTCGTGTATCATGTCTAATTGTTTTTTTTTTAGTTCAGTTCCACTGAATGTTTCTAATCTTGTTTTCCGAGGCATAATTTGATTGTTACTTCCTTTGTGTTAAATGTCTTCCGTTAAAATTAACACTTGGCTTTATCTTTTCTTGATTGTTGTTGTTGCTCACTATAATTCAATTCATAGCGTTGCAAGATAGGTCTTAGTAGATAGGGACCTCAAAAGCTCTCAACGCTCTGTGATCCACCTATTATAGTCAATGCACTAAATCATGTTACTAACATTCTTGAGGTACAACTGATAAGAATACCTTTCCGATGGTCAGAGTCCAAATGCTTCTTCCAATATACAACCCTAAAAACAAGAATGAAATTATACCAAAAAGTCAATGATATTTGATCAACAACGGGGAAATTCCTTGTTTTAATGAAAACAGGTCGAGCTTCAATATTTTGAACTTTGAGTAGAATATATGATATGATGATAAATCATCGAACCATTTGATTTAATCAGAAAAAAATAACTGATTTGTTACGACAGCTCAAGTTTGAAATAATTCGTTCTAATTATTTTAGTGTTTTATGTAACAGAATCAGCGAATAGCTACACATCACTCGATCGTATTTTCAAGAATTCTAAGCAGAACAGAAATTGACTAAATTAATTTCAATTTCATTTTCTCACATTTTCACTTTTGATAAACGAAAATTAGGAGCAATTTCTGTTTTGTTCTTTGTTTTTTTAGATAATTTCTTTTTCACTTTATTCAATGGTTATTTGTTCAAGACGAACTGACAAATATTCTCATCAAAATACTAGTAACGTTTCATTTCCGATAAACTGAACTCTGGCCAATTGTCTTCCGCTGGAGTCCAGTGCCTTAAAAAGTCAACACAAGTTCTTGACTATCAGGGCAAACAATAGTCTGACATTTTCACGTTGACTTATATCTGTAATTCACAATAAAACCTTGAAGTTATCGGACATTTTGCTTCCCTCAAAGAACGGAATTTTGAAAAACAAGTGTAAACAGATTGCAATACAATGATTTTTCATTGAATCTATAAAATACTGAGTTAGGTAAATGATTTGTATACTTTGTGGCGAGTTCAATCCTCACAGGATGCTCCACATGGTTCTGTGTCAGGCTAAGCTAAGCTTAGTGAACGACCCAGCCTATTTGGTGTGTTATATGGTAATGTATTTCCTAGCAGTACCAATGAACAGTGTTGAAGCTCAGATGAAGAATTATTTTCAAGACAGACGCAACACAGTCTTCTTACCACTTACCTTCCCCCATTGGTCCATGTGCCTCACGAAACTAAACTTGAATATATTAATGAGAAAAAGATTCGGAGAAAATTTGTTATGAACATATCTGGAAATAGACTAAGAGGTGGAGGATTGTCTTCCTTTTCCCACTGCATTTAGATCTCTCTCTTACACACTCTAACACTTAGTTTTCACTGTCTCGTTCGAAATAGTCCCTTGTCTGCTCGAAAGACGAAGCGGCAAAAATCCGTACAATATTCGGTTCGAATTCTCCGAACAAGTACTACATACTCTCACCCCCAACAAAATTATTTCTTCTACTCCTAAACATTACATTTTGCTTTCTCCCAAGCAAAATTCTCGACAATGTCAAAAGATGGAAATGCTTGACAGTCTCTTTGCCCTAAACACCATCTACGACGGACTAAGCTAAATTGGCAAAGAATAGGATTGAAATCAACGAGGCCCAAGTATTTTATTCCGGGACTTTAGTCGCTATGAATAACGTAGCATAGATCGGGCTCTTTCGAGTGGAGCCAACAAAACGGATTCGATCCTGATTGTCTGCTATAAATTTCGTGTCCCTCTTATATTCCAATTGAAGGCTAGAATACAATCTTCCGAGCATTTTGTCCTTCAGCGTCGTCTTTCTTGCACACTTGCTACGGGTTTACGAAATTGAAAGTAACGAAACACTCACAATACGATTTCAAACAACAAAACTTATTGAACAGGACATAGACAGACAGATCTATATTTTTCTTTTCCTTAAGCTATCTTTAGTCCGAAGCTTCCATAAAGAGGGATGCGCTCACCTGCAATGGTTAACCTTTGCTTTGTGGCAGGTGCTCCCAAAAAGTTCCATGCATTCGTTAACCCATTAATTGCAGAAAACCAGCTAACTGTCATCACAGTTCTGTGGCTAACTCAATAAAATTTCTGTTTATTGTGATTGATGGTAACTCAGTTCTATATGTGAGTCAGGGCTTTTATCTTGCAATGTAATTACACCGTACAAAGCAATTCATTATTCTTAGGTAGTGAATAAAGTTTGTCTGTTTTTTTAAATTGCTTATGTGTAAAAAGTATAGAAAATGGATATAATTCCTTTGAAACTTTGCTCTTTTGGCCCAAACAGTGATATTCATGTGTAATTGGTTTTCTTGATTTATGTGATTAAAATTGTGCAAATTTTCCTGTTGTCCAATTGGGAATAAATAGATTGCAAAATATCACTATCCTGGTCGCAAAGTCAAAGTTTGGAGGAAATAATTTACATTTTCTATGATTTTTAGACATTATCAATCTGAAAAAGAAAAGAAAAAAGAAACATTTATTACCCAAGATCAAAAAAACTTTTTTTTAAAGGTTGCATAGTGTTATCTTGCAATAGACAAGGGCTTTTATCTTGCAATAGAAAACTATTACACTTGCCATCTTCTGCAGTTAATGGGTTAAAGAATTACAGTCACAGGAGAATTGTGTGGCAATAAAGAAAATTAAAGGCAATTTTGGTCTTTCATTCAAATCTTTATTTGAAGTTGAAAAATTTTTTTTTCCACAAGATTGATATTAAAAAATATAATGGAAACAAAAAGATACAGAAAACCTAACAAAAAAAGAGAATTTTTTTCCGAGAACGGTATATAAAAAATGACAGAAAGAGAAGCTTAAATTGAAACTATTTTTTTTTTCAAAATAAAATGGACCATGTGAAATGGAGAGAGATTTGTTGGCTCTTTTTTTCAGTTTATATCAGATTTACTAACGGACCTAAAATTATCAAGATTTCATCATCATTATTTCTGGTAAGATTCTCAAACTATTTGATGCTATTAAAAGACAAGTCTGGGAGATCGCTAAAATTCAATTTGCCACCGAAAATCTTCGTATAAGCATTTCAAATATCAATAAACCACGCAGAAAAGAAAGTCGATATTGAACTGACAGTACATCTGACCAAAATGGTCTGCTGCCGTAAATCAGAAAATCGCAGAGTTTCCTGCGCAAAATATTTACTCGTTTTTGATCTGGTGTTTATTTCACACTTTTTTTTCATGATGTCAAAAAGCATCCATCAAAGTTAAAAATAAAAAATAAAACTTTGCAATATGGTGTTACCTTGATAATAGATTTCCCCTCTCATCTGAGATCGTGTAAAGATAGATGAAAAAAAATCTTCAAAGTCTTAATTTGTCTTTTTCTTTTACTTGTCTCCTCTTCCTAGCAACCAAAATTAATTCTTTCTTTAGCAGCCCACAACCAAATCGCATTTCTCAGAGGGATCCTACTATATTACTAGTTTTCTTTCTAATCAAGTTTTCAATTTTACAAATGTATGTTCTTTTTATTAGTAGTTGGACATACCTAACAAGCGTGAGGAGAGCCAGAAAGTTTGTAAATGCCAATGGTCAAAATAGAAAAAAAAAGGAACCTCTATTCAAAGGTCAATTATTTTGAAATAACTTGCTATTTTACAACGGTATATACAATAGTCCAACCTTATCCGTCGGGGATGTGTTTCAAGACCCCCACCGGCTGCCTGGAACTATGGATAATACCGAATATACTATATACTGAGTTATTCCTCTGCTTACATACCTATGATTAAGATCAATTAATAGATTAGGCACAAAAAGAGATTAATAACAATAAGTGATAACAGAATAGACAAATTATAACAGTATATTATAATAAACATTGACTCATTCTTTCCGTAGCTCTAAGTAAACAGCATATGATTTATTTGTCTTTCCTGATTAAGTTGAGAACATCCACCTATTGACTCAAAGGAAACACTCTACGGCTTCTCTTCAGCATATCCGTAGTGCCAACATCACTAACCAGACCCGCAGAAAATGAAACCGCAGTTAAGGAGGGATCATTGTATATTCCCAAAAAAGAATAATGGAGAAATTTTTACCAATGGGGAGATTCGTTTTTTTTTTCTTTTGTCCCCAATGACTCCTGGTACGTTTGAAGGGAGAGGGACGGATTCCATGCTTTTTGATAACTGCGCAAGTGTGGGTGTGAACCACCTTGTTCTCATCCTCGACAGTTTAGTACTGCCACCTGATCGGAATTTTGCCAGGGTGATTCAAACCCTGATTAGAAATCGAAGGGTGATATTCTGCGGTCGACAACTAAAACCCACTGTTTTTCAACTAACCCCCATGATCAGAAATACTTTCTCAAGACTTGAGTCTGCACAGATTTTTGTCTCCTGCCAAGTACTTTGATTATTGTATTCTCAAAAACGTATGTTTAAAAAAACAAAGGAGAGTTTGGACACCAAGAAGTTTGAGATAATCATTGCTGCATAAACAATCATGCAGTGGAACTCAGAAATTACTGGCCTTTTGTCAAGGTTAGCTAAATGGGTAAGAGCGTTTTGCTGCAACTGCTTGGACTGGTAAAATACTTATGGCAGGAGTTTGCCAAATGCTCATTCACACAGTTTATTCTCCGTCAACCATCATGACATGCTAGTGATGAGACATCTTTTTGTCAAGATATCTGGCAAAGGGACAGAGCTCAAGGAGAAGTGAATTTCATGACATTGCTGAAGGCATGAATGCACGCACACACACACACACGTACTTTGATACAATTAAAACTAGATGCGATACACATGTATATAAGCACATACACAGGGGCATCGTAAACAGGTTCTTACACGAGGATCACAGTATACAACTGTGTACTAATATTTGTACATACACGACTACACATACACATATGTGAGTATTTATGCACCTCCCTATTAAGGCAGAACGTGACACAAGGTTAAATTTAATGTGGGTGTTCATACGCACACATGTGGGTAAAAACAGAAATTGCAGTTCCCACGAAGTGTCACAGAGGCGTCAAAGGGACTCACGACTTTCCACTTTTAGTGCATCGGGGGGTGCTGCCCAGGAGCAAACGAACTTTGAGGCTGGACATATACTTTTTTGAGGTCAAAGGATAAATTCTTGGCCAGGTAAGTATACACTCTTGTACATACAAAATTCCAGAGTGTATGAACCCATATACAGGGTCATTATCAATTTATACTAAACACCTTACACACACACACATTTCTTGAAAAAGTACTATTTTTCTCTATGCAACTTTCCGCTAATACATTTTCTCATTTGTCATCGTTGGTTGCAAATAATTCATCGGCGAATTTTAACAAAAAGGAAAACAAAATAACAAACTGTAACTTTGTCTGTAACTGCAGGAGAATGTTAGGATGAGCTATTTAACAAACATTGCTCAAGACTAAAATTGACAAAATAACGGATGGTAGACTAATTAACAAATGTAGGGAAAAATGCTTTTATAATATGTAATTGAAAAGTAATCCGGAAAACTTAGACAAGCAAAGAATTAAGCATTTGATTGGATGTATAGGTGGAATAGAAATGGTTATCTATTTCCTGTATGACTTATTAAACTTCAATTGACCATTTGGCCAGTTTCAAGTCAATTTTGGTCACAGATCTAAAGTACATTGCACCACTAAGAATCAAAAATACTTGCGTTGAGTGTTCATAATGGCAAGACAATAACAAAAGCGGTACTTTTAAGTGAACCTGGTCAGAGGTTGAGAATATCTAATGAGAAATGTTAAGGGTAACCAACAAAGGAAGTTATATTAGTGGCAAACTATTTCCTCTATTTTTGGAACACAGTTCAGACTGAAAAATAAAATGATGATCAAAAAATGATCCTTGGATTCACCACAAGATTGATTTTTGTCAAACTCAAGTCCAAGTCTGGAGTTGACTTGTTTTTCTATCGTAACAAGAACAAGAACAATCTTCATCAAATTTGCGGAAGTCGTCACTGTTTGTCTGTGTCGTCAATGTTAAACCAAACCGATATGTAAAATCAACATTCTCCTAACGTGATTTGAAATCACAAGCAACTGATTCGTAGGCGGCTCTCTTACCGACAGAGCTAAATTGAAAATTCTTACACGTCTATAAAATAAAAAAAAACGTTAGAAATACGCAAGGGCCTATTTTATTCTAATAAATAAATACATTTATGAAATCGACATTTTCCTACAATGATTTAAAATCATGATCAAGTGATTGCTAGGCAGCTCTCTAACCAATTGAGCCAGACAGACAAGTCCTATATAGTTACAAATTTACTTCTTATATATACAATACAAATGCTAAAGTAATGATCTTCAGTTGGAATAGAAGTAGGTCGATTTTGCAGCAGCCAGACTAATCAATACTTACTTTCCTAGAGGAGAATGTTGGATTTAATTATCGTAGCATATAGCATGAAACTGGCAACGGAGAGAAAATGAGAAGTTTTTATTCGATAAAATTTGATAAAAAGATGAAAAAGTTTAACACGATCAATTATCAGATGACACCATATTGCAATAAAACCTTTCCTTTTTCCATTCACCCTTTCAAGTTTTCAAACCTTGTAATAAACAAATATCAAATAACTGCAGAGGCCAAAGAATGGAGAATGAAATTTAAGCTTCATAAATATCATGTACCATGTGCCACTGTCCGTTTCAAACGAGGCCATATCAAAAGGAGAAACCCCAAACAAGCATCAAAAGTTGGTAAATGTCTTAAACTTAATTTCCTGTTAACTTTCAAAATTCGATCTTTTAATGGATCGACAAGCATTTTTTTGTTATGATTAAAATTTTAGTAGTACTAATTAGTGTTACTTCATTTTTACAATATGCAACATTGGACAGAAGGAAAAAAAATTACTGAAAAAACAACAAAAAAAAACAAGGATAGAAATTAACAGATAAAACCATAGATTTTACAGGTGGCTGTTTCTCTTCCATAGCCTGAAAAAACTTTTATTTGTTGTTCTTTTTCAATGTAATAACATTCCAACACTAGTCACAAAAGAGAAAAAAAAACAAACGGAAAATACTTGTCCCCGAGTTGAATTTTATCAGCCAAATAGTCAGGTAAAAAGGGACTTCTCTTTTATGCTTATGATTAGAAAATAATGATCTGAAACAAATGATGCTTACCATTTCCTGTTCTAACTTCTATTTACCTATTTACTTATTTACTTATTCTTTCAAGCATCATTGAGAGGAAAAAAGACAAAAAGTGCGGATTTGGCAGCCGGAAACTCCAATATGAAAAAAAAACCCCCAAAAACAAGCAGCTGGCTATTCTAGTTTTAAAAGTACCAAAGACAACACAGACTCAGAACAAATCAAATTAAGAATAAAGTATTCGGAAAAAATATAAAATAAAGAATTACAAACTTCAAAAGAAATACACGTCGCTCTCTTTACTTCCCTCTTTTTTTTTTTTGTATTGTGATTTTTCTTTTTTTTTTTTTAAATGCTAGTCTAAAGTTGCGAATACACCTTCTTTTAAAAGCTTTTCACAGCATCAACAATCATTTTAAACATTGTCAAACATGAAGGCCCAGAGGCATGAATCTTCTTAATAAAAGCAGGAAAGTTGGTTAACAACAGTTCCAATGCAGATCCTTTTTATAATTAGAGATTGTCCTTACTCGTAGTAGAGTGGGCGGTGGGTAACAGAAAAACTTTGCTGCAAAAAAGACAAGCAGAAAACTCAAACCACTCGGGTGATTTTTTTCTTTTTTTTCTTACTTGAAAAATGTGGTCAAAAGCTTTCAAACTATGTACCATGAGGCCAAGTGAAAAATAAAAACAAAACCTCTTGTTTTCTGAAGATAAATGAGCGGAATTTTTTAACACCTGCCGATAACACTGGGAGCAATAGATTTGTCTAACAATACACCGCGACTGGATCCCATCTTCATAGAAGGCTCCATAAAATGTGATCTTATGCCAGACTAGAAAACTGGAAGAAATATGCAAATTAGTGTTTTTGGTTCTTTCATCCCCCAGAGACTTGATGTTTTGAAAAGTTTTAAATTTACCATTGTGGATATTTCAATCAAGAGAAATAGAGATGATAAGAGGGAAGCTATAAACTCTCAGCCCGCAAAAAAACCATCATTAGCTGAAAATATACAATTTTCATTTCAGTATCTTGTGATGTCACTCTTAATAAATGTAGACATCAAATTGGCGGAGTCAAAAAGCAAAATTCTACATCCGCACTAAAAAGAGAAGGAGGTGGATTAAGGATTCATAAAATTAAGGGTTTTATTCACACATCATACATGTTTATAACCCAACCCAATATAGCGGAGCTTAGACCTTTCCTGAGGGTGGGAAGGTGGGAATAAGATAATTATTCAATTAAGTGGACCCTCAAAAATGGAGCACTCGGCATGAGTCATTGATCTACCACATGGGTTTCATAGATGACGATTTGGAAAATGCTCCATTAATAAGGCCCTGTGCCTTACAAAAATCTTTTATCACGCAATACATCAGTACATGTTATAACCAATTTTGGATACAGTGTGTACGTTTGTAATTTGTGGGAAGATTTTTCAGTAGAAATAATAGTAGACAGGAAACACAATGTTAGTAATGCTTTTTTTCTTTGTATCTGTACATACTAGTGTACAAGTAGTCAAAGTTTACAAGCGTAAATTCATCAAGTTTGCACAGGATTTTGCACGTCTCTGCACGGGAAATTAAACATTGCTAAACATTCACTTCCTCTCAGAGGGAACACATGTACATGCATATAGATAACGGGGATTGACTTGTTCATATTCAGGGGCGTAGCTGGAGATTAGGGAGTAGAGGAGGTCTTGGCTCCATGACGGGGCATTTGCAAGCGTCCCTCCATTGGGGGTTCAGGGGTAGATATTCAAAATCTCCATCCACTCTCCACAGCCATGTCCCTGATCATATGATACCATAGACCTTATTTACACTTAGTATTATAACGTCTACAGCATTTTGCATGTACATGTGCATATTGATTTATAGTATATATAATAATAAAAAGTATCAACTTACAAGAGATTTCATTGATATTTACTAAGATTAGTCTGGCACAAGGACATGTGATACTATGCTTATTTACATTCAGTACTGTATACCTATTTTGCATGTATGTATAAAACTTATATTGTGTGTGCATTATATAGTATGCATTTGTAAGCAATAACATTTATTTATTATCCATTCTTGAACATACAAGCAATACTATAATCTTATTTTTTCTTCGTACCAAGTTTGCATATATCTGATTAATTGCTTATTGTCATTTTGTATGTATTATGCCAATGAATGTATATATAATATATTGCCCCATATTCTATATAAAGGTTGAAGCAGGAAAAAGACCCTGTGGTCTATACGTTTCGTACATGTATAACATTGGGGTAATCCACACATTTTTGTGTATCAAAAGCGTGTTGGTAAAACACGTTTCCCTTCTAGTCACCTTCTCCACCTCTTCTTCCACCAGTTTTTGTTACACATTATCATTTTCATTTTCATTATTAATCAAAGAAAGTTTAAAAACAGAAATTAATACAAAAAAAAGTTCATCATTTCTCTTTTCTTCTTTTGACAAAGTTGGCAAAACAGGCCGTTAAGGAGACAAAACAAAATTATAAAGGGTTATTTTTTTTTCGTTAGTATATGCATGAAGATGGGTTAATATTTATGTATGTATCTGCTTTTTATATCGTTATTAAGTATACGTGTATGTGTAGTTTTATGTGTGTCTATAGATGTATAATATTTTTGCAAGGGGTAGGGAAGCCATTTTGTTTTCTTCATTCTTAGAAATCTTGATTGACTATTTTCCTCTTTTTTGTTGTTTCCAATATTGTATGATATTTTTTCAATACACCTAATTCAATTGATAATTAAAATCAATGAACGGCCTAACAAATAATACTTTTGTCTCATCCTTATCTTTATTTTATTTCTACCGTAAGTCACACAAAATGGCGGGTGGTGGGGAGTTGGTTAATGATTTAGAGCAAGAATTTCTCAAGTCATGATAATAGAAATTGTCTTCTATACTTCCAACTTTGTCGATTGAGACAGTAGCTACTCAAGATACTTACTGACAATCTTGCATCATTTTAATTCCTTACACAATTTGTTTTTAAGGAGTAAGAGAATCTTGCCTTCATTATTTTTTTTTTTTTAAAGATTCTTCAGCCAGGATGTCAAAAAGTTCTTGTCATGAAGCTAACATTATTTTTGTAGACACGTCTTTTGTTAAAAAAAAAAAAGAAAAAAATTGTTGTCATCTTCATTGATGACATTGTCTTTCGATTTTTTTCTTTCTTTCATTTTCTGAACTTTTTCCCTCCAAATGTTGAAAAGACAGCATTGAGGCTGTTCATAATTATTATCAGGAAGAATTCATGTAGGCAGCGGCAGAACTTTTTTTTAAATAAAAAAAAAAAAAGAAAGAAAAAATTTTTTTTTTTCAAATTTAACAGAAAGCCCCAAAAGATGCCCTGATCATTTTGTCATCTGACATCTTGCTGCTTCAAGTGAGGGGGACTTTCAGCTTGACTATTCCACAGATCTTGGAGAGGTGAACCCTCTTCAGCCTTTACTCTTCCACATGACTTTCCACTTGTTCATGAATTGATTGATATTCTCAAAACAAATGTCTGAAAAAGAAAAAAGAAAAATCCTTTAATGCATACATACATAAAGACAAAATAAAGAGCATCTACATTATATGGCTTAAAAACAGGGACATATCAATGAAAAATAGCGATTATGGCCCGCACAGAAAATGTGCCCCTATCCAAACATCTGACACTGTGACATCTTTCTTCTAGATAACCATAATATCAGTTCAAATATAGGTACCACAGTGGCTTAACAATCTGACCATCCTACAGCCTCTCACCCATGATTATCAAAGACAGATCATACAGCTGAAGAAAATTTTCTTTTCACTATCCGAAACTGGTGAGTGTCACCCCAGGCATGTGCTATATCAGCCACACCCTAGATACACTACTGCTTATAAAATAGCTTCACTGAGTTATAAGTTCAACTCTCACTATTACATTTTATGTGGGAAATTGATAGGAATTAACACATAAATTTACAATGAGAAAAATGAAGTCTTATTCAGATTTAGAAGTTGAGTTCATTTGACTAAAATTTGTTTAAATGTATTTCAAAACACCATAGGTTGTATAGAAAGATGAGGGATATTCTTTACTTCCTTGTAAAATTAAGAAAAAGCTCTTTAAAATGTGCCTCATTTGATAATTGAAATAATTAATTAGCTCTTAATTGATCTAATTGGAGTTTGACAAGCTGAGATAGAACTATATTCAAACATGTTCACATTTAATTGAGGGATATCAGCTCTAAGAATTTCTTTCCCGAGGCAAAAAAAAATTCTGCCAAATAAATAACTCATAAAATCTTAGGAACTCTCATTGAATTTGATGCTACTGGCTGCAACATATGAAAACACTGAGATTGCAAATTATACAGATATTCTTAAAATAATTTGAGAAATCTCTGTGTTTGTGTGTGTGTGTATGCATCAAGATAACTTGACAACTGGCCATTGTACAAAGTTGATATTCACTAAATATGTTGGTTGGTGCACTAAACATAGTAGTGTCAAGTTTGAAGTCGTTTGGGTCGGCTGTTATCGATAAGTAGAGAGTGCTCAATTCACAATAAAGATCTATACTTAGATGAACACATTTCTTTGTCCATTTAAGTGATATGATTATAATGTGCATCTCAAATTTCAAAGTGTTTGTTTTTTAATAGAATTGAGAGGTTTAGGGTTCTGCCCAATTTTTATAGTATGAGATTAATTCTGTTCTGATTGTTATTATGATTAATGACAATATTTTGATTTTGATTGTTGTTTTTAAGGACATCATAAACGAATAAAGAACAGCATCTCATCATTATTGTTATCAGAAGTTTAAACTTCCTCAAGATATTTATGCAATGGGCATGCCCTAGTAGATTTATTAGCTCTATTTTGTTAATAAAGCTCGCCTAAATTCCTGACCTCGGACAATTCTATTTTTTTCCTGATTTTGAGAGCACAAGTTATGAATCAAGCAGAATTGGCTGGCCAAATGCAGTTTGAGTTACCATTGCTGATTAAAACATTGTGCAAAAATGCTCTTTAGAATCCGACTTACCCTATGTCCTGTCTGATAGCCAATTATCTTTACTATTGTCTTGTCACTGAGAAAGAGAGAGTGAGAGCAAGGCTGTGGAAGTTTCTCACATGTGCAAGATTTGATTCCCCCCCCTTCCTGCCCAAGAAGACAGATGTCACCCTAGACAACAAATGATGACTCACTCATCTACTCGTTGAAATGTAATTACATGTGCTGATGAATGCAGTCTTTGCTAAGTGAAGCCGGTCAGGCAGATATCAAAACACTGATGGTCGATTCTAACCTGAATCTCAATTGGTATTTTACAAGGTTTCTTGGCAAAAATAATGACAGGACTCATAAAACAACAAACAAGATTGCCAAGTCAGGCTATTTCATGAGGAGAGAGATGGAATGACGAAGATACACAAGAGACATATAGAGATGGAAAGTGGAAAAGGGGTACTCAATAGAAACTGTCATGGATGAAACGTCTTTTGGCAGCAAGTCATGTTGGGAGGATGATCAATCAAAAATTTAGAAAAACATGGGATCAATGGAAAAGTAACTTCTCTTGCCTTTTTGTTGGATCACTAGAAATGCACCTGGACAAAAACTACAGACCAAATCAGCATAAATGCACATCGTAGACAGAACCCCCACTAAAACCGTATTTTGAAGGGGTTAATCAATTCAGTATAAATATACATGGTAGACTGAACCCCAGCTCCCACCACTACCACTATGAACCTATTCTTGTAGAGTGAGTGCGATTTTTGGGAGAAAAAAAAAACAACATTTTTGCAGACATTATAAGTAAATGTTTGAAGTGTCAGCCCTCTAGCTCTATTGGTGTGGCCTGTGGGTGTCATACATGCATAGCCCGCTAGAACTACCTGAAAACTGGAGATACCTGTGCTGAAACTTTTGATGATGGTTTTGGTGGATATTTTCTAAAAGAAAGAAAAGTAGCTGAGAAATCATTTTTTTCCCAATCATAACGTTCCATCTTTATTGCAGCACAGATTGTCAATTTGAGTAGATCAAATGCAATAGCTCTTCTATTGAGGGGAGTATAAAATGTATATCAGCACATATATATATATACTGGCAACTACTGCATAGTGATGGTTAACAAGTTAGTCTTGCATGTCATTTCTAGTAAGTTCACACAGGGTGCTCAGTGAATACAGTCTTATGGCAGACTATCCTGTCAATATCTACACAATCTCTCATCTTATACATCCACATGCAAAATATCTTTAACTTAAAACATGGATTTCTCACTCTCTCTCATCATATATGAAAGAGACACACACACACACACACACACATATATTTTTCAAGTCAAATATATACATCCACATGCAAAAGCATGAATTTCTCTATACCTATCACAAAATATGAATCTATCACCCCTCTCTCTCTCATTATATAAGAAAAAGACAGAATATACAAATAGAAAAAAAAAGAGGTTTTGGCACATAAGGCAGAATTCATTAAGCAAAAAGGAGTGAACCCAATGTGCCCACTAATACCAAAAAGGCTTTTCTAGTACTTTTGTAACATTTAATACTACATTCAATGCGAGGTACCTCAACAAAACAAGGAATTTATGTTCTTTTCTCTGGTAAACTTCCATTGTACACACAATAAAATACTGCAATAGACAGTTTGCTCATATTCTTGTCATGTAAAAAGTATTTCATTGCATTGTAATGTCTATACTGGAAATTCACACTGACTAAATCAAAGACTCACAAGATTTACAGGCATATAAGCCAACATTGCTAATAAACATTTGAAAGAAAAAAAAAAAAAAGAAGACAGGTCTGGTTAGTCACGCAACAGAAACCATCACAAGACCAATTTCTTTTGGTTTCATGCCATGTTAGGGATGATTAATTGAAAAATAGTGAAAAAAAAAGGTGATCAATGAATAAGTAATTTCTCTCAACTTTTGCTGAGGGGTGATCACTAAAAAAAGCCAGAATTTCCCAAAACCAAGCGTCAATACTAGGGGACTAATCAGCAAGAACTTACATTGTAGATTGAATCCCTTACAAAAAGCCTGGGAGGGGGGGGGTATTTTAAAAAGCTAGCGAAAAAAACAAAAAAAAACAATGTTATTTTTAGACATAACGTATATACATTTGAATTTTCAGTCCTTGGGTTCCATTGGAGCAACCTGTACACATGATACATGCATTGCAGCCAGCCAGCCTAACTTGAAAACTGAAGAAACCTATGATGCCAGTTTCAGTTGATGGTTTCTAAGAAGAAAACATGAGTTTCCTTGCATGATACAAAGCAAGCAGTTAATAAAGCAATCTAGTAAGGAAACGGTGAAATGTAACTTGTACAAGTAATTTAGTTCTAATGGCTTTTGAGAGACCAGATGCTTTCATGCATAAAGGACGAGGAAAAAGGGAGGACAATCACTTTTAGAGAATCTCACAATAGCCAGGATTAGAATCAGATAGAAACCTGGATAGCAAAATACAAACTATATAGGATGATAACATTCTTGCTTTCCTGATACAGAGCTATATCTGTTTTGTACAAGAGAGAACGAGTACAAGAATTGTAGTGGTTAGATATACATCCTTAAAATAGACCGTCTGAAAGAATCAACAAAGAGATGGGTGGGGATGGAATGGCACAGAATGAAGGGACCAGGAGAAGATTTTCTTTTAATCTCTAAATAGAGATGGTATTAAAGTCTGACTCAAAAATGAACAAACAAACAAAAATGGAAAAGCCATTCCAATGTTGGGGAGGAAACACAGACTGAAAGAGAAGAAATAAATGAATGCAAAGAGAGAAAATAAATCGAGTAAGAGAGAGAAAAGAATAAAATAAAAACACACACACACACAACAAATAGAAAGAATTTAGAGATAAGAGGTGGGGGATGGATGGGTTATGCCAAAATGTTAACAGAAAAAATGAATGGTTAAAAGGAAGGAATTTGGGATTTTTTTTTGCTTCCAACAAGGGCAATAATTCAATTGATACAAAGAAGTATTAGGGAGAGAAAAAATTTGAAGAAAAGAAACTTTCAAGCAAAAAAAAAAAGAAAATGAAAAGAACGAAAAATTGAAGAATAAATGAGATAGAAACTCGTGTGGTTAGTCACTCAATAAAAACCTTCATGCCACATTGGGAGAGATCAATTAAAAAATTTGAAATAGGGGTGATCAATGAATGAGTTAGTTCTCTCGCCTTTCATTGATCACCAAGAACATCCAGATTTTCAATTTTCAAAAAACAAGAGCAAATGCTACCAGACAAAGAGGGACCGATTCAGCATAAACTTACATTGCAAATTGAACCCCCCTATGAAAACTTATTGGCTGGTGTCAGACAACTGTTTTTTCCAAGACATAATGAGGAGTAAATGTTTGAATTTTCAGCCCTCTAGCTCTTTTGATACAGCCTGTACATGTGTTACTTACCTACATGGCCAACCAGAGCAACTAAAAAACTGACAAAACCTATGCTGACAGTTTTTGTTAACGGTTTCTAATAGATAGTGGTGAAAAATGAATCAAAAACCAAAAAGTAGAGGTTAATAACATTTTTTTAAAAATACATAAGTAACAAATGATTAAAATAAAAACCTAATTCAACAAAATACAATTTACTATATTGGGCAGCGGTCCAAGGAAAGAAATATCAAAAAAGCCCATCCCAACTCCATCCTTTCCTTCTCAAACCTTTTTTTTAATCTTTTTCTATTAATACCCAACTATGAAAAGCCAATCGGAAACATTGTAAGATTTCCTCACACCTGTGAGATGCCAAACAGAGCCAAAAAGTATGATCTTGTTGGCCTCCCAATCTCACTCATTCAATCATTCAACCTCTCTAGGAGAAAAAAAATAAGAAAAAAAGAACCGTCACATTTACCATCGTCTTACTCAGCAGAGGAAAAATAAAATATCAATTGTGTAAGATGGGCACAATATAAAATTTCTCAGATTGATAGATAAATACACATTAATGAAAATAATAAAATAACAGTAAAATCAATAATACAAAATATAGTAATCAATAATTGGAGAGAAAAAAAAGAAGAGGAATAAGCACAAATGTGTTTTGATGACTTCTGTGATGGTTAACAAGCAAATTTAATTAGGCTTTATAGTGATTACAGATGCAAAATATTATGGAGAAATCAAGAAATAAATCTACTCTTAGCCTCACCTTTCTGTTACTATAATAATTTTTATATTATGGATTTTTTTTAATCAAAAAAGATGAAAATTATAGTTAAGCAAGAATAGTCTTGGTCAGTAGCTAAGAATAACCAAACAAAATTAACAGATGGGGTACTTAAAAAAAGAATCTTGTAAGATTTATTCCATGTTATGAACTAAATAATGTTTGCAGTAATCTTTCAAGCACAAACCATTTATCAAAATGAAACTTTTCTCTATATAATGCTGCATGGCTATAGTTATAGCAGGAAAACGAAGTACAGAAAGGCATTTATATGGACCATCAATTTTTAATGAAAAAATTTCAAGGAAGGGGTGATCAATGAATAAATTTTTTCTCTTGCCGTTTGTTTGGGCAGTGATGATTAAAAAAAGCCTAAATTTTCAAAAAAAAAAACAAGCAGGCACAAACTAAGGGATCAATTTAGCAGAGACTTAGATTGTATATTGAACCCCCCCCCAAAAAAAAACCCCATTAGAAAGGGGTGGGTTAATTAACAAAAAAAAACAAAAAACAAAACACATTTTTTCTAGACATAGTGAGGAGTAAATATTCAAATTTTTCAGCCCTTTCGCTCTATTGGTATGGCCTGTATGCATGATACATGCATAGTTGCACAAACAGCCATTCAGACCAACTTAAAAACTGAAGAAACCTTTGTTTACAGTTTTGGCTGATGATTAATGATATAGTATATACATAAACATCATTTCCTTCTTTTGCACTGTACACAGAAGATTAAGATATCTACAAGAATGTTGTATATAAAATCTAATCATAATATATGGCTGGTGTATGATTGGTAATCTTTCTGAAATATCTCCCTTTTATACACCTATACTCAGAGACAAACACTGCTCTACGGTCATAGACCAGAAGTCCCCAGTTGACATGAGTGGCCATTCCTTCAAAAGTGTTATGAGGTAGTCTTTGCTGACAATGAAGGGTATTTTCAAAGGAAGTTATTATCTGAGTAATCTAAAGATTTGCCACCAACAAAACATTCCAGTAAGATTGCCTTTGTCAAAGAGCGATTGCAGATAAGTAATTAAACACAGTGATTTTAAAGAGACCTGACTATTACCAACATTGCTGCAGCTGCTATGGTTCTAGTCATTACACTTCTAAATACACTGAACACAAAAGTCTACTAGTAGAATTTCTGGTTCTTTTTAAGGATATTATCAGAAACTATAATAAGAGAATAATTCTTCTGGAAGAGAAGGTGTCATGGCTCATCAGGCCAATAGATTTTTATGAGCCACATGAGAGTACTAAACAGACCTGAAAAGTAAGCTCGCCACAATGATTCCAAATTTCCATACAACTATTTCTTGTTTACTCAATTGGTCTTTCACCTTCTAAAGAAGAGCCTCATTGCATTTACTTTCCTTACATTGAATTGAGAAAGAAAAATGTAACATTTCTAATAAACAGATATACATTAATATGAAAAAATAAGTAATGTGTAATTAATGAAATGAGTATTGTATATTTTGGTAGATAAGGTGACTTCAGATAAGACAAGACAACGATATCAGTCTGAATTTCATGGTTTTAGCTCACTGTTTAGTCACTGTTTTTGTACCTGGCTTACAAGAATACCCCATTTTTGCATCTGGCTTACAAGAATACCCCATTTTTGCATCTGGCTTACAAGAATACCCTATTTTTGCATCTGGCTTACAAGAATACCCCATTTTTGCATCTGGCTTACAAGAATACCCCATTTTTGCATCTGGCTTACAAGAATACCCCATTTTTGCATCTGGCTTACAAGAATACCCCATTTTTGCATCTGGCTTACAAGAATACCCTATTTTTGCATCTGGCTTACAAGAATACCCTATTTTTGCATCTGGCTTACAAGAATACCCCATTTTTGCATCTGGCTTACAAGAATACCCCATTTTTGCATCTGGCTTACAAGAATACCCCATTTTTGCATCTGGCTTACAAGAATACCCTATTTTTGCAGGCATTTTTTTGATGCTCAAAGTGTTGTCTTATCCACCAAAATTTGTGGTAATTAGAAAAAAATTGCCAAAAAAATTAATTTTATTCTGCATGTAATGCTTGCAGTAATTCCTGACTACTAACAATCCCCCTTTCCCTGATTTTCGATGCGCAATACATATATCTAGTAAATCCTAACTGGGATATCATGGGTGCAATAAACAGCTGGTATATAATCAGTTCTTAACCAAGGAGATGACAGCAATTATTTGGGCTGAGAATGGGATTATAACTGCTCAAACTCTTCACAATCAGTTTTAATCATAGACTTGTAAAATCAGCAAACTTAAATTCTCATTTATTTAGAATCCAAACCCATGTCCATTACGAATCAATGTTGATTCTTTAAAAAGTCAATGTATAAATGGGGTTCTGACTAACTACTGGTGAGGATATGGATTACAAGCACATTTGCAGTCTTCTGTCGCTAACAGACAATCTATCAGTACATGTATAAAATCCTAAGTAAGCAAAAAGTACATGGTAGCGGGAGACAAAATCTAGTATTTAGTCATTAGAGATGATGGGACCAAAAACAAGAAGAAAACAAAGCGAGAAGTATGATGCAATGCAGCTTTTGATGTTTCAAGGGAGAGAGGAAGGCAATGATTAGGAAACTTTATTAATGGCAATGCACAAGACTAAACTTGTGATGGGGCACACAGGGAGAGCAGCAGTGGCAGCAGCACAACCATAAAGGAACTCATTAGGGACACAGTTGGCTTTCATTAACAAATCAGCAGAAATTAATTAGTTAAGGCAGCTTGTGAATGACGGGGTTTCTTACTTGTTTCCCTCTTGGCCAACGCAGACAAAATAACCCATCACCATCACAACCAATCCCAGTGTCAATGACACCACCTTCATCATAATGTACAAAAACGCTGTCTTTCTCTAACAAAGCCAACACTATCCAAATCTCCATCAGAAATTCATTGCTACTGCCACAAAAATTCACTTGACTTTTTTTTAATCATAACATCATGTTGACTATGCAATATTTTTTTTCCTGTAATTTCCATGCCATAACTACTTCTATGATCATCATCCTCATCTTAAATATCAGACTGCAAAAAATCTATCATCAGCATCATCCTTATCAAGTTTTCACTTCTACAAAATGATCACCTCTATTTGATCTGTTACACTGCTTTCAATACCATCACGTTATCATTGGTACCTTCGCAAAAACACTGGTATCCGTCAGACACAACCATATTTTAGTCATAGTCACAACCAAACTCTTGGTCTCACATGAGAGATGACCACTATAGCCTGATTGTTGATATCACAGATATCACAACCATCATTGTTGTCACATCAGCCCAGCAGTGTTGTTGTCTCAGACATAAATGTAACTACCATTGCAACCATTTACAGTCATCACCAACAAGAGGGCAACCGTTGGAAAGTTGAAATCTTTTTTATAAAATCTGGCAGATTGTAGATGGATTGTGATGATCAGAGCAATGAACTGATGATTGGAGATTCAAAGGTACAAGGTTAGCAAACTCAGTGAACAAGAAAAACACATTTCAAAACAAGGGTAAAAAAAAGGTACCCATCTCTTTAACAATCAGTTTGATATTCAATAGTCAGTACTCTCAATACAGTATAGATACAGAGAAAAAGTTACTATTACTATTGTATCAATACATCCTATTCAATACCACCAGTACCTTATCCACAAGCATTAATTTTACCAAGTACACCTCATCAGCTACCTATCATCACCATGGTAACAAGGATTCTCACTAAACTCTCATTATTGACAGATTACTAAAGGACTAATAGTCAGCTGGACAAAACCGACACAATGACAAGAAAGACGAAAAAAAGATGGAAGAGGTCATCAGCTACCAACCCATTCATTCAATGGTGTCAGTGAGAGCTAAGATGACATTGCAATTGATAAAAGACTCAAATCTTTTCCGAATATTCAGTTCCAATAGGAACTTTTCACTTTTAGTGACAACATTTGTGAAGCGGAATCAATGATTAAAACTACAAACAGACAGCTGGAATTCTGAGGCTTTGTAAGAAAAATGACAGATTACCTAAATAAAGATAAATTCAAAATCAGGAAAAAAAAGGAAAAAAATTAAAACCTTTTTCAGTTGAGCACCTCTTAAAAACATATCAATAAACAGGTCAAGTAAGTCAGCAGATAGAAACTGTCATGCGACTACTCTTTTTTGGAAGCATACTCGGTTGAGGGAGATCAATAAAAAAAATTGGAAAGAGGGGTGATCAATGAATGCTACCTCTGTTGCCTATTGATGCGTAGTGATCACTAAAAATGTCTGACTTTTTAATCAAACAAGTGTGAATGCTGTCAAATACAAACTAAATTATCAATTTAGTATAAAATTACATTGCAAAATGAACCCCTCACCAAAAATTTATTCAGAGGGAAAATTTTCAAAAGACAAATTTTTTTTCTCCTTTCAACCTGTAGAAGAGAAAGGAGTAAATGTTAACATTTTCAGCCCTGTACCTCCATTGATGTGTCCTGTATGGATGATATATAGATTGCCAGCCTGCCAGCCAGCCAGCCAGGTAATCAGCCAGACCAACTTAAAAACTGAAGAAACCTATGCTGACAGTTTTGGTTGAAGGTTTCTATGATAAAGGAATATTGAATGGATAAAGGGACAAAAGGTATTGGAATCCGTCCTTGGATCAACTGGAAGACAGATTCCAATTTCACTGGTTGTCCTATCCTCACTAATAATATGAGAACTTGACAATCCAGAAGAAAAAAGGAATTGGAAGGAGAGAAAAAGTATTGAGCAAATTTTAAAGACCATGAACAACAAAGACCAGAACAATGTATCAGCTAGAATGCTGTGATATTAACAACAAAGATGAAAACAATAGCCTCCAAAATTATAGGAATAATTGGAATACAACATATCAGAATTTCAGAGAACATCAATTTCAACACAACTGTATATATATAAATATGTCATCTGCAGCCTAAATTTGGAATATGATCTAAATATGAACTCACATGACCAAATGAGGTCTGGTCAAAAACATAATAAAATATGCTGTAATTGACAAAACTTACAAACATAAAACATATCAATCAGCAACTTTTACTGAAGAAGGTAAAATAATGATTAATATACAGTTTATACAATAAATATATCTTTGCAAGCTATTTTCTATTCATTTACTGGAATATAACAATGTTGGCATATCGTTGACAGCAACCATAATGATTACAATAGACCCAACATAGACAATTCTTGCATTGTGTTTCTTGATCTGGGGTGAAAATCACATCCTGGTTTGTTTTTTGAATGATGAAATTCCACATAGAATAGGATTGTTTTTGCATATGTAAAAGACAGTAATAGGCATTGATTAGAACAATGATAATACCACTACATGCTTTGATTTAAACTGATATACAGCATTACTCTTTCCACATACAAATATGCATCAGTGATTATCGTTTACACTCAATGTATCAGCTGTTTGATACAACATGTCCACTAGTCTTAACACACAGTAAACTGGTATTTCACATCAAAGTTGAACTGAATAAGTTCACCAAATGGGAATTTTAGCAAGAAACATTAGTAACAGCCAACAGAGGCTACAGTAATTGGTATATGGCAATGGCAAGACTGATAGTTCCGCTTGTTAACCACTTCGTAATAAAGTTTCTCATTTCATACTTGATGTATATACCAATCCCTTATTTGGGAGAGAATTTGCCTGGTTTGAAAAATCAACAGATACTTCATTGTTGAATCATAATGCTAATGGCGATGACAACTTCATCTCAAACTCATTTATATGTATACATATATTTTTTAATGTAGAAAGCTTTACAGCTTTAAACATTAGAAAACTCTTTTCATACCTTCTTTGCGTCTCTTCACTCACTTATTTCCCAATGTCTGTCAATGCAATTTATGTAATTTTCTTCAGTGTCCCCAGCCCTGTTTTACATATACTTTGTTATTATGGTACAATGTGTAAATTTCCTCTTGTTGAGATCATCAGTTATTTACCATGTGACTGTTATGGGGATTTCATACACATAGATAGATAGCTGATGACAGAAAAACAAAGACCCTCATCCCAATCCTCTTCTTGCAGTCTTGACTAGTCTGTCCACTACAAACTTCAGGCACTGACCCTTTCCAACCCACCCTCTAACAAATAGAACTCCTCCACCATCCTCTCAATTTTTCTCATCACACTGAAGATGTAGGATCATTCTGATGAAATGTCCGTGGATTAATATCCATTCATCCAAGTTGTGATTTTCCTCATTGGTTAGTCACTTCTAGAATCTTTCAACACCAATATGTAAAAGAGAAAGAAAAGCAACGTAGATATTTTTTCACAATATCTAAAGACAGGATTCTCATCAGTAGAAGCTATTCACAAAATATAACATCCAGAATATATATCCCAGCCCATATCAATCTAGCCCAGCTTATCCAACCTTTGTGTAACTCCTCCCAGTTTACAATACCTTGTCTATCTTTTCAACCTGTAGAAAAAGAAGGATAAGTTTGTAAATCTGTGTTCGATTTCATGAGGGCTGCCACAGAGGTGAATAATCAACTTCAAATGAAATAAAAATAGCAAGATGGGTGGGTGGTCATCCAGCTGCGGGGAAAGTGACCGCTGTTGGGTGGGGATGCGTAGGAGATGGTATCAGAAATTGATGATTTGATTGCTGTTCACAGTCAACTCTCCAGCCCAAGAGAGACAGCTGGTAAGAGTCCAGTGGTATGGTTGATACCATTATCAGTCTTTGATGTAGCCTTCATGCAAAGCAAAGTAGATCAGTGATTCTGTATTGGCATTGTCAGAAGGTGGCTTCTCCAAGCACCCTATCTGCGGGGCGGGGCAGTGCAGTGTTGGTCCAGTCAGTCATCTACCATGGCCACCACTCGAAGACTGCACCAATTAATCAGGCTTGTGGCCTGATGAACAACGTTGATCAGACATTTACGAGATCTCCTCAGCAAGAAGATAGGTTTTGACAGGGAGCCACTTCAAAAATGTACTTCCGGGTCAATGAAGACTGCTCTTTTGACATGAGATTTTTCAAGTGTCACGGCTATTTCTCAGAGATGGATTGCTGAGTTTAAATGAAAGGGGGAAAAAAAAGGATACAGAGAGAGAGAGAGAGTGTGAGTGTGAGAGAGTGAGAAGGATAAATGAGAGGATGAGGAAGAGAATGAAGAAAAAAAGTATGAAAGAGCATAAAAAAACTATAAGGAGAGTGAATGGAGAAATGAAAAAAAAAAGAAAGGAAAATGAAGAAAACATATACATGTGAAAAAATTGACCAATAAAAAAAAAAACAAAGCAAAAGGCTTAAGAAGTTTGATGATGAAGGAATGAAGGAAAAAAAATTAGGAGAGTAAACAAAAAAAATAGGAGATTTGCAAAAGAATGAATGCAAGAAAGGAATGAAAATGAAAAGAATGAAGGAAAACATTTTTTTCTGAGTGGATGTAAAAACAGTAAACTAAAGAAAAATTGAAAAAAAGAACAAAAAAATCAGGATTAAAGGAGAAATGCAAAAAAAGCAGAATAAAGAAAATCCCAGAGAAAGATTATAAAAGAAAAAAAAGAGGAACAGTGAGGAATAAAGGATTAAATGAAAAAAGATGAAAGAGAGGAAGAAAAAAAATTATCTGATAAAAAATAATGAAAGGTGTTTTCTCCATTTAAACCAGAAGAAATAATGGTAAAAGAAAAGAAAAAAATTAGAGCAAAAAATATCAGAATAGACAGATGAAAGAAGCCTGCTTGAAAGAATAATGAAAGACAGTGTATGTATGAAATGAGAGACTATGTGTATTTGCATGTATATATATATATATATATATATATATATATGTACACATGAGACTGTGTGAGTATATGTATGAGACTATATGAGTGAATATAGAAAATGAGACTGAGTGTGTGTGTGTGTATATATATGTATATATATAAATAAAATAGGACTGTGTATGAGTATATATATATATATATATATATATATATATATATATATATATATACACATAAATTGAGACTGTGTATATGTATGTATATGTTTAAAGAACATGATAAACAAAAAGAAATGAAGATTGAAAATAGGATGAAAGGAGACAGCCACAAAGTGGGGATATGCGGAGAATAAAAATAACTGAAACAAAACAATATCCACGTAGATGATTGTCATGAACATATAAAAAATACCAACGGTTGAAACTTGAAGATGATGTAGCGTTGGATTGAAGGAGTGAAAAAACCCCAAAAAGAAGACATTCTTGGAACACTGACATCATCATGGAAAGCATAAATTCTTTTCACATTAAAATGCTCTTTTAGTAATTATATGTATGTAACGGATACTGACCTTGACATTGACCTTTCTGCTGCATATCTTTAATAAAGTGGGCACCGTCCCAAGTGTTAGGGTCATTACTAATCAACACGGTGGTCACACCACTGTGGCTGAAGTCACCACTCTGCTGAGCCAGATACCGGCAACAGTCCACAATTTCAACAAGACACCTGAAAAGATGAAATAAGAAGACAGATAAGAAACATGGATATGATCTAAGAGGAAAAGTATAGGGGTAGATTTCTTGAATTACTCATATCGGACCCTTTTCTTTTTCAAAATTACTTGAATCCAAGTAAAATAAAAATAAAATAGAAGCATAAATATGATATTCAAAAAATCTTGAAGCTCATTTTGTTGGATTCAGAACATCAAGATCAAGTGTGATTTAGGAATGATCCAAATACATTTATAACATTTATAACCATTATAACATTACTATTTAACTAAACTAAAATAATTAAAAATAGTTCCTCTGGATCCATCAGAAAGCATGCGAAATGAAATGGATATAGAGGTCAAGAATGTTCAACTCTTAAATCCATGAAACACTAATGTACACTTGTAAATAATAATAGAAACTTTCAAATGGACATTAGGGGGATCAGGAGCTCTTCTGTACTGAAAACAACAATTGTTACACATTTGCAGTCAAACTATCCCTGTGTACTATAGAAAATAAAAATGGTTTGCACATGTTTTTGGGGGTTTTATTTTCATATTTCTGGGGGAAAAGATTCCTGCAGTAATATATTTTTTCTAACTTACATTTTTATCAGATTGTTTATCTATTAATTTTTTTTTAATGTTTTCAACTATGAGTAAAAGTGTTCAGATGTAGTTTTCAAAGTTTTGTTTTTAAATCAATTTTTGCAAGTTTTTTCCTGTGTTTTTCTCTTGGAAATGGCAATTCCGACAGTAGCATGTTAGGTTTGTTTTTATTCATTTCTTTTATCATTTTTCAATTATATCATTATTACATTATTCTTTTATAATGTTTTATTTTTTAAAATGATACCTATTTATGCAAATTACACAATAATTCAATTATGATAGACAAAATAAGTAAAAAAAACAGTAACATTAAAAAAATTCATATTTCAACATTATCTGAAAGTTTCATAATAATATGATAATTAACAGAGAAATTAACATCTATCGAGACATACCCATGTTCAGCCAATATTTACTATTTTCTTGTATATGTGGGAGGTAGAAAGGTAGCTGAACTTATATGAATTTAAGAGTTCAAGATAGAATGTGACTGCTAATGTAATACTGCAGCTTAAAAACAAAAGCTTTGAATGTTGCATATATAACTGTAAAGGAGAAAGTTCTAGCAGAGAAGGTGAAAGAATCCATATCTGCCAGCTGCACAACACATGAGTACAGTGAAGAACTAGCCTTGGGTCTTCAAGAGGCAGCAGCAGTGGCTTTGAAGTCATATCAAAAGCAAAAGACAGATAACACTTTGATGCTATTGGTTCAAATTTTCACCATATATCTGAGGTTAATGGAGTCGTTTTCTCGTTTTCAGGGGTCTTTTTTTCTTCTCTTTCTTTACTTCCAATGGTGAAACTAGGTGATTATCTATGGACTCTATAAAGGCCATGGATATAATGTTTGTCATGAGATCTTTTGCTGAATACTGTGAACTAATAACAATAAGACAGAGAAATAAAGAAAGTACAAAAAGCCTTTACAGATTTTGAAAGCAAACAGTGTGTGTGTGTAAAATCCATTTAAGGTCTATATTCTTAACATCGCTTATCAAATATGTGATACATTACAGAGAGGATACTTCCAGAATTAAATTTCTTAGTTCATATAGAGGTTATAAACCGGCATATCAGAAAATAGCCTGTAGAAATAATTTGATATCCAGTGGTCCAAAGATTCTTTGCAAGAGGTTAGAAACAAGTTCGTTTATTGTAAATCATTACTGAATAAACTTTTGTGTGTCTGAATGTGACCTAAACTTGTCATTCTTCAAAATATTGAATAAAATATGGTTGTAACACTAAAAAATATGTGGCAACCAAAACCTTCCTTTAAACAAGTAGAAAAGAAGGAAAAGTGTATTTCAGCCCAAATTACTGAATTGGGGAGAGAGGGAGAGAGAGAGAGGGGGGGGGGTGTGGAATAAAATTTTGGAAAGATAGATTAGACTGGCTAAGCAGGCAGAATTACAATCCGCAAGATATATAGGTAGAAAGATAGGTAATGACAAAGACGCGAGAAGTAGAAAAAAATAACAATGAAGAGACTAGGCATGTGAGTACAAAGATACTGATGAACAACTATTATATATGTACACACATGCACAGTAATAAAAACTGTGTAGTTACTGAATCAATTTGAACAAAGGAGGCTGACTGAGATATTAACGTCTGAGGTAATTTCACAAAGGCAAATGACTTGGAAATATTTGAAGAAAATGTAAACACAGACGACTCATCATAAGATGCGAAGATTAGTCAGATCTATTAAATGCTATCATGGCCAATATTTAAATGATAAAGTAGAGATGGTGAAGTGGAGAGAGGAAAAAAAGAGAGATAAGCAGAGAAGGGATTGTGAGGGAGAGGAAATAAAGGAAAGCCAGAAGCATCAAGTGTGAGTAGGTGAAAGACAAGGGGAGAGGAGGGAATGCAAATTGTGGAACGAAAGAAGAGCAAGGATGGAAGAAAGGGAGAGGAAAAAGAAAGGGAAAACAAAAGAAAAAGGTCAAGTTGAGCAAAGATAGATATCAGTGAAGCAAGAAGGGAAAGATGGAAAAGAAGACAAGGAATGGCAGAGAGAGGGGGGGAGAGCAAGAGAATGGCAGAAATAGAGAGAGGAGAAAAGAGCAAGGAGTAACAGAGAGAGATGGCAAGGGAGAGCAAGAAATGAAACTGAGAGTAAGTGGCAGAGAGAAGGATAGTAAGGGGGGATTAGCAAGGAGAGAGGGCAAGGAAGTGGTACAGAAAGGGAGAGAGAAATGGTGGCAGAGAGAGAGATGGTAAGAAAAAGCTATAACTAGCAGAAAGAGAGAGACAGAGATTACAAAAGGGTGGCAAAAAGTGAGAGAGACAGATGATAAGGGAGAGAAAGGAGAGACAGATTGTAAGGGAAAGAAAGGAGTGACACAGAGAGATGTCTAGGAAGAATAATGAAAAAAAGCAGAGAAGCACAAAAAGGAGAGCAAGTAGGAAGAAGAATAGCTTGACAATAGTGAAAGTGAAAGGAAAGTTCATAAAAAAAAGGAAAATAAAGCAAAAATAAAATGAAAGAGTTTTTGAGTGAAACCTGGGTAGTTAGAAGAAGAATCTGAAGGGACGTCTAAGTACATACCAGCAACGAGACCAAAAAAAAAAAGAAAACTTCAGGCCACTCGCTCCATTCATTCTGAGCATTAAATTCAGTCAGTAGTTGTGTTCAAGAAGACATACCGATGGCATCCATGTTGGACGTTGCAATAACTGGCTTTATCCCCTTTCAAACACAGCGATTTATCACCATCAACAAAGTCAGTGGTAAACAGAAGCCAAAAACAAAGTGGGGGTGTGATAAAGCGCTGCTAACCTTTGTTTGCTGAGGGAGGCCGGCAAGGGTGAGGGGCTTTGGAAGGCATAAACCGAACAAACACTGACTGATTGCTGAGCTATCTGTTTGCAGAAAGTTACTTCTCCCTTTTCAAAAGCACAGCACGAGAGAACGAGCCCATAAATAAAGGGAGAGCATGAGGTGGGGGGAACTAGATGAATAGAAAAAGTATTTTGATACAGTTGATAGGACATTATCAATATAGGTTCAATTGTAAATATACACGTGTATGAAAGTGGAGATCAACAGATAGAAAAAGTATTGCTGTTGGCAGGATTCTTTTTCTCTCTCTCTTCACAGAGAAAGCATATTTGAGCAAACCTATTAAAATGCACATGTGGTCAGATAGGATGTTACAAAGAGAATACATTCGATGCATGCATAGAAAGATATTTTGTTTCATATTGTTGATACAATATTCGCATAAGTTGTATCAAGTAGATATAGGCAAATTAAAATGTACACACACATATATATATAAGTAGTTTTCCCCCTCAACAACACACCTACATCACACACTTATATACATACATACAATTTTTCTCAATAGCATAGTCATTAGATTTGAATACAAATACACACAGAACCCTTCTCATTTTCACATCCAAAACACGATTTGAACTTTGACAAACAAATTTTCCCTTTTTTGCCAGTGTAAGATAAGAATTTGGAACAACAACAACAAAAACCACAAATCATCTCCTCCTCCTCCTCCTCTGCAAACCTTGGTATTTGCAGATTTTTTCATTTTTCTGGCGTGACAACAACAAAAAAAAGCAAAACAGTTTCTCAAAACAACTGACATAAACACAATCCGTTCTTCCCTAACTTTCATGTTTCTATATTGTTTATCAAATTAACCATTATAATGAATAAATCTCATCCATTTCCTCGCCATATATATATAAATATATGTATATATGTATGTGTGTATGTGTGTGTGTGAATGGCTTGGCTCCTTTAGGAGGGTTCTCTACAACTGTAAGATCTTAGATGGCAGGGCCTGAGCATAGAATAACCTTCTAACCTGCATGATCAAGTTTTACAGAGGAGTGGAACAGGCACAGGGCCAACCCCAGCTTTGAAATCAAGTGTGTGTATCCTATGGTCTACCAAAGTGGCAGAAATAAGAGCAAGGCTCCTGGGTCATAGGGAGATTCCTTCTCAAAGCAGATGCCAGAGTTAGTCATAGGTGTCTAATGTCCCTTCGCAGCAATGAAACATGTAAAAAGATGAAAAAAGGTTGTCAAGTAAGGAAGTCCAAAATCTGGAAAGTCAAAGAATGTGCATTTTTTCGTGTACTTCAGCAATTGACAAACAATCTGAGGAGACCACTTTCGAACACACAAGATATTGAAAAGACACTCAGAAATACGTAATCACAAATTATACTGGTAGGAAACACTTCTTTTGAAAAAAAAATTGGTGCGTATTTCAAAAATTGCACCAAGCCAAATCAACATGTACAGAAAATTAAGGTTTCATGTAAATAGGTTCCAGTGGGTTGAATTGTCAAAGCCAGAGTACAATTAATCTAATTTTGTTCATATAGTATTATTATGACCAGTAACTTTATTCAAATTACCATTTCAAGTTATGAAGTTGAACCTAAACCAATTTCCCTGAAATATAGTAAATTAAAACCACTCGAGATTTTTAAGATCATTCTTAATAGTTTGAGTGGTTCGCGTTCCAGCTTGTTTTTCAACTAGGTTGGATTGTCTAAGCCTGAGTATGGCCCATTTAATTTTGTTTATATGACATTATTATGACCAATAACTTTATTTAGATTAACATTCTAAGTTATGAAGTTGAAACAAAACTATATTTCCTGAAAAATTGTAAATTAAAACCACTTGGGATTTTAAAGATTATTCTTAATAGTTCAAGCAGTTTGTGTTCCAACTTGATCGTTTTACAAGGCTGGATTGGCTAAGCCCGAATGCGGCTCATTTAATTTTGTTCCTATAACATTCTTATGACCAGTAACTTCATTTAACATTTCAGATTATGGACTTATCACAAAGCTATATTCTCTTAGGTCTGAGCAAGTATTACGAGTCAAAGACAAAGAAACTGTTCTAAGATACTTCAAGCTGGTTTGAAATAGATTGACAAAGTGCTGGAGTTGCCAATCATTAAATCATACACATAAGACTTTGAACAGTACGGTTTTCAACAGTATAGAAAATTTAGGAATGAACTGTACTATTCAAGGTATACCTATACAGGTATTTTTAGGTGACATCTGGAATTTCATGGAACATACATATATATATCTGAAGGGCTTCATGAAATTTTGTTGAATATATACATACATATATATATCTGAGGAGCTACTTAAATTTTCATGGAACGTATATATATATATATATATATATATATATATATATGAACTGAACAATTGGAGGTATACCTGTACAAGTATTTGAGGTGACGCCGGGAATTTCATGGAATATACATACATATATATCTGAAGGGAGTCCTGAAATTTTGTTTAATATATATATATATATATATATATATATATATATATATATATATCTGAGGGGCTACCTAAATTTTCATGGAATATATATATATTTGATGGCTTGGCTCTACAAACACTGATCTGGATGGGTTTTCTACATTCTCATATATATATGTATATAAAATACATATACACACATTTATTCAAAGAACATAAAAGGAATTCCTTGCCAATGATAATGTGTGCATCTGAGGACAGCCAATCCAATGAGTATCAATATAAGTATACATGTTTGTTTGTGCAGTTCTGATACTACGTACATAAAGAGCCAGAGATAACATATGTCAGTCAGGTGCAAATCTATATGTGTATTATATGTACATAAGCTTGGGAGGGGTGACTATGTACATAAGCTGTCAGCATATCTATTAGAAGTATTGGCACAATCACCACCCCCACACTCATCTCCACCACCTCTCAACAATGCCCAAATGATCTACAAAGCAAGCAATATGTCAGTATTCACTTCAGCCCACTCTTTGCACACCTTCTCAGACACTAAGAAAACCTTTTGATAGACTTTAGCATTGCATAAGAAACATTCCTAGGTCAAACACTAAACAAACACAACCCTCCTCCTCACTATTATTATGAACTAACCAATCAGAGAAGAGTGGTAAGACAAGGTAAGAATAATGGATATATATAAATATATATATATATATATTATATAAATATATCTAAGTAATGGATACATAATCCGACAGAAATAATCATAAATTACTTTATATCATATTCAAAATCTATTTGGAATGATCTCCCATAATTAAGTTGTCTAGGCCAAATGGTACATTCACTGAGTAAAAATGGGAGATCATTTCATATAGAGTTTCAATATAATATAACTCAATTTATAATCATTCCTGTTGGGTTATGTATCCATTTCTTAATAAAATAATATAATAGATGAATAGAATAGATCTAGACTGCGAATAAACAGAATGAGAAATTGGAGTTAAAGCAGTTATTTGGGGCTTTACATTACTGGCGACCTTTTAGCTCAATAATAAGAGCAACGCCACGTTGAAGCAGTTACCTTATCGTTCATAAGTTTGATTTCTGTAACAGCCCCATTTTCTTTAAATGTTTATCCTATTAACCTTGTCTAAAGCAAATGACATATCCACTGTGTAATAATGGGAGATCATTCCAAATGGAGTTTCAATATAACACTACATATATATATATATATATATATATATATATAATGTGATGAAAAATAAACAGAGGAGAGAAAAAAAGGATAGGTATACAGAGAGATGGAGGTGAAAAAGAAGATATCCATAAAACATCAGTCCAGATTTGAACATCAATTTCTGCAGCCAAAACTCTTATAACTGTACTCATCATGAAAGCCCAAAAGACAATCTTCGTCAAGATGCTGTTTAGCTACAGTTACATCTATATAAAAAAAAGATGACTTGCTTCAGAAAAAAAAACACCATGATACCCCAACTACTAAAACCATTACATTTGCAGCATACATAATAAATCTTAAAATAATGGGCCCCATATTTCTGTCTTCCTTAATTTCCAAGTATTTAAGATTTGAAAAGTGTCACAAACAGGCCAGGCGGGGTACTCCCCCCCACACAAACATCTGATGAATCTCTATAACATGTTATCAAATGGTAAAAATCGCATACTTCTATCTTTAATAATTCCCAAGATATGGGGCAGTTTTATAAAAACAACTTTGCTAATGGCTTGGTCACAAATGAAAATTCTAAATCTTCGATGCACTAATGCTGTGAGAAAAGCATGAATCCATAGCAGAGTAGACTATATCTAGCCTGATGAGGCAACCAATCTAGAAGGACAACAGGTGAACTCAATTGGCCACTATCTTCCAAGAAACAACATGACCAAATAATCATCACGTTAGAAGCTGGGAATGGTTTTAATCCAGTGGTGTACATGAAATGACTGATGATGAATATATATATATACACATATATATATATACATGCACACACACACACACACATAACACTAATTTGTAAGAAATACTAGATCGAAACAAATATTAGTGTGCATATGTATGTATACACACACATACCCAAACAAATATATATCAAAACATACTTATTGCAAAATGTACTAAAGAAAGAGAGGAAAAGTCATTTCCCATTAAGAAACACTGATCAATGGTAACACTATCATAATTGAATAGAATTGTCATATTGTTTAAACTAAAGTCATTGTCCCACAGCTTACAAATCATCAACTGAGTCAACCTGAAAGAGGCCATCAATTAATCAGACTGATTCACAACTGATCCAGGGGAGACACACAAATGATTGATATGTAAAGGAAAGAAAAGCAAAATGATCTCTCTTCAGGCTGTATGATTTGCCAATACATACAAATATCTTTCATTTGAATAAGAGATCGTCTTGTTTTGATTCCTGAAATGTTCAGGAAATAAATTATTGTTGGTTAAATCTCATCCTTTTCCACAATATATATATATATATATATATATATATATATATAAATATATATATATATAGTACAAATCAGGGATGCAATATAACATAATAATATAATGCGATATGTGATGTCGGATGTATGATGGGTTCATTTCATAGAGTGCTCGACACATTCAACTTGAAATGTTAAGTTAGTTTCGAATAGAGATGGAAATATAGAATGTAGATTCACTACACAAACACATTTTTCTGCCGTCTTGGCTTCTTCAGGTGAATGATTAGGTATACTTTATATTTCTGTTTGGGAAATTTTTTTGTGGAAGTTTCTAAGTTGGAGGAATTTTCTCTTTTGTATTTTTGGTTTGTTGATTTTGTAGTGAGTGTATTTTTGCTGGTGGTTATAAATTACAAGATAGGGGGTATGGTATGGGTGTTGAAGTTATCAGTAAGTGGTTACTGATTCCTGTGTCTTCTTTATAAGAATGTTTTATTCTTACTTGGATATCTTGGATTAATTACTACATGCTAGGATCCTTTATGATCATGGTGGGTTGTGTGATATTTAATTGCCTTAGACTAAAGGAAGTAGACTATGTTGATTAGGTGGTTCTTTGAGATGGCTTCATGAATCCCCATTCAACTATATATGTGCTGGGTTAATCTCATGAAGTGCTTGTAACAAAAACAGAGTAAAGCTTTAAATATGCTGTATTAATGGATTCACTGAGCAAACATGTTTATGTTTCTGCCCTTATATATATATATATATATATATATATATATGCCAGCTTCATGTCTGAAAGTGTATATTTTCTACAAGCAGCAGTGGTCAATGTTCAAGTCCAAGTGAAAGCCAGGATTTCATTCACTGATTTTTCCAGACAGACAAGCCTTCCCCAATTGGTGCTCTATGAATGCTAATCACTTTGGCCCCGTGCCATACTAACCTAGGCTAAACATATCTCTCTCATATGTATAGTCAGTGTGGATGGGTCTGTAAACAGACACATTCATACACTACAAATCACACTTTCAGTGTTATATTCAGTACATGACACTTGTCCGTCGATATATAAAGCATAAGATCTACTCCGTATTTGTGTGATATAATTGCAACTTCTTCTGCATTGCTGTTTGTTGGAAAACACGGATGAGATGAAACACAATCTCATCCATCAAAACGACAGGCCAAGTGAAGAGGGAGAAATGAACGCTGCACACCTGCTGCAAAATGGACATCTGTTGTTGAGAAGGGATGCACCTGTTGACCAGATATCGTTAAACCAAAAAGGTAGCATGATTAGACCTATGACATTGCAATATAATGAAGCGGTGGTTCTCTTCATTTGCATCTCTTAGCTCTCAATATCTTGAGACAAAAGATTTTCTTCTGAGAGAGGGATGCATGTCAATCGAAAAACCCATCAGCGAATAATGCAACAAAGACATTTGAGTAGAAAAATGAATGCTTTCTTTATTTCCTTCTTGCTTCATGCATCTGGGAGCCCTTAGTTTCACAAAGACATGGACAGTCACAATTATCAGCAAGTTTCAACCTTATTCTCCTCGAGAAAAATACCTTGCTCAAAATTCATACACTGCTACAATGCAACAAAGACTTCTTGGCCTTCTCTTTCACTCTCTGAGTACTAAGGTGCTTCTTTCTCTTCTGACTAGCTGCATGACTATGTGTACCTCTTCCTTTCCTTTTCTCTAACAGCCATTCATTAGCTTTTCTCTTGTCTCCAGGCTTAACCACTCGTTATTTATGACAACCCTATTCTTTTGGGCTCTCAATTCAAATTGAGTAATGTATCTCTGGCTGAGTTTCCTAGCCAATCCAAAATGATTATCATTCCTAGTTTGTTTTTTCTTTTTGTTTTTTTTATTGCCCATTTAACATTCCAACATGGGCTCTTTATCTAACAAAGTGACTTTAACCACCTGAAGATTCCAGGTAGCTTAGAATTTGCTCACATGCAAATATGTTTCCAAGTGGATCAAATTCAGAACCCGGAGCACACACCAGCAAATCTATATTGCTGGATCGATTAAATACGAAAACACCTTACATCCATGCAAAAGACATTTCACGCACACCTGGTTTTATGCACACATTGCTACATTTGTCACAAAATTATAGAGAGACATATTTCTGGAAATAACAAGTGTATTGCTGGGGTTTTTTTTTACATAAGAATTTCTTCTCATTTCATTCCAGATTTGATTGCCTGCTGAGAGGTCAATGAAGAAAATTAATTATGATCCAAGTCACTATCTTAATGCAGGCAATGCCGAGTAACCACTCCAGCAGGAGTGATAACACTAAGATTGTAAACTTTTCTTCAAAAGACAGGTTAGCAGAATCTGGTCTGATGCCAAAAAGCTGACTATTTTGTGACATCCCTCCACACTTCTGAAAGGGGATGCTTTCTGACCTGTCCAAAGTCAGTGGGTCATTTTTTTCCCAACATTTTGGGCAACAAGCAAAATTATTCGGAAAATCCAGATGACAACTCAAGAGAGGCTTCTGTAATAATGTATCTTTTCAGATGTTAAACACCATCCACCATTTAAGGTTAGTCTCCACACAGGAATCAACGGAAAATTGGGGGGGGGGAGGTGTGGTCTGGAGTAAAAAGGTGTGTTATCACAGAAGTTGGACATCATCCGGAGTAAATATCCAAGATGCTTTGCAATCTTTGGTAGTGAAATGAGGGAGGGAGGGAAGTATAATGGGTAAGAGTACTTATCTTATCAACTATCTAGGAAGAGATGAATTGTTGTGTGTGTGTGCATGTGTATATATATATATATATATATATATATATATATATATATGCATATGTAGGTAAATACACACACAAAGATGTATCAATGTCTGCAGCTTGAGACACAGTTGATAACTGAGTTTTGATCTGAAATTTTCACTGTATAACATTTGATCTATATGATTATATTCACCACTGAATTGAATACATTGACAAAGGACATAATATTCTACTCACGAAATAGCCAAAATTAGAGAGAATGTTTCACTACATAAAATCTCTTAATCATGAGAGATCAAGGGCAGTTCTTGTGCATCTGCCCATAAAACAACATTGTTTTAGTTTGAACAGCATCCTGATAATACTCATCCTCAATTTATCAAAAAAATAGCACCAATATTTTTTCTTAATTCCCTAGACATTATGATAAATAAATAAATGATTGTTTTGTAAAATAAATCTTTTTTTTCATCATTAGGCTACAGACTCATTCATATACCTATATATTGAGAGATAGATTGTTCATACATGTATACACACACACATATGCAGATATATAAATATATATGCACACACATACAAAATAATTTATGCAGAACTATATTCTCATGCTAACTTCCTCAAAGCTATACCATATATTCATTTCAAGTATTCCTTTTTGGTGAGTTAGCTTTAAATGATGTCACAGTGTAATATTCTAGTTGACAAGGCTGACAAATAAGGAAAATTGGAAGCCAGAGTTCCAATGAAACAGCGTGTCAGGCAATTAGCAAGGAAGACAAACCCAAATTTGATCGAGAAGGGTTGGCTTCATTCCAAACTGTTTTGGTGAATAGTCATGTGCAGAAGCTTGAGGTTTGGAGGTGAACAGGATGGTCAATTCAGATGTGAGAGGAAGTTGACGATTTGCAAACATGAATGCAAGTGATTGAAATGTCTTGTAAAATGAGACGCAAAAAAACAGACTCTACTCATATATATACATATATATATATACGTATATATATATATATATATATATATATATATATATATATATATATATATGTATATATATATATATACATATATATATATATGCAAGATCGGAAGGAAGTTATTGGTATTAGCAGAAAAAATTGCCAAGACTGAAACTTACCATTGCCAACTCAAAAAATATTCTATGCTAGTTTGACTGCTAAAAAGCACTAAATGAAAAAAAAAAGCCTAAAAAACACCAACAAAGCTTAAAAAAAAAAAATGCCTAAAAGGGCCAAAATCTTCAAGTACTGATTTAGTGGTTTTTGCACGGCCAAATTTATCAAAGACAGAATTCTATCCAAAGATGGAGATTTAACATCCACAACAAGTGCAAGGTTATTGGTCATCAACAAAGGAAAAAGAATTGGCACACCAAGTTCAAACTTCTGCTAACACTATTTTCATCATTATCACACCAATGCCATTTGGAAAGGCATGAACCCAAATTTATCTGTGCTCTGTTCCACTGATAGTGATCAATCAGGGTCGTGTTATTTACGTGCCACAGATATTTGATATTCTATAATTACCTGTGCAAGGGATGCTAGCAAAAAGAGTTATTATATCCACTGTCAGAATTTTTTTTTTTGTATGCATACAGAAGAACTAGTATTTACACATATGCGAAAAATTCAAGTGCTTCCAAAAATTTCAATATATTTTCACAAATAAATCTAAAAAAAGAAACATTAAAATACAACCTTAGATTGATAGAAGTTCCATAATAATAGGTTACAAAAAGCTTGAACCAAGTCGGGTTCACTGATTCAAGTCGTATGTATGCCATTTACTGTTTTGCCAGTACTCAACCAAATAATTGCTTTGGGATTTAACTCTGAAAGCCAGACTCAACCATTATTAAAACAAATGGACAACCATGATCTGAATTCAAAACGGTTCATTAAATTTTAATGAGTGATAAAGGGAATAGATCTGAAAAATTTCGGGTAAAAAGAAAAAGCATTTAGTTACCGAGGATGCCATGATTCCGAATTTTTTTCAGTGAGATTTGTTAAGATGCAGAAATTTGGTCAATTAAAAAAGTATTATACTTAATTACATCTAGTAAGTATACATGAGAGTTTCATATATACATGTGTCTATACATAAAAACCAATATATATATGTTTTGCCAATTGTTGAAAACAAAATGTCTCTGTATTTGGTATGCTTAATATTCCTCTTGAAATTTGAGATTTTATGATTAGGAGTAAACGTAACAATAACAATTAGACATGAAAGTATTTTACATATTTATGTTCAATTGATGCCTATATCCTATATAGTTATGAAATGATGAAATATATATATATATATATATATATATATATATATATATATATGTGGGTGTGGGTGAAAGAGTGAGCATGGCACATGAAAGGCTTTTCCAAATTTCATACAATTGCTCATAGACCATGACTTGACTGGGCAATAAATAGAGTTATTGAAGTTTCTATCATGGCTAGATCTTAACATAGTTAGCTTTCTTGAACACCAACATCTGGGTTACAACAGGAGACTCCTGCAACTAAAATAAAAGCTATTGAATGATATAAAGTGATAGTTCCAGACATGGGTAGTGTCTACCTTTTTTGATTTAAAGAGTGTAAAGGAACTTAGAGGGGTACTCTTAATTATAGGCTATTTAAATGGAAAGCAAGCCAAGTGACCATTATGTTGTTCTTAATCAGTGATTACAATGGGGGTGGTGTCATATGACTGGCTGGTGTTGACAAGTGTTGGGGGAAAAGAAAAGAAAGGAAACAGGAAGGACAGAAACCAGAAGAGGACAGTATTTATCACAGAGGAACTCAGCAATTGCCTCCAAGAGATTGTTCAAGAGTTATCAGGCGATTCCTCATTGGTGCCTGTGACATTTCAACAAAGAATAACCATTTCCGCCAAATAATCTACCATTTACTTCTCACCACATCCCCATTTGTTACAAACTCTCCTTCACCTCCAAAACTCTTCCCTGGTCTCTACCATTTCAAAAAATTCAATTAAGACAGCAAAGTGCAAGAAAATTGGTTTTAGGCCTCACTAATGTTCCCAGCCTTCCCATCATGACACTCCCCTCCACTAACCCTTCAGGCAAAGACATATTGAGTTGTCATACTTTTAAAAATGTAATTGGCTTTTATAAAAAAATAAATATAAATAAAAGGAGAAGGGAAAATTTAATTGAATAAAAAAATTAAAATAAGTGTACGAAAGTATATAAGTGTAATATGCCAATACATTTATAAATTAAATGTAGATATGCACGTATGCTTACATATCTATCCATGCATTCAAACATACTTATAAATTTAACTGATTGTTAATATATATATATATATATATATATATATATATATATATATATATATATATATATATATATATTGAAAGAATTCACATGTATGCAAACGTATAGCAAAAAGTGAAGATATATATACACTTAATACACACACATTTACATACATGTATGCATGTATATAAAAGCACATTGATATGTACTTGTCTATTTCAAAGAAAATCTTTATAATTGAGGTTAGCCCATACATCTAAATCATTTTAATAGTGAGAAATGATTTAGAATTCAATATTAAACTGAAAGATCTGTCTGAACATAACTTTTGTTTTAACAACTCATTCAAATTTGTGTTTCAAATTACTTTTTGTCGGAGAACATGGTAATGAATCTCAATGCACAAAACTATTAGACTGTGTAATGTGTATACCATTTAACTAGACCCACTTTCATTAATGGGCTTCACTCTCTCGTTAATATGTCCAATTCAAATCAGTAGAGAAATAGGCTTATTTTTTTAAAGATTTTCTCATATGTGCACATATCCCACCAAGGGGTAATCCTGGATTATTTGGTCCTAAAATATGATAGCATGAAAATTGCAAAAATTTATCCATTATATTTTTTAACTTTCCAGTTGACTTTAAAACTATAAAATCTTATGTGTGCTCCAAATGACATTGCTGTTCTTACTAATTTTGTAAGCAGAATCATCACGCTTTTATCAAGAAATATCATTTTAATGGACATAGTCTTCTTATGGAAAATCTCTTTATCATGAGAGATCAAGGGCAGTTCTTGTGCATCTGCCCATAAAACAACATTATTGTTTCAGTTTGAACTGCATCCTGATAATACTCATTACCAGTTTATTAGAAAAAAACAACATTCCTAGTCATTATGACGATGAAAGTTGTCACTTGATTTAAGCATGGCAGCTCATAGGAGAGGTCACTGTCATATGTTCTCCATGGCACAGCATATACTTGAGAAAGGACTGGGTACACAGTCTGGTCCTAGATTGACAAAATGTTCTGTTGATTGGATAAAACGGCTGCAGAACACTCTCGTAGCTGTATATGGCATCTAGTCATTATAACCATAGTCAAATTCACTTCTTTAAGAGAGGTAAATGACATTTATTGACTTGACCAATCAATACACATTCAGGCAAACCCACATAATGCCTTGAAATAGAAATATAGATGCATCTAATTGCACAAACAATGCCATGGGAGTGCAATGTAACACTACTTTTGCCTATGTACTGCGACTTTTTAAAAAATGGAATTGAATTATCTAAATTGAAATTTTGAAAACTATAAGCTAATATCTTCAGCTTTTTAAATGTTTAATTAATTTCTGGTGTAGCTACCAAGAGGAAATGTGCATTTCCTATCTGAATATGATTAGAAATTTCAGATAAAAAATCTGAAAATTCAAACTTCATCTATAGGATGAGTGTATATCAAAATATTCTCCCAATAAAATGTGCAATAACATATCATTATATAAATGCACAAGAATTTTCACTGAGTATTTATATCTGAAAATGGCTTTTAGTCAAATATTTAAAAGTTCTAATTCATTGCATGAGAAATCTCTCAATCTTGATTAAAAAAACAAAAATAGGAATTTCATTCCCAAGATCCTTTCTGACTAGAACTGATGATTTAAAAAAAAGGACAAATTTGAACTTAAATATTCAAGCTTGTATCATGAAAAATGATGATCATAATAGTTGTAAGCACTGTAGTAAAAACAAGAATGGTGTCGATACCAGTCAGAATAATTCATGGAATGATGACAAGACTTCTTTCCAGAACCTCAGACAAGAAAATGGAAAGCCAGACAGTACGCTAACTGAAACAAGTGATCAAAATAATAAACACTAGGATATGAGTTTGAATAATTCATGAAATGATAACAATATTTCATTAAAAATTTTTAGCCTACATTAATAACTATCTTTAAGAATCTAATCATCACTAGAGTATGAGAAGTTAGGAATAAAGTTTCCCCAACATAAAGATGTTCATCAATCATTTATGAAAACTGGGAAAGCATACAAAAAAACAAACCAATGTTAGATACCATGATACAGAAATATTCCTTTTTAAAATATTCAATGTTTCATTATACATAGACATGTACTACAGATAAAAGAAACTCTTTTCTATCAATGTTACTCAGAGATAGAACATCATGTTGAAAACTACACTATGCAATTTTAGTAGTCAGTTTGATTATACTTTGTAATTCTTGCTAGAATCAAGGGTCATCTCTATGATCAATCAGTTTTTTATAAACTTGGCTAGAGCCAAATGCTTAAATTTTGTTTACACGATTTGAAATGAGAAAATCTTTAATCCAGTATTGAAATAAATTGATTTCAGATGTATAATGAAATAGACTTATTTCTGATATCTAACAGCATTTGTTAGATCTTTGATAACTATAGAATTTGAAAATGAGTTCCACAAACTAAAGTACACTGTAATTTGCAAGGGAAAAAAAAAACAACATATTTTCCAATTTTATTTTGAAGTGAAAGATCTTCGAAAAAAACCTAAGTATTACATAGAAAACAAACATATTAACAACAATACTTTCAGCAGAACAAAAAAAACCAACAATATTCTCAAAATTCCGCCTTTCAAGCGTATTGAAACGAATGTGAACCGTAACCTGCATTTATTCCTGGAGTAAGTCATCTGCAATGCTTTCCTAAAATGAAAAGCAGCCATCCTTTTCCTGCCAATAACGACAGAGAGAGAGAGAGAGAGAGAGAGAGATCTATATTCTCATACAGAACTTTTCCGATTGTGCAAAAAGAGTGAGAAGTAGATTTTTGAGTCAAAGTACCTAGAATCTCCTCATCCCATACTTAACAAGAGTTATCATCACAGTTATTATGGAATGACTGCACAGAAACAAGATGGAAGATTTCAGCCAAAACAATGCTTCAACAAAAAAAAAATTAAAAAAAAAACTACTCAAGCTTTTGAATACATTTAAAAAGATAATATGCTGAAGTTAGAAATAAAAGTGTCCTGTTAAAAAAATACAACTAAGAATTGAAAAAATGAATTTAAAAATGGAACCAAACTTTTTGTTTTTCTGTTTTAGCAATTACAATATTTGTAATTTTCTCCAGATTTCCACCTGCTCGTGAATTTCAACCCTTCTTTTACTTTCAAATTGAAAAAAAAATAAAACCATTATCATTATTTTCAGCATCTTCTTCCTGCAGGCACAACTAAATTGGAAAAAAATTAAATTGGAGAAAAAGCTTAAACAAAAGATTTGAATAATATAAAGAGGCTGCAGAAAAAAAATTTGTAGGAAAATAAATTGATGAAAATAAAATACATATTGAAAAAAAAAAAGAAATAATAATTATCATACTGGAAATAGCAAGCAGAACATAATACTGCAACAACACAAAAAGAAAGGAAAAAATACTAATAAACCGAGAAAGAAATATTAAGAGAGAAAAAGATGATGAATTTGAAGAAACAGTGGAGTAATAATTATAATGATAAAGTAATAACCATGAGAGAATGAAAAAACAAGTCTGGTTGGTTATCCAATAGAAACCATCACTGTCTGACATCCTTTGGCAGCATGCCATGTTAGGGGTGATCAATTAAAAATTAGAAGAAGATATGATCAATGAATGTTACTTCTCTCGCCTTTTGATTGGCAGTGGAAAAAGGTTGAAATTCTGAAAAAAAGCAAGTATGAAGACTGCTAAAAATAAACAAAGGGACCAATTTAGCATTAACTTACATTGTTAATTGAAACCCAATTGAAAGAATAAAAAAAATGCATTTTCAAAAGAACAAAATAATCTGATTTTTTTCTAAACAAAATAAAGAGTAAATTCTTGAATTTTCAGCCTTCTAGCTTCATTTGCACCGACTGTGCACTTGACACATACCTAGCCAGCCAGCTTGACTTAAAAACTGAAGAAACCCACGTTAATGTTGACAGTTCCTAACAGAAAAGAAATCCTGAAGTGATGATAAAAGACGAACGGTGGAGGGGAAATAAATGTGTGTTAACAAAGAATAGAATATCAAATTATCAAGAAGAGGCAAATGAAAGAAAGAAATGGAGGAAGAAAAGAAGAATCAGAAACGAAAAAATAATTCCAGAGTCAAAAGGAAAATAATAAGTTATGTTAAATATATAAAATAATGACAACAAATAAATAAAAAATAACAGTGGGAGACTATTTAGATATTAAAAATGTAATGTTGTTGATGATGATGGTAGAGAGGGAAGCCAAATGGAATAAATATATATATATATATATATATATATATATATAGTTTGAGGAATATACAAAAATATATTTATATTTTTAGGAATATACAAATATGTATAAAAATGTATTTATATTTTAAGGAATATACAAATATGTACAAAAGAAAAAAAGTAAGACCACAAGACAAGAATCTTAAGCTGAGAAGAAAAAAATTGTTCTTTGAGAAAAACCATCATCTTTTGATCGCTCTTCATTGAAATATTGACGGAACTCTAACGCATTTATTTATCACGAAAGAATGCCTATAATTGGTCAGTGCTCCCAGGGAAAAGCACGACATCATCAATTAAGATTTCCAGTTTGAAAAATATTGATCTCATGTCAGAGAATTTTGTATTTTCTCGTCTCCTGTACTTCTTAAAATTTTCTCTATTTCTAATTATTTTTTTCAAGTCTCTTTTCTTTTTTTTTTTTCACATTCTCTTCAAAATGTTTTTCTTTCAATTTCTTTTATGGTTTTTCTTCTTTTAATTCTCTCGATTTTTTTTCTCTCTAAATTTTTGTTTTGCAGCATTTTTGTTCCTTTCACCATTTCTCTCCCTTCCCGTCATACCCCTCCCCCCATCTTCTTCCTTATTCTGTCATTTTCTTAATTCAGACAAATGTTGGTTATTCATCAAAAAAGGTGTTCTTGTAGCAGAGGATATTTTCATACCAATGAACAATCCATTTGAATGCGTGTGCACAAGCACGTCCATACACACATGCCTACTCATGATCAAGCCAGCACATACATCTAAGTTTTAGAATATGTCTTCAATAAACATACATGGAGGACAATAAACTTATATACAATTAAACTGGTGTTTCTGTTCGTTTATACACTTTTATGAAAGGATTATTTCCAGCAACATTACTTACTATTTATCATCATGAATGACAATGGATATAGCAGCCATGATGTCACTTGGAAATGTAATCATTGAAATCCTTCCTCTTGTTAGGTTCTATTTGATAGTATAATGATATTTATGAATGTGTGGTGCTTACACATTTTCATACATGAAATGAACAATCAGGTGCATAGCTGATGGAGCTGGAGAGGGACATCTAAGAGCTTCATGAAGAGTAGTTCACCTACTGCATTTCTACTAACATTATACAATGATAAATCTAACAAAATCTTGGAGGAGGCTTTTCAAGGACCCAAATACCTCCCCACCTTTGCCCTCAAATTTATAGCTTGGTTTTTGAAAGGTTTCACAACACTCTTACACACCCAAAGCTCTTGGAAGCTCTGCCACATACATCTAGTAATACTTTTGTAGACCTATGAGGGTCTGCATTCCCCAGGTTGGGTACCACTCGACTAACTCCCTGGGCCACCAATTCTCCAACTAAGTCCCTAAAAACAGGTATATGTGTATGTGTACTTAATACCAAGCAGCATGGATGAACCTTTATTAAAATGTAAAATGTGCATAAAAATCATAGACGTACAACCAGATACAGGATTGTGTTTTAAAGCTTTACTGTGTATGCATAAAATATGCTTAAATGCCATGGAAAATGCAGGGAGAAATGCACATGTTTGCAAGCAAGATGGGTATGATTTTTCTGCTGATATGATGCAAAACAATTTCAAGGAATGAAGCTTTTATATACTGTCATAGTTCATTTTTTTTTACTATTCTTCTACTTGAGAAAACAAACTGCTCAGCTCATTTTTTGCCACCCTGTTCATATATATATATATATATATATATATATATATATATGAATGGCTTGGCTTCAGTAACAAAGATTTGGGGAAGTTTTTCCATGATCCTTAGACGACAGGGCCATGTAAGTAAAATAAACCGCCAGAATTGATGAACTTTCAAGGTGAAGTGCTATGCATGTACAGTTGACCATACCCTTTAAACTAGAGTTTCCCAACCTTTTTTTCCCCTTTTTGGCTACTTTTGGTTATTTCTAAAAATCTGCACCCCCTCTGCTTCTCCAGCTCAACTTCTGCCTCTCCTCAGAGAAATATCGCCCTCATTGAGAATGCTTGCTTTAGACCAAGGCTACGTATCCTATTGTCCACCAAGATGCCAAGAGAAGGAGCAAGGCCCCAAGATATGAGGTTTGACAAGAGTTCCCTACTGGCATATGCCAGAGCTAGCTAGGAGTATCAGCTGCCCCTTTGTGGGAGTTACCCAACAATATGACTAACCTGAGTAATTAGAAAACTGGACGTGAACACTCCCTAGTAGGTAGATGATGGAGCTGGCTATAGGGTTCTACCGCCTCTCTAAAGGAAAATCATGATTATACGGCTGCCTGCATGACTGAATGCAGATCCAAGACACTCCAAGCCAGCTGTAGAGGTTTGCTATTCCCTCAGAAGAGTAACCCAACAGTATTACACATGCATCAATTGGCTCCATTTTTTTCCTACAAATCTGGCCCAAAGTTATTTGATTTTTAGAGTTGATAACTTTTGTATATATATATATATATATATACATGTGTGTGTGTGTCTAGATATATATGATTTTTTTAATTTGGGCAATTCACTTGCGTGATGTACACATGGTTGGATGGATGCAGAAACAAGTAGGGGGATTTCAGTTTTCATAGTAACATCATAAGTTCTTACAGCTGTAAAGTTTTATAGACTATATGTTGGGGTATTCAGTTATGTGCCGTTATGGTTGCCTTTCTCTAATCTGTATATGTTCCAGGTACCAAAGGCACTGAGGCTTTTGATATTGATCTGTGGTTACGACCAGATTGAAAAAAAGCATCATAGCTCAAGAGGAGGTAGTTTTTGATCTATACTGCTGGGGAGCCATGGCGGAACAATGGTATTGTTTCTAAATTCCCAAAACCATGCCATGATAAGCAACTGATGATCTTCTCAAGATAAATCCACTTATAATTTTCTGAGTAAAACATATTGACCTTTTGAGCGGCTTTTACTAACAGTCGTAGAAATTATTTTGTTTTTTTTCATTTTTTCGAGTAATTTTTTTTCTCTTGCAGTAGAATGCTTCTTCAAAGACTTGGACAACTTAGTTGTGTAGCAAACACATGGGTGGGTGAATAGATGCTTGAACAGAAGAAATTTTGCAGGATGGGAGGGGAAAGAAAATTTCAAACGACCCACTTGCGTGACGTACAAATGGTTGGATGTATGAATGGATGTTGAAACAAGTGAATTTAAGTTTCCATAGTTAGATGAGTAGTTCTCATAAATGCACACACAAACATTTGAGTGAACACGTGTAGACACATGATACAGTGATTGATAAGAAGAAAAAGAATGTATATGTGCCGAATCATAAAAGCATACAGAGAGTGAGAGAGAAAATGTGCATGGCCTTGAGAAGACTAGATGGGATGTGTGTATGTATGCATATCACTGAATGTAATCATATGAGTTTCATATGCCAGGGAATGTGTGCCTGTCCATAAACATGTACAAGAGCATGACAATTTGCATGTGAAAAAATATCTATGTAACTACATAGGAATAAGTTTGAGAGAACATATGTAAGCATTTGATACAATGATTGTATGCATGAAAAAGAATTTGGACAAGCCAAGTATGAACGTTTCTGATTATGAACCCAATTAATAAGGAAAAGTGCTTATGTAGTATAAGGGCTGAACAGGTGGGAGATCAGAAAACAGAAACGGGGAAACAATTTCAATACAGGTTGCATTACATAATTGTTATGTCAATGCCAGAGCCATTCGAAAGGGCATGAAGCAGAAAAGTAATACATGCAAAATCAGTGGCATATCAAACCATTCAGTTAGAAGATGATAAAATAATGAGGTGTCACCAGATTGGAACCAGAAACTCATAAATATTGCAGTTGTGGATTAATTTGCAAAAGTTGGTGTGCCAAAAATCTCCTCTGAGTCATTTCAAATGATGTAAGGATAACCATTCTTATTTATAAGACTTCAAAAGGAAAGACAGGATAAAGATATCTTATAGAAGATAAATATTCAAAAATGATTGATAGTGAAGGCATAAGTGGATAAGAGTGTATGAATATCTGTACCTTGCATAAATGAATCACTGTAGCCTGCCAATGTAAATTTGGTTTTTCAAACAATAAGTTGATTTGACTTATTATTGATAACGTTCTGAGGATAATGTAAATAAACACTGAAACATTCACAGAATTTTACCATACTTTCTTGGTGGTAAATCAAATATTGATAACTTTTGATATTTCCTTCACTTGTAATGCAAATTTATACTACAGACTTTGACAATGCATAAATATATCATTTAGTATACATATAAAAAAAATGTTTGCATGTATAAGTATTTCTGTAAAACAAAGTAAGAAAGCCCACTTGAGTTCAGGAACATGTTGTTGGGCAATATAAATGCATCGTAAAGTGCGCATGTATTTGTGTGTGTGTGTGTGTGTATATATATATATATATATATATATATATATATATATATAGATAGATAGATAGATATAGATAGATATAGATACACACACACACACACACGCAAATATGTGAGTTTGTATACAAGTGTGCACAAATATGCATATATTCTAATTAGTATCTATGTGCTAAGTTTGTGTGTGAGTGTGTGTAAATAAATATGACTGGATATGAATGTACAAAATAGATTAAATGGATGTGTCTTCAAACAACATAGTGAAAATACTTTAAGTATAGATCTCTAGGTGTAAATTACTATTGCTCCAAATTATTTTTCAAGAAAAGAAATTTCAAAATAGGCATACAATAGGGGAAGCTTTTAACTTGTTTTCCTCTTCTTGCCACGAAGATGCTTCCAGGAAGCAGAAAAAAAATCCTTTTTATCATTAGGATTTTTATTATTGCCGCTTTACTTTTTTGAAACAAATGAAAACACCCACACAAAACGAATACAGAAAGAAAACAAACAACAAGGCATATGTTCTCTTCTCTTTCCCCGTTACCTTACTCTAAGATTTCAAAATCGAATAAGCATTAAATTCTTTTAAAAACTGTTAAAAAAAAATCAATTCTCTCGATCCACCTCCAATTAAAATTTTTTCTTTTCCATTCATTCTTTTGCCCCTCACCCCACCCTTACTGGAATAACTGACTTTTTACAATCGTCAAATGAAAGCGTAAATACAAACAAACACTTTTGTCTGATGGGCATAGAACAAGACGAAGAAAGTGAGGAAAACACATACAAAGAAAACAATAAAAGAATAATAACAATCAATATTTATTTTTATTAATCAGTCCCAAAGACTATCTTTTTTCAGCTTTACCATCTCTCAGTAGTCCTCATTCAAACAATACCATTTCCTCCACTTTTTCAACAATTCTTCCCTATCTACCCTCCAGTTCGTCAATATCTTTTCCATTCATCCTTTCTCTCTCATCATTATTATCATTTGCTTTTCTTTCTTACCATTTTATTCTTCACTTGACCTTCCTCTTCTCTTTCTCCTCCCCATTCCTTGTTCAAACTTTAAAAAAATAAATGACCCTTCTCTTCTTTATTCATTTTCACCACTTCTCTCTCTCTCTTCACATTTTCTGTTTTTATTCTCTCTACTCTCTCTCTTTTTCTCTGATGCCCTTACCACTTTTTTCTCTTTTCCCTGTCACCATCTAACCTCAGATTCTTTCTCTTTTCCCTCGGTCAATTCCTTTGAACCTTTCCATTCAGCCATCTCCTCTCACCTCCTCTCATAATTCTTTCTTTCATCTCTTCTTCTTCTTCCTCTCTGAAATTTTCCGCGACTTTTTCTCTCCTCCATTTTCTACCTTAGTTTTTTTCTACCCCACTCCCATGGCCCTTCAACCTCCAAATACTTCTTTTCTCTTCTCCCTCCTCTCAGCAGCAAAAACTTATTGATTTTTTTTTTAAAAGGACTCAAAATGGCAGACATTTGTCAAGTATACACATTAGAGCTACAACAAACAAGCAAGAGAAGGAGTGCTTGAATAAATTAGCAGGACTTCTTCAGCCTGATTATGATCTTTGCCTGTCAATGGCAAAAGAGAAAGCAAACACATTTGGGTGGGAAGGTGAAAACAGACACACAGGCCAAACTGACTATAAAACAGCAACACCCACCCTACCCAACAAACGGGTGACAAGCAACAATGAGAAAACAATTTATAGCAACATGCATATTAAAAAAAAAATGCATAAACGAGTAGAGAGGAGGGGGGGTAACTGCACAATTTGAAAAAAAAGAAAAAGAAATTACTTTTTCATTACCATAACTTATACCATGTAGGCATTCAAGAGTCTCATGGCATAGAATCTATTTTTAAGAACCCGGAATATGTCAGAAGAATGAATTTTCACTATGAAAATGGATCTATAGAAGGTTAATGACCTCGTTACGATCAACCATAGAGAATTGGCAATGATAAAAGATTGTAAGATAGGAAGAAATTCTTTTGTTACTTTGGTACAGATACAATAAAAGAGTCAATTTTCAAGGGTTAGAGAACAGATGCTCCAAAAATAGCAAATGGACTGGAACCAAATGCCCAATGTCAGAAGTTGATGTAGCAGATAGTATTCTACAAGAGACAATGGTCAAACTCTATGAATACCAATTTCAAATAGAATCAGTCTTTCTATTTCAACTCTTAAAACAAATGAAATGCATTTGGAAATCAATTTGGTTCAAGCTTTAAAATATGCAAACTTACAAGGTAAAAGAACACTAAACTTCAGTTATCTCATAATATTCTGAGGGCCCGTTATGTATGGATGATGAAAGGCAGCAACATTGCAGATTGCAAGCTTTCCATCTCATTATCATCATCATAACAAGATAAGAGGGTTAGAATATCCAATAAACAAGTCTTTTATTGAACCTACAATGTTCAACAGAGGAATTGATTGCTATCTAATTCAATTATGAAAAACAAATCTTTGCTTCTTTTGGACAATATATCAGTTTGAATAATAGCCAAACCTTTTGAGTTTCTAAAAAGGCTACGATTCAAATTTTTTTTTGATTATTCCAACTGCGAAGATAACGGTATTAGAGGTTTTACAAGAACTATACTAACAGATTGGGGAAAAGGACTTTACTTTACAAAAAAAAAAAAAAAAAAAAAAAAAATCATCTACTTTCAGCATCTCAAAGTGTCATATATCCACAATTTCAGGTTGTGTGTTACTAGGCCCATTGTTCTTGAGGAGCATTTTTATTTCAAAGAGCACCTATACAACATTTCATTGTTTTTGTAAAACCAGCTGCAGATATTAATGTTTTAAAGTCACCATATCACATTTCTCAGTCATTTCTCCCTGTAAATTGTTGTATCTTTGTTTCTTAACAGGCTCTACTGTATGCAGGTATTTTCATGCATAGATACTCAGGTACAAGGGATTAATCAAGCAAGGATCAATATCTCAGAATCCAGGTGAAAACGTTCCTGTACTCTCCATCAACGAAGACCACTGACTCAAATGCAATTTGGTATCACAGCACCGAAATCAAAGAGCCAAGCTTTACAATTGGAGAAAAATGTTTATATATATATATATATATATATATATATATATATATATATATATATATGCATCATCAGCAAGATTTCAGATTTTGATGGGTGGGGTGCTTATTCTGGTTTCATAAAGTCTGCTATGAGATAGAATAAGTAGACATGACCACAATTCTGTACGCTTGTCCTTGACCAATCTTGGTGAGGAATTCCAGTTCAATATGGCTTTAATAATGCTTGCAGTGAGATCAATGACATTGGATTCCTTTTGCTGAATGCAAAGAAAATTCAAATAAATCTTATTAGTTCAAAGAGTGGGTATATGCACATGAAGTAGCCTTAGATGGCTAAGATGATATGGCTTCAATATACAAATGAAAGTCTCATGTCTATACATACAAACCCCTGTCAAAGTTACCAATGAAGATAAATTTTTGCAGCTACCCGGGCAGGTGAGATAGTTACTGGAGAGTGGTTTGTCCAAGTGCTCTCTCACCTACTCTTTTCCACTGACCAATTTGGCAAGCCAACAACAAGAGATAGAGTCAAGATAATTGGCAACAGGTCAGAACACAATGACAGGTGGATTCATGCATTCTCCAGGGGCATTAGTACCAAGTGAACAAAATCAACTTTAGTCATAATTCAAATTTGGTTTGGTGATTCAAATTTCTGTGCTGGTAACTTATAGGCCACTCCAGACCTCCATCAGGGCTAGCATATAACACACATGCACACACTACATTTTTTTTCACAAGGGCATTTTTTTTCTTCAACTACTAGACACTATAACTGATCATAACTTCTTAGAAGTTTACAACTCAAACCATTAGTAATCAACCTCCAATTCTTAAGTACTTTCCTTTCACCCTAACCCCAATAAAAAAAAAAGGGGTTTCTTAGTGATTAGGAAGTCAAAGGTGACTAAGACATGATCTACAATCAATAACGCAAGGTGCAAAACACGTAAGCAAAGTCACTAGCAACAAACTACTGTGTACTGTTTTATGAAGTGATAAGTATAGAGCAGGAAACCAAAGAAATAATTTCAGTGAATATTTGCAGTTTTAATTAGAAATCCAAGGATTCTTTATGCTTTAAGTCACTTGGAAGTCTGCCAATGATTTGTTTCATATTCTTTAGAAAAATATTCAAAAGAAATATGATTTATAATGACTAAGTTATCTATTGAGTAGTGTATCGATGCTAGCATAAAATACATAATTGTCAGCTTATAAGAGAATGATTTCATAAGTGTATCATCTGGACAACTTCTCATTACAATTTCCTCTAAAACACAACATGAACAGTTTTCATAATCAACCTATTTACAGATAAAACAATTACATAACAGTGGAATATTTGGATATATCTTTTATACATATACTAATTATTTATTTGACCTGTTGGAACCTTATAGAGACTGAGGATCGATTAGTCACTATGAACAGTCACAGCTTAGGCATTCTCTAGTCTTTTGCCTGACAACCAACATCCAGATATATCTTATCTTTTTGCCTCCCTCCCTCACGTCTTTTTGCAAAAGTGGCTGCCGATACACATAGCTATACAGAAAATTCTGGTTGCAGAACTAGTTGGATATTAGCGCCAACCATAGGTAAATTTTCAGCTTTTCTTACTGCCAATTCACCATTCACATGGTTAGCTTTAGTCATTTTCAGAATTAACAAACTAATCTTCTCTGGCAGGTGGTGAGAAATCTTCATGATTAAATTTTGCAATCATTTTACCAAAAATTTCTTTGAACAAGTCCACAAATTGTTGTGCAATGAAAATCCATTAACAAAAGGGATTGTCAGTGGTCAAGAATTTTAATCATTACTAGCACAATAGTATCTCTATGGTATATAAGTAATAAGCTCACTATGTGTACCATGCTGGAAATTTTCTAAAAACAATGATATGCCTCATTTTCATTTCATCTTACCATCTTTTTGCCTCTAACAACTTACGACTGACACGCACACACACACACACATGTTAATTATTCTTTTGAATAAAACTATGGCTACGATATTGTTAACTTTTTCGAATTTCGTTTTTTCTTTTTTGATGAAGTATTGCAACATTTTGATTAGTTTTTTACCTTCAGTTGCTTTTGTTGCCGTAATATTACGGTCGAATTCAAAGTCATGATGAAGAATAATTGAAAATTAAGATCAAGATGAAAACTAGTCAAAAATCAATGTCAGGGAGAAATACAATCACTACCAATGACTTCCAAGAAAAGTATATTTTTTTACAGCATTACAGGTACATGGTCACATATATTAAATCGCACCTCTTCAAATAGTGGGTATAAAGTCCTTGAGCAAAATTTATCTCGTGTATAAAGTTGTCTGTCATCTGTTGTAAGAACAGAATTTTTTCTTCTATGTTGGTTGCTGTAATTCAATAGAAGCATATCTCAAAGCTGCGTTCGGTTCCTCGACCATTCTTAGGCAATGTCATATCACAGAACAAAGTCATCACAAGTCATCAAGTGTGGACTTCAAGGAGGCTATGCCATGTCTGATTCACATCCACTAAATTTTTCATTCAGAAATTCTTTTACCCAGAGAGCAAAATGTGTTGGTCCCCCATCCCATTGAAGAGTTGCCTGTGCCTCAAGCGCTCTCCTATGCAGCTGTGGAATGTACCATTCCTGAAGCATAGTCAAGTAAGTATCGTGACTAACACTTGAACTAAAAAACAAATAAAAAAATCTCCGCTAAGAACAGCACTTACAATAGAATAAAATTTTGCCCAAAGACTTTGTCCTCTGCTGAATAGACATATCTGACTTACATTAACCCATTCACAAATAATTTTTATAAGAGGAATATATTATCCTCTAGGATACATTAATTCTGAGCAAGCTTTCATATTATCCACCAACAGTCGAAGTTTTTGTGTATTTATCAATATGAGCATGTATGCATATGAAAAAAATATGAGAGGTACATCTTGATTTTCAAAGCTGACATTTTAAGTTCTAATACAGTGTTTTCCATCAAGTTTACTTGCTTTTCTGGTTGGTGTGAATATGCAATTATTCTTATTCTTTGTTGTTCGATAGTTTCCATCTATGGAAGTGTGTGCACAAAAAAGGCCACAAAAGGCATCTACGTGAAAAGAAAGTAGAAAGAAATCCATCATGAAGCTCTCATGTTGTCAAAAGAGGTGATCGGGTAAAACCTTGCCTTTCCCAAGGGTGAAAGAGTAAACACAGCACCAGCTGGGACCACAACTACAGCTACAATTTATCCACCAATTAAGAAGACAGCTTGAACTTTTCCTTTATTTTTTTTTTTTGAAGTAAAACGTTCAGCTACATTGATACCTACATAGATAAGTTTCATGGGCAAGATACTCCTTTTGTCAATGTTTACAAAATGAAACAAAAATATTCTTCTTCTGGAGAACAAGACCATCCTTTTGTCACTTCTTACAAACACAAAAGGATGATGCATTCTCATTTACATCCCCAAGAGGAAACGAGAGCTGCTAATATAAATAAAGATTTTTGTGGAATTTGGGTTGGTATAATGATTGATAAACGAAAAAATATTTTACACAATATTTTTTCTTTTTATTCTGAAATATTGCAGATAATGCTTAAGGATCAGGGATTGCTTCACTGGCTACACAGTGTTAACTAATTATCATAGTGTATTTCTTTCTCTCCCTATATATATATATATATATATATATATATATATATATATATATATATATATATATATATATTAAGAAGAGATTTCCTTGCAACTTACCATAAATCTTTGTTGGTTTTCTTCAAACTGCTGTCTCCTGCACCTGATAACCTTTCATTACACTTCTGTGCACGAATATACCTGAAAAAAACAAAAGACAGTATTCCTTATCATTACATTGACTAAAACAAAAGTTCTAAATAAAATATGAATATTAGATAATATATAACCTTCAAATTGACATTTTTCATTGAACTATCCAATCTAATATATCAACAGAGTCTACAGATGCAGGGTTTGTCTATTTGGTATCCAGAGATTTTGAATATCTGAAATACTGGTTGCATGGCCTTGTTGTAACTTGGCCAGAAATCAGAGAAGACTAGACTGCACATAAGCAGAGAGATGAAAAAATGAAAGGGATGGAATGAGAAGAAAAGTAAAGGAAGAAATCAAGGAGGTAAAGAGAGAAGGAAAAGGTTAATGAAAAAGAAAGAAAAGAGAGAGTTGGGCTGAAGGAACAAGAGAGAAGGTGGAAAAGAAGAGATTAGGATAAAAGAGAAGATATGGAGGAGGAGGAGGGGAACAAAACAAGAAGAGAGAAACAAAGATCAACAAGAAAGAGAAGGGGAAAGAAAAAGAAAAGAATTAAGATGATAGAGAGAGAGAGAGAGAGAGAGAGAGAGATGTTCATAAATGCACAAAAAAGAAAGAGAAGGGGGAAAACAAGATTTAAAAAAAAAAAAAGGTCAAATGATACAAAGAAGAGAAAGAATCAGGTTGAAAGGAGAGAGAGAGAAACAAAATTCACGACAAATATCTGGAGGATGAAGACAAACTGATGAAAATCAGAAACAAAAAAAAGAGGCAAAAGAAAAACAATATAATGAAGAGGTGGAACCGAGGGGAGTAAAAGGTAAATCAAGAGGAGCTAAAAATGGAGAAGGAGATCATTTTAAAAGAGGAAAACTGACAAGTCTGGTTAGTCACTCAATAGAGATGTCAAGTGATCAGGATCTTTTGGCAGCATGCCGTGTTAGAGGTGATCAATTAAAAAATTAGAAAAATGGAATGAACTACGAATAAGTTACTTTTCTTGCCTTTTGATGGGAAGTGATCACTATAAAAAAGTGCAAATTTTCAAAAGGTTTTCCAAAATTGAAGCCTCAGTTCAATTTGCTGCAAGGAGATGTTGCAATAATTGCTTTTGATTCAAGCAACCAATTTCATATCTTGAGGAATTCGCAAAAATAAATTTGCGGTGAACAATGAATAAGTACATTTTCTTGCCTTTGGTTGGGCAGTGATCACAATGAAAGAGTCTGAAAGTTCAAAATTATTCTTGAAATTGAGCCTCTCATCCTCCCAAAAACCTATTGGGGGAGGGGGTTGAATAAACAGAGAAAACGTTATTTCAAGACATGATAAAAGTAAATATTTCAATTTTCAGCCATATAGCTCCATTGTTGTGGCCTACATGCAGAGTACATACCCAACCAACCAGATCCAGTCAAAAATGGAAGAAACCTATGCTGAAAGTTTTGGTTGAGAAGTGGAAGGCAAATAAAGTAATGGGTGGGAGGAGAAAATGAGGAGGAGGGAAAAAGATAGTCTGAAAGTGAGAAGGAGGTTTCTTAGAGATGAGATTAGAGACAGAGAGAGAAAGAGAGGGAGAAAGGATAAGCAGAAAAATTTGAGAAAGGGAATCAGAGAATAGGAAATAATGAAAGAAAAAAATAATGGTCAGGTTAGTCACTCAATAGAAATTGTCACGAGACTAATGTCTTTTCGCAATGAGTTGTGTTGGGGATGATCAAAAAAGGATTGACAAAAGGGGTAATAAATGAATAAATTACACCTCTTGCATTTGTTGGGCAGTGATCACTAAAAATGTCCAAATAATTTTTAAAAAGCATGAGCGAACAGACACAAACTAAGGGAACAATTTAGCATAAGCTTATGTTGCAAACTGTTTTTTTTTTTAAAGACATAAAGTAAATGTTTCATGCAGCACAAACACAGTCAGCAAGACTGACTTCAAGACTGAAGAAACCTTGGTTGAGTGTTTTGTAATTATGGATAGATGCAGGGAGGAGAAAATGACGAGGAGGGAAAAGATACTCTGAAAGTGAGAAAGTGGTTTCTTAGGGGTGAGAATTACAGAGAGGGAGAGAGAAAAGATAAGCGGACAAATTTGAGAAACAGGAATAATGAAAGAAAGGAAAAAAAGAAAACTGACAAGAAAGAGAGAGAAGGCGATGATGGGGTGGAGGTGGTGGTGGTGGTGATAGTAATAGTAGTAGCAGCGGAAACAATATAAAACTTGAACTTCAGTTCAATTCGCTGCTTGGAGATGTCGCAATAATTGCTTTTGATTCCAGCAACCAATTTTATATCTTGAAGAATTCGCAGAAATAAATTTGACAACAGAAATATGGGAGGGCAACCATTGCTGATATAGAGAAGGTTTGGGAGGAGATGAAAATTATGAAGAGAGAGAAATGTGGAAGAAAAGAAGAAAGGGAACAAGAAATGATGAAGAGAGAAAAATGGGAAAAGAAGTAGAGAACAAAAGGAAATGTAAGGGAGGGAAAAATGAGAAATAAAGTAGGAGAGAGAGAGTGAATAAAAAGAGGATATAGAAGGAGTATAAAATAGAGATGAGAGAAGAATAGGACGGAGAGGGAGAAAGTGGGTAGGGAGGAAAAAAGAGGGTAGAGAAAAATAGGAAAGCTTGAGAGCAAGGGAAAAATGAGAAAACAATAGAGAGGAAAGAAAAGAGAAACTGGAGAGCAAAAGGTACAATGGGGGGGAGAGAAGGAGGGAATGATTTAAAAGAGAAATAGGGAAGAAATGGAGAGAGAAAGGAAGCAAAGAGAGAATGGGGGAATGGGAGAGACTAAGAGAAAAAAATTTGGAAGAAGAGAGTGCAAAGAGAAGAAAAGAGAGAGAGAGCAGAGGAGGAAAATGGAGAAGTGGGAGAGAGTAAAGAAGGAAAACAGAGGAGAGAGAGCGAGTGAAGAGGGAAAATGGAGAAGTGAGAGAGAGCAAAGAGGGAAAATGGATAAGTGAGAGAGAACAAAGAGGGAAAATGGATAAGTGAGAGAGAACAAAGAGGGAAAATGGATAAGTGAGAGAGAACAAAGAGGGAAAATGGTTGTGAGAGAGAACTAAGAGGGAAAACAGAGAAGAGAGAGAGAGCGAAGAGGGAAAACGGAGAAGAGAGAGAGAGCAAAGAGGGAAAACGGAGAAGAGAGAGAGAGCGAAGAGGGAAAACGGAGAAGTGAGAGAGAGCAAAGAGGGAAAATGAGTGAGAGAGAACACAGAGAGAGAAAGATTTAAGAAAAAAAATGGAAGAGAGAGAGAGCAAAGTGGAAAGATGGGTGAGAGAGAGAGAGAGTGTGAAGTGGAAAAATGGGAAACTGAGAGAAATATGAAAAAAGCCTGAAAGACAATCGGAGGATGGAGCAAAAAAAATGAAAATGAGAGAGAAAGAAAGCAAAACAGAAAGGAAAAAGACTGAGGCTCAAGAAAGAGAAAAATTAAAACTGGAAATTGATCATAATGAATGAGACCTGGGTAGAAGTGGAGTTGGAGCCAATATGACATGGGGAGGAAAAGGAAAACAAATAACAAATTTGAAAAATGAAAATAAAAAATTAATTTTCATGGAAATAAAAAGTGAAAAAGAAAAGATTTTTTTCATTTCTTAAAGAAAGAATTTTTCCAGATATTTTATAATAAAAATTTGGATTGCATTGCATCAGCCTTGGGGGCAGTGGACAAGATGAAAGAAATAACATTAATGAAATGGCATTTTGCACAGGATGAACAAGCAAGATGGAATAAAAAAGAAATAATAATAAAAATAAGGATGATAATAATGATTGAAACGGTAGTAATAATGAAAATAATGATGATAATGATGAAATATTATGATAATTTTAATAATGAAAAACAATAAATAATGACTGAAGTAACAAAATAATAATGACAAATGTTATAATTATAAGGAATAAAATGTGTGTAGAAGTTTTGTTTTCGTGCATCGACACCAATTAGAACCAAGGTGTATAAAAAAAATCATTTCTCAAATGAAAAACAAAAAAACTAATGATAGCTAGAGTCAAATTGATGATGATGATAGTTGAAATAATAATGAAATAATCAATGAAAAATAGCCATGATGATAATTGTGACTATATATTCTTTTTTTTTGAAATTGAGACTAAAATGAATTATATAGTATATGGCAACATATTCATTTATAAAATATGGAGCAAATAGGACTCTCCTTGTTTGACCCTTGAAATGCCACCAGACCAAATTGATAAATTGATGCTTGTAAATCCACAGGCATGGACCTACCCCATCAATCAGGCCTTATCACCTTGGGTATTGGTGTCCGGAATTGGAGCCTTATAATTAACAAAGGATCATAGTACTGTACAATTGTTTTATCGAATCCCAACTTGATGTACCCATATAAAATGATGGTATTATTCTTTGCTGGTAACAGGGCTGCTTCTAAGAAATATTCCAAATATATATTTTGTTATCCACTCACCCTAAAAAGTGTCAACAGACACCCATGTCCACGGGGTATAATTTAAAAATAATATTCTCCACTCATCAACAATGGCCTAACAGTAAGAGTGAACATAGCATAAATGTTAGGGAAGTGAGGGAAGGTTGGGGCCGTTCAAACCACACCTCTGTGCTGTGATATGTGAGGACCGTGAGAGGAGAGCTGGAGATTTACTGTCACTCAGCCTTCAGCAATGACCACCAGACATCTGGTGAGAAAGTGCAAACCACAGCACTGCTGTGGATAATAGGGATACTGAGAGGAAAGCTGAAAACTTGAGGAGATGTCACTCAGTCTGCCACAATGACCACCAAACATCTGGTGTGAGCATGCAGACTCATTAATGATAATAATAAGAAGAGTAATGATCAAAATAAAGGAATTCATGGTGTTGAGAATTGGAAAATTGTTATATTGTCAATGATGATGATGATGAGAAACTGTAAAAACAATGATGATGATCAGAATGAAAAATTATAATGATTAGGAAATGCTAAAAAAAAAGAGGTGAAATAAAAAAAAAAGATAAAAATTCCTAAATTATACAAATGAGGAAAAAAATAAGGCAATGAATGAATGTATTTAAAAGTAATGTGAAAAATATTGATTCTATGACAAAGTCAGAAATTCAAAGAAAAAAAAAACAATAAACTTGGAGATTTGGAGAATGGGGAAATGAAAAAGAAATAATAAAGCTAAAAGAAATATACTGAGATAAAATGTCAAAATAACAATATGAAAAAAAAGTTTAAAAGAAAAAAATACTAAAATGAATAAACTGGAAAAAAAAAAAAAAAAATAACCCGAATGAAAATAAGTGAAAAAAGTTTTTAAAAAAGTGAAGGAAAAAAGCCCACATCAGCAAATAATGAAAGGCAAAATCATAGGAACATCTTTTGGCAAGATTCCAGCTATTTTGCAAGCCAAGAATCGTTCAGCATGAACAGCTTACATTGTTTCAGGATTTGCAGATGGTAAAGGGACTGGAGTGAGACAAATGTTCAAGTCAAATGTTTGGAAGAAAAAAAAAATTTTTCAATTTTGGTTTTTGAAACTGACAAAAAAAATATTCAAATGAAAAAATTTTTTTTAAACAACTGAAGCATTTTTGTGAGGTGCATAATTATAATAATTAAAATTGGAAAAAAAAACAGGCTTTCTTTTTACAATTTCTTAAAATTTCAGTTAAAACAAATGCTTGAATAAATGAACATGGCTCCTCAAGAAATAAAAAAATTACAGTATTCAGAGGTGGAAGGAGGAGAGCTGAATCTGAATTCCCTAAATCAAATTTATCAACTTTGAAGAAATTCAAGTGAAAACTCCTAAATTCTCACATCAAAACTGTCAGCTTTCTGCACACATCAGATGGATTTTTTTCATAAACTCTGATCTTAAAAGACATTGTAAATTCTTTGATGTCTGAAATTGAACAATCAATCAATGCTAAAGAAATTATGATACACAGAAAGTGTCCTACAAAAATTATTATCCCATTACTTTGTTATATCGTATTATTTAAACTAGAGCAGAACCCATTCCAAAAATGCATGTTTTGGTATTGGAAACTAACAAAAAAAGATATTTGAATAACTGAAAATAATTTCTGTACAACTGAAACATTTTTGTGAGGTGCATAAAACAACTTTATGGCATATGAAGCAGCCCTGCCATAATAGTCATGTAAAATGATTTTTAGTGTGTTGTACAAAACTATGGCTTGGAATTATTTTGATAACTTCTCTTCAGTGTTGCTAATTTAAATATTTGATACCTAATTTTAGATTTACTGCCAATTTAGATTTTTCTGAATGTTAATTTTTACCTATAATCTTAGCCGAAAGATCTATGATCTGTAATTTTGTATTCATTTTTATCAGATTTCTCAAGAACCACTGATCAAAAAAAATTTCAAACTCAGTATTGCACAGTCTTGTTTGCTGACTAATATAACTGGCGAATGACAACTTCGTGCAATGTCCAGTCATCGAGTAATTGCAGTACAAACACAGACAGATTTCTTCAATTGTAGTTAGATATATACAGGTAATGTGTTTATAGCTAGTTTAAAGCTTACTTGAAATTATTGACTGGTTTTTTTCTTTCATCTTATTCAGCTGCTTTTTATTGCATCACTCAGGTCTTGTCAGGAGCTTATTCTTTATTTCTGACCTATATTGCCTACTTAGTAGTTGGAGTATAAATGTAAAAATATCCCAAGTGTTGTGATAGAAAGCAACAAAAATAAGATGAAAGAAAAACTAGACAAAAATGAATAATAAAGAAAATGCTTTGTCTTATGAATTTAGACAATTACTCATTATTTTGGATTTTAGTAAATAAATGAACATTAACACTCAAAGTGTGTATACATCTTTATATCAATAAAAAAGAGTAACTTATAAACTAATAATCAAATCACCGAGGCCCACAAATGGCCCACCAAGCAAGTCAGCAAGCCAATAGGGGGCTACAGATTCTTCTCTTTTTGCTCGTCTGTCTGTCTGTCTGTCTGTCTCCGGGCACTCTTGTTCACATTTTGGCAGCTACAACCTTGAAATTTTGAATGAGTATACCACTATGCACCATCTGAAAATTTTTTTTTTCAAAAAAGTTCTTTTTTGGGTCTCTATGGTCATTTTGGACCAACAATGCCCACATCTTATGCTGTTTTTTTTTTAATGATTTTAAATAAAAGATCTATTATTTTAGATAATATTGCAGATAATTAGTTCTGGTAGGTACACACGTTGGCAATGGTGATTCATTTATGTGATGTACAGATATCTACAAATTTATCACATCCCCCTCTGCCAGGTTTCACACTAAGTAAATTTAAAACAAATTTAGATGTCAAAATATTACAAGTTTTATAATCAAATCATGTGCTTTATATCATTGGGTCATGTCCTGATAAAATGCTTTGTACACTTTTGGGGACACTATATATTCAGCATTACTTGTACAGATGATTCGCTTTAAAAGACTAACAGAGCTGTAGAGATTAAAGCCTAGCAAATCGTGTTAAATGGGCTCTGAATATAAATAAAATTTTTAAGAAAATGAACATAAATGTGGATCATGTAGCACTAAA